>CM047806.1:82096802-82480472 GCA_026214975.1 Gentiana macrophylla
CCATATCTCATTACTTCCTCACGTCTTGCAGCTCCTCTCTCTATTGGTAGTACCCCCGTCCATTCATCTATCCATTCCATCAAAGGTTGGGTAAGGGGATAAGGTGGTTAGAACAGGTGGTTGTTGGTAGCACACTAACATTCATCCTTCCTGCATCTAAAGGTCGTAGCAATGCTTGTTGTCTTCATTCTTCAATAGTAGATGGTCAGCTCGTCTCCCCTACGAAGCACACTTATCCTAGCTGATACATGAGTTGTAATTAGGGTAAGATTGGAATATCCCGTCCTGATAAGAGAGGGCATATAAGATTAATGGAAGTGCGAGGTCTAAGCATAAGGGCTAATCACATCCCATCTGGAGCAGCTTCTAAGAGAAGAGTTGTTCTAATAGCTGTTCCTATCCTATTATCACCTATTTTAAGTCTCAGTTGCAGTTGAGGCTTCGTAGAAGGGCGGGGACAATACTGCTAAACACCTTCGGTTACCTTTCTGTCTCATAATCCTCTCCTCTCCGAGCATTATAGTATCCTCGACTTATCAGTCGAGTGGCTTGTGCACCTCGACCAGAGGTCGAGTCTCTTTCAGAACCACTCGCCCGTCAAGAGGAAGGAGGGGAATAACAACTAGAAAATGGCTAAGAGAAGTACTTCTCGGGACTTCTCTTTGGAGCTTGTTTTTGTCCCCAAGGTAAAATGGGTTAGAGCTGCTGCTTCACCTTGCTTGCTTGGGGTTGTCTCCTCAATGCGGACTGGAACTTATCTACTTCAATAGTTCGCTAACCACTCGGAGCAGTTTTGCAGTTAAGGATATAAGCTAGTTGGTTGTTTGTCTCCTCGGGAATCTATGGCTCTTCGATTAGGACTTTCAGTAGCTTTTGGTGACCAAAGAGCAAGGGTAAAGACTGCCCAATGGGCTCATTGCTAGTGAATGGAGGAAGGAATGCGTTTGGTTGGTGGAGATGGATCCAGCGACTGCTGAAAGACTTTAAAAAATCTCGTCTCCAGGATGGTGAACGTAACACTCATTTCTTCCACATGACTGCCATTCGTCGAAGGAGTAGATCGACAATCTCACAGCTCAAGGATTCTCAAGGCAACTGGACTTCTGATGCGGCCCAGCTCCAACAGATGGCCCGATCCTTTTATATAGACTTATACACTGAATCTACTTGTGGTCAGCCTGTACGGTCGATAACTTATACTCAACTAAACCATTCTGACAAGCGCTTGATCAACCGTCCTGTCTCCCCTCCTGAAATTGAAGCTGTTATTTTTCATATGGGTTCTTTTAAGGCCCCTGGCCCTGACGGCTTACCACCCATCTTCTACCAAAAGAACTGGAAGCGACTCTGTTATCAACTTTGTTATTTGTTAATAAGGCATTTCGAGACCAAGGGAATTGAACCGAACACTTATCACTCTCATTCCAAAAATACATCCTCCTGAGGAAAACCCATTGCACTCACCAATGTTATTGTGAAAGTAATTACGAAGATTGTAGCTAATCGGCTGAAGATGATTATTGCTAAACTTGTGTCCGACTGCCAATGTGCCTTTATCCCTGGGAGGCAGGCATCTGACAATATAATCATTGCTCAAGAAGCACTTCACACTATGCGGAAGAAAAAGGGGAGGAAAGGCTTTATGGTGGTGATCTCGAAAAAGCGTACGAAATGGTGCTTTGTTCAGCAGGTTCTTGAAGCAGTTGGATCTGGTAAGAATCATTATGTTTTGCCTCACTTCAGTCTCACTCTCCATTTTGCCTCCCTTTCCATTACTGATCTAGTGACTCATTCCTTCGGTCGAGCGTTCTTCGGGCGTCGATCACTCAATCACAGGTCGCTCTGTCATTGTCCGATTTTTGGTTTTCTGATCACACTCGAAATTATGTATCTACTTATCGTATTTTTGCCTCTGCTCGGTAGTGGAGTAAGGAGTTTTTTCGGACGACGCGGGATGCCGCTAATAACCAACGAATGGCAAGTGCTTTTCCTTGTGTGGATCCTATTTCAATGGGAACTTGATGAGTCGATCCACCTACACGCCTTGCTTTTATCTTGTTATATCGGGAGTTACTCCACGTATTGCTTGACGTAAAGCAGATAGTGGATTTGTTTCATCTTTTGTTGAATCTTTTTCACGGCTCGATAGATAATTTGATAAGCCAATGATTTTTTCCGTGTTTGAATACGGTTAACCAACATGTTAACTAATCGATTACGATAAATTGGATCGGATTTGGCTGTTTTTTCTTCCGCAGCACTCGACGTGACATGAGCGCGAAAGGGGTTCAAGAATCGATTTTCTTTTATAAGGGCTAAAATCACTTATTTTGGCTTTTTGACCCCATATTGTAGGGTGGATCTCGAAAGAAGGCTGATCCTTGTGAATGAATCTTGTTCCTACCAGACTATAACGCGTGCTCAAAGGTTTTACAGACATTGATTGGGCTGGTTATACTGAAACAAGGAAATTAACATCAAGCTACATAATGTTCCCAGGAGACGCCCCAATTTCTTGGAAGGCGAAGAAGCAAACTAATATAGCAAGAAGTTCTTCGATGGCTGAATATAAGGCTATGGAAAATGCAGTATGTGAAATTCAATGGCTCATTTACATCCTTCAAGATTTATAGATTCCAATTCAAATGTATGTTGTCTTATTTTGTGATAATGCCAATGCCTTGCACATTGCCCATAATCCTGTCTTCCATGAAAGAACCAATCATATAGAGATTGATTGTCATGTTGTAAGAGACAAAGTAAAGTCTGGACTTGTCAAACTGCTTCCAGTCAATACAAAAGAACAAATAGCTGACATTCTTACCAAAACCTTGGATGCACATATTTTAACCTATCTGCTAGACAAATTGGGAATTTCAAAGATATTTCAGATTTCCAGTAGTTGAAGGGACTGCTGAGTGCATGTTGTTCATGTATCACTCTCAGCTTGAGGGGAGTTACAGTATAAAGGCTGAAGGGAATGGTGAGAGAAGAATATCTACTGAACTCAGCAGGCTGCTGAGTAGTATAATATATTGTAGAAAACGGTTATTCAATTATAATTTGTTGTAACCGTTTGTAACTTACATTTAACTGATTCAAAAGGTGTATGAAGCTATAAATACCCCATGATCAGAAGCATTGTAATCTAACTTGCAACTTTTACTTCATCAATAATAATTCCGTATTTTATCTTCAGTTTATAATTCTATAAACTTCATCATCTACCATGACACCTAGTTAGGACATGTCTTTGGAAAGACCTTTTTACTTTGATGGGTCAGGGTATATAGAATGGAAGAACTCAATGAAACTTCATATAGAGTCAAAGGACTACCAGTTGTGGAGAATAATAAAGGATGGTCCATTAGTTCCAATGAAGTATATCACTGAGGTTGTGGTAGTTACTAAGGTTATGAAGAGTGAACATGAACTTGAAGAAGATGGCTTCAAATTGATCCTTGTATTCAAAGGCCATGGCCATCCTTGTCAATTATTTGAGCCTCGGTGAGACTCATGCAGTTAACTCATGCAAGTCTGCCAAAGAAATTTAGCAGACCCTCAAGAAAAGGCATGAGGGAACTTCCCGAGTCAAACATTTAAAATAAATGGCTTTTTACGTGTATTTGAAATGATTCGAATGGAATCAAACGAATCTATTAAAGCTATGGACACTAGATTCAATGATATTGTAATGCACTAGAGTTGTATGGTAAACTGATGAGAGTCAACTTTATTATGATCCGGTGCATGTTTTAAACCCCGTTTACAACATTTTTGGCTCATTTTGGGTACTTTTAGATCAATTGTAGTGTAAAATTGCATTGCACACTCACTTAGAGGTTAACCTTCACATAGAAGGGAAACCTCAGCATTTTACGGTGTTTTCGACCCTATTCGAGCCCTATCTTTCTTGCGAAATTACGCTCGGTATGTTTGTTTTCAAGTGAAATGTAGGAAATAGGTGTCTCGTGAACCCGGAATACAAGGCTTAAGTCTTAGAATGGCGAAACCAAAGCTCAGGAATGGAAGAAACGAAGAAAAGTGACCCTGGGCATATTTGGCACGCGCCAAGATGGTTCAACGTGCGCCTGGTGGAAGCAGAATGCTAATTTTTGGAGATTTCATATTCAACGTGCGCTAAGGAGCAACGAGAAGGATCAACAACTTTTATACAAGTTTTAGCATACGCCAATAGATTCAGCGCGTGCCAAGAGAAAACAGTAGCATTCAGCATATCTCTGTTCAGGCTTAGCGTGCGCCAAAGACTTCAAGTGCACGTTGAAGGCTCAACATAATTGAATTCCAAGTTATACCAGATCGTTCAACGCATGCTAAGGGTGCAACAAGCGCGCGCTTAAAGGCTTTTCCTGCACATTTTTGGCAACATTCATATAGCTTTTTGCACAAAATTTTACATAGAATCCATTTGGTATATTCTTAGATAATGCTCCCTCTTGGACGACTCTTTCATTTTTGATCCATAGATTCACTTTTACACCATATTCTCTTAGATTAACTTAATTTAGCTTAGATTGTAGCTAAAACTTTGGAATTTTGGCATTTTGGAAGTTTTTTTCTTCCCAAATTGACATGGGTTTGTATGAAGATTGAGTAGCTAAATTCCCACATAGCTAATTCATGTGAAGATTGATGAAATCCCCTTTTAATTGGTGAAATTGGGAATGGTAGTTCTTAATTTTTGTTGTATCGACGAATTCATGTCTCAAAACTTGTGCATAATTCTTGAATTAAATTGATCACTTGATTCATGATCTCACACACAACTTTTATAAATGTATGTTGCGACAAGGTGTGGGAAAATAGGTTTTAAGGTCTGATGACGGTCAAATTGGTATCATTATTTACCATCAATCTACCCAGGATTTGTGTTCTCAATGGGGATAATATGTATGAAATCATGAGTTAATTAGGTAAATATGATTAAGCCACGTCCGGGGTGACTAAATTGGTATTATGCGTATTAACCATGTATTTTATGCGTTATTTGCTAGAAATAGAAGCTACTATGTGGTGTATGGTTTTATTGACATATGGAAGAGTGTTCGAAACATCATTTGGGCTGAATATGAGAGTCAATCGATAAGGAACTGAACGGAGTTGAAGGTTGAAGTGTTTCGAGTGAAAATTGGACCCGAGAATCTGATTTGTGATCTTGCAATGCAGTTTACGAATTGCTACAAGACGAATTGGGCTTGGACTTCTTCAATAAAGTTGTAGGGCCTGAAACAGGGATTCCAACACACTTTGAATCCCAAATCGGAGTTACGTAGGCCAAGTTATGGTCCAAATACCGAAGCTGAGCCTAGGGTATTCCAAGTTAAGTCGGCAACAGGAAAAACAAAAATACCCCTGGTAAACCGGGAGTTACCCTCGGTTTACCGAGGCCCAGAATCTTCCAGAAATGCATTTTCTTGTCCTCCAAGAATTGGGTTTACCCCTAAGTCGGTTTATACACCTATAAAAGCCATTAAGAGCTACGAAATTGTATTCATCTTCCATTCTCTCATTCATTCATAGATCTATTCATCAACTAGCTGCAATGTCGTCTTTTGGGAATAAAGTCTTCTTTTCTTTCTTGCAAATAAGTCATGATTCTTTCATTATTGAATTGTGCTTGGTTTATGATCTTCATGGATCATCTTGAATCACCAGAGGGAGAGAGAATAGAAGAGTAGATCTGTTCTTCGTTATGGGTAAGATCTATTCCAATGTTTTATTTCTTTTCTTAGATTCATGATTGTTCTTGTGTTGGATCTAGATTATGCTTGCATCTAATCATCTATGAATTAATTAAACGAACCTTAATCTTTATTCGATTTGTTAATTTGAAACGCAGAATTATGGGTTGCGCTCTTCAGATTTGCGACGGGCTTTATCGTTAGATCTGAATACCTAGTAAATCCTAATTCTGTGGTTCGGCGTCAGCTACGTTGATCGATAGATTTAATTTACATGTTAGTAGCCTGATCAACTATTTGCATGTCATCGTAAACTAGCATGAAATACGAATAGTGAACGTGCTGATCAGTGTCGACAGCTGTCTAGGTGGGTTAGCGGTATGAGTTAGCGCTCGATATCGGCAATTCTAGTTCTTTATGCGTATGGGCTATTACGGACCAATTAGGGAGGGTAGCTTGCGTATAGATTGTCTACTACTATTTTCGGAGTAGATAGGGTTAGGAGTTGTACCCGTAGCTAAATTACACACACGGTCGAATACAGATTAAGGGGAGATTAGTTAGGAATAGTGTGGTTAGTGCCTTTTCGATACATGATTGATGGTTGGTTTACTTGCATCTCTTTTATTTACTTGTCCTTTATGTGGTCAATGACCACCCCTATCTGGTTGACTTATAATAGTCTTTGTGGGATCGACCTTGACTCGCCATTGATATACTACGATTGACCTAGTACTCTTGCTAGTACGTCGTGTGTATTAGTGAATTTCACACGCGATCAAGGTCGTTGCTTATAATTTACTGAGTTGTTTAGATTCGATTAGGTGATGAGGTTTGTCGGTGTGAATCGAGCGGGTCTAGAGCGTAAATCTTGTTTCGGTCAATTAAATTCTTAAAGGCGAACTGTTGAACCGGGCTAAGGGTACAAGCTTGGTTCATGATGTCTAGCCCTACTTTAGGAGTTTGCTCCCACGAATGATGTCGATATAGTCGTTAGGTTGGTTAGTTGGTAATGCTCATTCCCAAATAATCGATTAGAGGGCCGAAAGTAATCAACTGGATCATGATTTGCCTATGTTTCTCTCTTTTATTATCCTTAGTTCTATTACATTATTAGTATAATCAAAACGTGTTCCACCATTGATTAGACTAAACTAAGTTCAAGAAAGACTTCAGTACTCGATTGATTCCTCGTGGGATCGACCTTGCTCACCTACATAGTGCATCCGATCCGGTACACTGCAGGTTAAGGTTGGATGTTCACTATTTTGGTCATCAAGTTTTCTGGCACCATTTTCGGGGAATGATATTGATATCTCATGAGCCCTTTGAAGACTTAGGCTTATATTGTTTTATTTTACTATTTTCTTGTTGTCTATTTCTTGTAGTGCATGACCCTAAGCTCCACGGAACCATTGACTCCTTTCGTATACGAGATTGAGACCTTTGCTAGACACCAAAACGCTTTGTGAAACAAGGGAGTTTTAGTTGAGGATTTGGATCCGTTGTTAAGAGGTACCAGTTCAAGTTCTGAGGAATCGGGTATGGATACGGGTAGTAAAGACCGTGATTATGATAGAGGTTTGAACCAAACAGGGAACATTAATCCTTTTGGGGAAGGAGGCATGAATCAAGACCAAGGCCAAGGTCAACAAGCCCCTCATCTTCCACAAAGAATGAACCCTTTACCACGTGAAGGAAAACTAGTTCGCAATGCCCCGGTAAACAACTTCCAAGCTTATATACCTCTCCAAGCTCCTCAAATGACAAATGCCTTTGATGAACCCCAAATTCCACAAATGGATCCCGAAATGATCCAACAATACCACAAAATGATGTTACAAATGGCCCAATTAAATCCTATGATGAACCAATTTCCACAATTTCCTAACCATTATGTTTCACCATATATCACTCAAGCTAACCCTCAATCGGTCCCTAAGGTGAACCAAAAACAATACATGCCACAAACTCAAGCTAATCAAGCGGTATACCGGCTGATACGCGTGCCACCCTATGAATTACTATCAAGAGTAGTAGGTCAATCGTACCACAACAAGGGCGATTCAAGGTCGATCCCACAGAGACGATGCAACACCGATAGTGAATACGTTAACCAAATTAAGAACACACATAGCAGTCTTGGACAGCCATAAAGACCTTAAATTAGGGTTGGTATCTCCCTTCCTCACCGATCTCCTAACTTGGTGTAATTAATTGTCATGTTTACTTTTCCCCGTAATTCTTTGATTCAACCAGAACCTATATTTTAATTCATTTTTAGCTAAGGGTGCAATCTCCTACCCTTATTTACTTCCATAAGACGGACAGTAAACGTATATGTGCAGTTAACCTCCTTCGTTGGTTATATTAACACACATGCAATAAGTTCTAGAAAGTGCCGGATCAAGACCCAGAACCTCATTAAGAAGCTATCATGGATAGACTAGCAAGTTCCTAGGGATTCATCCAGACTATGTCCTAACTAACACTTCACCTTGTAAGTCCTTCGTGTTAATTTACGAATACAATAAGCAGATTGGCCAGATCTAACCTATCGTTAATTAAACTTGTCGATCAACGTAGCTGACGCTGAATCTCCAAACATAGGGTGACCTAAATTTGCCTTGCAATTGCAATAAAGACAGTCACAACTGCAAGTGCGGTGGTTCCTACTTCTAGAATTTTAGAGTTCTGTTCTGATTCATTCTGGAAAATTACGGTTTGTTTAAACATTCAAATTGATTACGTCGTGTAAACCTAAGCTGATCTACCATAATAAAAACACAAAGGAACGTTCAAAGCTTCATACCTTATCAATGGCTGATCTAGCTTGATTGACTCAAGATAGTCGACGGCTTGGAAGAGAAAACCAATGGAAAGAACTCAAAGAATAATAAAGAGACTATTTTATTTCATAAAGTTGATAATGAATTGAGGCGTGTGTTACAATGGACTGGTACATGCATTATATAGACCTATAAACCGACCTAATGATCCTAACCCTAACCGACTTAATGCAAAAATACGCAGCTTCTATTTTGCGTTCCCCAAGGCTTGATACTGCGGCTAGGGCATCCGTAGTTGTGGGCCCAAATCGGCCTTTTCAACTTTAGCAATCTTCTTCTTGGACTTTTCCACGTCGGCCCAATGAATCTTAATAGCCCAAATCCATATTTCCATCTCCAAAATACGGTACACCTCAAAATCATGGAAAACGAGGCAGAACAGTACCATATACGAGGGATAAACACGTAAATGCAAAATTAGCAACCGAGGAACAAACACTAAGCAATCGACATATATTTCCTACAATAATCGATCCTTCTCTAGTCAATTGAGCACGATTTGGGACAAATAATGGTGTAGTTTATAGTACTAAATGTGGTGTGATCAACTACCCCCACTTAGCTTTTGATCGTCCCGAGCAAAAAGGCGAAAGATAATGAAAATAGAGAATCAATCAAGGACGGATTTTCTGATAAACGTTTGAAGAAAAATCCGATCATTAAAATCAAGGAGAATATAATTAAGGGGGAATCAAGAATAAAATCAAGGATTATTCCCCTCATTAATATAGCCAACGGACGGAAATTCAAATCAAGAATTATCAAGGCTATAAATAGAAGGCATTGACAGACAGAAAATATATACAAGAAGAACGATTGAATCTGAGCGAAAACGCTGTCAAAGTGAAAAGCCTTTTATCTGTGCTGAAAACGAATCATCTAGTGATCAACTCAAAACTGAGAACTACAATTCCAACATCAAGCATTGAGTTTGATCAATAAGTTTTGTGAATCCAATTCACCTCAATCAAGCAACTGAATTAGAGCCATCTGAGAAGGAGTTGTGTTTGTGATAGCTGCTGAAAGATTTGTTCTCAAGGAGCAGTGAAAGAGACTGAGTCACTGAAGCTGCTGAAGCCAGGGAGTGATAGTCTTGAAGATTGTGAAGCTTGTGTAGTCAAGGACAATCAGGCTATTTGTTAAGGGTGATTTTGTACATTTTATAAGGATATATTTTATATCAATTTCCCCCATATGTGGATGTTTTTCATAGAAATCGAGCTTTATATTGAAATATTGAGCAAGTGATGTTTTTAATGGGTTAGTCGCAAAATCGTATGAATTATGTGTAAAATTGATGGTTTTATGTTGATTTGAAAGATACTACATTTTGCAATGTGTTTGATGTATTGTAGATACACAATTTCGACCAAAAAGAGGATTAAAAGATGATCAAGTCGGATTTAATTGATGGGAAAGAGATAAGGATGGAATTGGCTAGAAGAAAAGAGATAAAATTGAAGATTTTTAATTTGGATCACATTGACGGCGTCGTGTCCCGCCCGAGTGGACGGGCGTCTAAAGATATGGACTGGCGTCCAGGAGAAAAAGTTGATTCAGAGAGTTTGGACGCCATAGTGAACGAGCGTTCAGAGGCACCAGATCAAGCGCCCGAAAGCCAGGACAGGCGCCCACGGCCAACTTAGCCCTGGCCGACTTAAAACCCTATAAATATCAGCTGCGCCCCAGCCCTATTGACATCAGATTTTCACACAGTATTGACTCTTATTGATACATATTCATAAGAAGAAAACCTAGCGGCCAGGCCCTGCACTTTGGGGAGGGTGGGGTTCATGGATTAGTTAGGTGTTTGTTTTCGTTTTCGTTTTCTTTTCTTGTTCGATCTTGATGATGGCTTGAAGCTGTGAACTTGGAGCAGCCATGGGAGATTTTCCAGCAGCGTTTTGACTCTTCCTTTGGATATTTTGTGAGTTTAATTTAAAATTTGTTTCTTTTCCATGATTATTTGTTATGCAATTTATATCGAGAGATGGTTGCTATTGATGTTTGCCATATGACGAGAGTTGGTGTAAACGCTAGATCACCATAGGAAAGAATAGATCTTTTTAACCTATAAGTAACGAGAGTTGATTAGGTTGAATATCTAGATTGTTAGATCTAATAAATCTTGCACCTTGTTTTGAAAACGTTAATCTTATAGATCGAGAGATAAAAGATTGATAGGCGAATTATCTACGAGAGTAGGAATTCATACTTTTGAGAGGTGAATCACAACTTTGATTGAATCATCATAAGATAATCTAGGGAAGAATTAAGGGTTGCGGGATGGTGGATCATGTTTGTTCTATGTTGATTTGCTTCAGTCATGAGTTAGTTTTATTGTTTTCTTAGTTGTAGTTTTATTTTATTTACTTTTGTTCGCAACGATCTTTCCTGGCTTTGGACTGACAATCCTCTGTCCAGTTTATTTTATCATTTTTAGTTTCGTTTTAGTAGTAACAACCTTAGGAAAATTATTGAACTAGATACCCCGATTCCCTGTGATCGACTCCGGTATTAATCGCTATACTACGATCCCTACACTTGGGGAATACCGGATTTATAAATTTTATTACTTGTTTGTTTTCTTAGATAAAATCCGTGACAAGTTTTTGGCGCCGTTGCCGGGGAATCGGTGCGGTTGTCTAGTTTCTTATTAATTTTTTTCTAAAGTTGTTCGGTTTTGTTTTTCGTAGGTAGTTTGTGTTATCTAGTGATTATTAATTTTTCATAGTTTTGTGTTTAGGTTCCAATTAGGGTTTTGTTTAGTTTTCGTGTTTTGTTTGGACCTGTTTTCGTGTTTAGCAGCGTTTATGTACTTCAGTTTGAACGTAAACGGGCGTCCTGAGCTATTGGACGCCCGTCCGTCCAAATCTGATAGTCTCTGTTTGTGTTTTGCCCAGGCAGACGAGCGTCCAGTAACTTGGACGCCCATCCTGTTCTTTCTCCAGGAAGACGTCCGTCCAGTAACTTGGACGCCCGTCTGGCCTGTCTGTCACCAGTTTTTTTTACGTAGATGTTCTGAACTTGCATGTTTACATCTTTCCATCTACCGATCCATGTTAAATAATTGATTAATTTCTATATACATGATTCATCTATGCATGTTATAGTTAATGTCGGTTCTCGTATGCTATAATCGTTTTATTGTTATTTAGTAGCTAATGTCGGTTTTCGTGATGCTACATATCGTTGTGATGAATCCCGTGAGCTTTGAGACCTATGTGCTTTCTTGTTATTTTTGTAACTCATATGGGTAGCTACTGTCGGTTTTCCGTATGCTACCATGTCTTCTTATGAGTTATATCTGTTTAGTATAGCTAACTGTTGGTTTTCCATAATGCTATCACCTTTGATGAGTCTTAAGGCGTGTCTACAGTACATGTAATGAATAGTACTGTCGTTTATCGTAAACTATCATTATTTGGTAGACGTTTATGATATACATGTCGTGTTGCAAATGAGTGGGCTAGTTTTCTTTCTTTTATTTTCTTTTTGCATATCATTTAGTTGCATGTCATCTAGTTGCATTGTTTTTCTATTTTTCTTTTATTTTTCTTGAGGGTAGTTACTGTCGGCTTGCCGTACGCTACCACTTTATCATGTAGATTGCATTGTAATATCTTTTTCATGTAGTTGCACCTAGCCCTACTGTTTTGTAATGTTCCATGTATAATTTCCATCTTTATATGGGCTTAATTTGAAAAATCTCTATGACTTCTTTTCCATGTATAATCCTCTATCATTATTAGTTGGAGTTTGATGTTTCTGTTTGCACATGTGGTCTATATTATTCTACAAGCTTCTGTGGCTTTATTTCTTTTTATGCTTATATCAAACTTCCGTTCAGTTGTGTTTAGACGCTTAGATGTCCTGTGTTTTAACTGTGTGGTGATTTTTCCATCTGAGCAATTATACCATGTGCTTATATCATTATTGTTGCTTGTTATATTTCCCCCCGTGTCCCCGAATACTGCCATGTTTTTCAAGTGGTGCAGGCACATTTTTAGTTGTTTTTGTCGAAGCTACCTTTGGGAGTTGAAGCTGGGAAGGACTCCATATGACATCACCATTGTTGTCTTCTTCAGCCAATCTTCATATCACTACAATCAGCTAAGTTCTTTTATCTTTTCTTTAATTCTGCACAACATGAGGACATGTTGCAATTTAAGTGTGGGGGAGGGGAATAGTTTCGTGTATCTACATTCATTTGCCATACTATTATATTTCTATGAAAAAGTGCTAAATTTTAAAAAATTTGTTTGTTTTGTCCCAAGTGAGCAAAGGCATATCTTTATTTGAGTTTTTATATCATTGGTGCATTATTTTGCATATTTAGTAAATTTAGATGTTTCACCCAACACTATTTTTCACGTGCCATAGTAAATGATGAGCTATATTTTAGAGCTATGCCCATTTGATTAGAGATTTTTGATGATTATCGCATGATTCTTTGCGTACATACGAATTTTGAAAATTTTAATAGTTTGTGTTTAGAATTAAAGTATGACATACTGTGAATATCTGAAGGTTTGAATGTGATAAGTAAAGCGTAACTAATGTTGTTGAAAAAGTATGTTTAAAAAGAGAAAAAGTTGAATAATTGGGTGTGTCGGAAGCTGGTCGATGATTGGAGTGCGATAGGGTATACCATGTATGTCCTATACCACTATGATGACCAAAAGCTCACGACAGTCAGAAGAAGCTGCCTTATGATTTGAGTAAGGTAGGGTATATCTCGAATATCCTATTCTGCTATGACAGGGCAACAGCTCATTCTGATGTGTGTTTAAAAGTGAAATAGTTAAATCAACTTATATAAGAAGTGGTGTGAATAAGTGAAAGATTTAGTTATCGTATACCTTATCCCCAGTATAAACTGAAAGATATGTTGTAGGGATTATCCTCTAAGTATGTCGGAAATATTTTAAATACTCCCTATTATTATTTTTCGAATATGTATGTTTTGTGAGGTGCATGTTATAATCGTTTTTATATTTCTATTTTAAATGGGATGTTGGCTAGTTTTGCTTGAATCAATTTCAAGTGTGGATTTAGTGGAAATTTGTTATGGCTATGCACACACACTTGGGTGAACCTCTAAACTATTGAATATGCTTTATGGTTGCATAAATGTTTATATGTCTCGAGTCTTGATTTTGTTTTGTCTTGCTCGGGACGAGCAAGGTTTAAGTGTGGGGGAGTTGTTAAGGGTGATTTTGTACGTTTTATAAGGATATATTTTATATCAATTTCCCCCATATGTGGATGTTTTTCATAGAAATCGAGCTTTATATTGAAATATTGAGCAAGTGATGTTTTTAATGGGTTAGTCGCAAAATCGTATGAATTATGTGTAAAATTGATGGTTTTATGTTGATTTGAAAGATACTACATTTTGCAATGTGTTTGATGTATTGTAGATACACAATTTCGACCAAAAAGAGGATTAAAAGATGATCAAGTCGGATTTAATTGATGGGAAAGAGATAAGGATGGAATTGGCTAGAAGAAAAGAGATAAAATTGAATATTTCGAATTTGGATCACATTGGACGAGCGTCCAGGTCCCGTCCAGAGTGGACGGGCGTCTAAAGATATGGACTGGCGTCCAGGAGAAAAAGTTGATTCAGAGAGTTTGGACGCCATAGTGAACGCAGCGTCAGAGGCACCCGCATCAAGCGTCGTAAGCCAGACGGGCGTCCACGGCCGACTTAGCCCTGGCCGACTTAAAACCCTATAAATATCAGCTGCGCCACAACCCTATTGACATCAGATTTTCACACATTATTGACTCTTATGATACATATTCATAAGAAGAAAACCTAGGCGCTGACCCCCTTTGGGGAGGTGGGGTCATGGATTAGTTAGTGTTTGTTTTCGTTTTCGTTTTCTTTTCTTGTTCGATCTTGATGATGGCTTGAAGCTGTGAACTTGGAGCAGCCATGGGAGATTTCCCAGCAGCGTTTTTACTCTTCCTTTGGATATTTTGTGAGTTTAATTTAAAGTTTGTTTCTTTTCCATGATTATTTGTTATGCAATTTATATCGAGAGATGGTTGCTATTGATGTTTGCCATATGACGAGAGTTGGTGTAAACGCTTAGATCACCATAGGAAATAATAGATCTTTTAACCTATAAGTAACGAGAGTTGATTAGGTTGAATATCTAGATTGTTAGATCTAATAAATCTTGCACCTTGTTTTGAAAACGTTAATCTTATAGATCGAGAGATAAAAGATTGATAGGCGAATTATCTACTTAGAGTAGGAATTCATACTTTTGAGAGGTGAATCACAACTTTGATTGAATCATCATAAGATAATCTAGGGAAGAATTAAGGGTTGCGGGATGGTGGATCATGTTTGTTCTATGTTGATTTGCTTCAGTCATGAGTTAGTTTTATTGTTTTCTTAGTTGTAGTTTTATTTTATTTACTTTTGTTCTTAACGATCTTTCCTCGGCTTTGGACCGACAATCCTCTCATCGATTTATTTTATCGCTTTTAGTTTCGTTTTAGTACTAACAACCTTAGGAAAATTATTGAACTAGATACCCCGATTCCCTGTGATCGACTCCGGTATTAATCGCTATACCCGATCCCTACACTTGGGGAATACCGGATTTATAAATTTTATTACTTGTTTGTTTTCTTAGATAAAATCCGTGACACTATTTTATCTGTGAAAACAATAGTGAATTCCTCCAATCATCACATGAGAAGAGTGGATTAAGGGATTACACCACCCTGAACCACTATAAACCTTTGTGTCAATTTACTTTCAGCAATTTACCTTACTGCATTTATTTTATTTCTTATATTATATCTTATATCTGTGATCGCATAATCTACTTTGAAACAACATTTTAAGAAGGGACTTATCTGTTGCCCAAAAGCTTTTAAATACAAGAAAAGTTTTTGAAACTCCACTATAGTCATTCACCCCCCCCCCTCCTCTGACTATAGTTTTACCCTTCTTTGGGGCCAACAGTGAGAAAGCAAGATAAAATAAATTCAAACAAATTAAGCCAACAAAATTCATTATAGTAATATTGAAAAGGAAACTACAACATAGTGCAAAGTCAGGAAATAAAAGGTAAAAGGAAAAAGGAAAAGACAACAATAGAGAGAAAAACAATTAAAAATGGAAAATGTCTAATCATCAGAATCAGACATGTAGTAGTCCTCCAACAATGGTGATGGTGATCTCTCAAATTCGGGCGGAGGTGCAGAAGTAGAAAGGTCAGCACCCGAAGAAGATGCCGCATGTCTGAGGGCATGTGGAGGTGGTGGGGCATATGGAGGAATGCTGAGACGAGTGATCAAATAATCCATCTTCCCATGTAGGGCTGAGATGTCCCTCGCAAACCATCCATTGATCTCCTACTGGGATCTTACCGCTCCATGGACCGGTGTGCGCTCCCTAGCTTGGGAGGGATGCCTTCCAAGCCGTCCAGTGGCGGTCACTGCATTGCTGTTAGGAATCGGTAGTGGCTCCACTCGCTCATCAGCAGCCGGAACTGGGCATTCAGACTTTATCGCCAAAGCATCAATCATATGCCCATACGGTAGAATGTCTTTAGAGTTTCGGGCAACTTCCCGAATACGGGTGTTCATCAACAATCCAATGTTCACATCATTCTCGATATTAAGAAAGAACATGAGGTCATCCTGCCGAGGTGTGACTGAATCATTGTGGGCATTTGGAAGCAAATAAGAAATTACGAACCTATGCATCATGCTCTGGTCCTATGTCAACGCGCTGGAGTAGAAGATTGTCAGGAAACCGTTGACATCCAACTCTCACTCAATGTCGTAATGAATAGCTACGATCTGTAGTCTCTCCAGATTATGCTCATGGAATGGTGCATTTTCAATGCCAAAGTAAGCATTGATCCTCTCAATCGAGAAGTCAATGGAAATCCCTCGAACGAGTGCAAAGTAAGCATTGGGGTTATGTGCGACATACACTTAGAATTCTCTGACAATCATGGCGTTGAATGAGGTCGGGACCTCAGCCATCTGCATCAAACCGTGATGATTAAGAACACGTGGTAGAAGCTCACCATAGGTCAATGCCTCGCTCCCTTGCAACAGAACAAGCATTCCAATGAGTATGGAACGACTCGTAGATCTCCGGTGAAACAAATTGGAGAACCCCATTGATGACCGGTATTGCATCCCCTTGCACATTCTGTTGTGAACCACGTCTCCTAGCACCTCTGTTGCCTCTGTTTGCCATTCAAAACTGGGGGAGAACCTGACAGAGTTTATGACTGCTCCTGAAGATCTGGTCTTCACAATTGCGACATGTTGTTGGCAATTTCGAGGCTGGTTTCTCAGAATTACAAGACCATGTATGTTGTGGCTACTGACTGGGGCTAGCTTCTCTGTTGCGGTGCAGGGTCTCGCAATTTTGAGAGCCTGTAGGTTTTGATTCTGGGGTTTCTGCAACTTATGAAGAAGAGAATTGATGAACAAGTTGCAAAAATTGTGCAGCCTGAGCAAATTTACAGCAACAGTGGTGGTGTTGGTGTTTGTTTGGGGTGGTTATGTTGTGGTGGAAATGGAAGAATTGAGTGGTGGTGGTTACCGGAAATTGGAGAGGAAAGAAATAAGAAGAAGGAGTGTGAGGCTTTGGTGGGATAAGAATGGTGAAATGGTGGAGGAAATAAGAGTTTAAATAGAAGGGAAGAGGTGAAGGTGGATAGGTTTAAGTTGGGAAATGGGAAAGAATTGATGGTGGTAGAGTGATTGAGAGTGACGGTGATAGGATTGAGGGAAGGGAGTAATGATGGGTGTTGGGAATGAGGAAATGTGGGTTGAAAAGACTTTACTACTGACCTGCTGCGTCAGACCCGCAACAGCGCGTGGCAACACGCGCTTGCGATACTGTTCCAGAATGTGTTCAAACCTCGGGACCTGGGTACATGCATGCTCACAATTGTGAAGGTGTCCTAGGCATTGTGAGACCTTATTCCTTCTAGATTCCTCCAGGCTCTGATCCTACTTATTCCTTCACTTGATCCTTGACAATTATCACTCCATGCTGATTCTTCTTATCCATTCTCCACTCTCTTTGTCTTTTCTCCGACTCTATCCTAACCTACTTCGTCTAAGTGGTCAACGAGTTAACAAAATCTTTCAATCATCTATCGTTTTTACGGCTTTCAGATGCAATAGGATGAAAAAAAAAGCTCTTCCACCCCTTGGGTTACTCATAATCGACTCGATCTTCCTAAGGGAATGAGAATTAGTTCTGAGTTTAAAGTAGCCAGCTCAACTCTGGTTCTGACTTTTACTTAGTCATATTCTCAGGATTTAACCCACCAAACTTGCACTCATGAGGGTTTAACGGAAGTGGACCATCCTTCCCTTTCGATCCATGCTCTCTCTCGATTTTTGAGGCAAAGGAAGAAGCATTCTTCCTTGTTATCCAGGATGGCACTTTCTCAAGCTTGCTTTATGGTACTGCGAGCTCTCCACCTTGCATGCTTGGCTCTCCTAGCCAGTACACTCAGCTTTCTTCACCTACTCCGAGATATTCCTTTAACGCTTATAGATCCCACTGTATCATCCTTGAAAACGAAGCTTTCACCACGCGGGGTGGGAGTCTCCATCTCAAAAAGATGAGGATTATCCTCCTCCCTTGGCTCTATGTAGTGGCTCTTTTCACTCTATTATCGAAGTAGAACTATCATGAACTCATGCTCAACAGCTCCCATTGCAGCTACCTCTTTGCGCACTCCTACTAAGTTTGTCCCTTGCATTCTTTGCTCCTCCAAAAATCGAGCTCACTCGGCATTCTCTGGGTCGGTTCCTCAATGGCTCTAAGATCTTAAAATTTACCACATCATTATTGGATCTTAAGGTTATCTCGCCACTATCCATGTCCATGATGGCTCAGCTGTTACCCAAAAACAGACGTCCTAGCAACACTTTAGCACTAGGATCTTCAGGGACGTCCAATACTAGAAAATCAATGGGGAATTCAACCTCCCACCTTGATATTGTAGTCTTTCAGTGTACTTGAGACCTTCTCCACCTGGTGGTCCACAAACCGCATGGGGATATTTCTATCCATGGTGAACGGGAATTTTACCATCTGACAGAGAGGAAATGGAAGAATATTTCAGCTAGATAGAATGACCATTTATCATAATAGGGAGCCTAAAACTACCAGGGTCACCTAACTTATCAACCACCTCAGAGTCAGGATAATTTTCAGGCTCTGAAGGGATATAGTCTAGGTCCTCCTCGAGGTCGGACTTAGAAGAAGATATATCATAAACAAGAACTGAAGACTTACCTCTTTTGAAGTCTTCATACTCCTTTAGGCTTTCTTTAATCGCTTTTCGGGTTTTGACATTATCTTCATCCAGCTTTACCCTCTTTTTATCTTTCTTGTATTGCTCTCTAATTTTGGAGCCTGGATACATCGAGATTGGTGGAACACTCAAAACTAAGAATCTAAGTGGCATGGTGCTTTGTTTGGAATCGTCAATAGAGAATCGAACGAAATAAAAATCAGAAGTATCCTGTGCGTCCTATAAAAGAAACAAAAGAAAACAAAAACACGGTTAGCAAACTTCCACCTCAGTTAGGTTTAGGCCCAACTACCGTGGACCTACTAACTAGGGATAAACATAGAAATTCAAGGAAAAATCAGAATCAGGGTTTCGGATTCTCGCAATTGCGAGGGGGTACTTCACAATTTCGAGGTTTGTTTTTTTTTCCTCTGATCGTAAAATAGTACAAGACGTATGCAAAAAAGACTCTAGACTCAAAAACAAAATAAAGGAGAAAACCAATGGAAAGAACTCAAAGCAATAATAAAGAGACTATTTTATTTCATAAACTTGATAATGAATCGAGGCGTGTGTTACTATGGACTGGTACATGCTTTATAAAGACCTGTAAACCGACTTAATGATCCTAACCCTAACTGTCTTAATGCAAAATCACACATCTACTATTTCGTGTTCCCCAAGGATCGATGTTGCGGCTAAGGCATCCGCAGTTGCAAGCCCAACTTTGGCCTTTTCTGCTTCAACAGAGTTCTTCTTGGACTTTTCCACTTTGGCCTTTTGACTCTGAATAGCCCGGATCCATCTTTCCACCTCCAGAATATGGTACACCTAAAAATCATGGAAAACGAGGCAGAATAGTACCATATACGAGGGATAAACACGTAAATGCTGAATTAACAACCGAGGAAAACGCACAAAGCAATCAACATCTATTTCATACAATAATCGAACCTTCTCTTGTCAATTGAGCACGATTCGGGGAAAATAATGTTGTATTTTATAGTACTAAATATGGTGTGATCACCGGCCGGCAAGACCTTGTAGAGATTATGTGATGCCGGTAGCTACAAATGGTCATACTAAAATTTGAGTACCTCCCATTGCGGCTAACAACTTGGAGATAAGGGAACATGTTTGGCACTTAATCATAGACAATGCTCAATTTTCAGGAAGATCCATGGATGATCCGAACACATTCCTTGATCATTTTCTAGAGGTGTACAAAACGGTGAAGTTTAATGGGGTTAGTGAAGAAGCGGTTCGGTTGATATTGTTTCTGTTTTCTCTAGAAGATAATGCGAGGGACTGGTACTCATCATTGGCTCATGACACCCTCCAAACTTTGGAACAAGTAGCAAACGCCTTTTTGCTTAAGTACTTTCCACCATCAAAAGCTCTTGATCTTAGATCCGACCTATCCACTTTTGAGCAACTAGATGGTGAAATGGTGAAAACTTGTTTGAGTCATGTGACCGATTCAATCTTATGTTGCGGAAATGTCCTCAACATGGATTTGAATCTTGGGATCAAGTGCATATATTTTATAGAAATTTGGACAAAAAATCCAATGAAACTTGAATTCAGAATGTAGGGGACCTATCATGGATGTGGCATTGGCCACCATTGAAAGAATTTGTGAGAACAATAGACGATGGAGTTCGGGAAAGAGACAAGTGAGGAACAAGAAGCCACTTGAATTGAAACAGGTTAAACAAGTTGTCAATCCTAGGTAGAAAGTACTTATTCTTAATGGTGAGGTTATTCAATGCTCGGTAGTCAATACACATCCTCATACTACCGTCCTTCTTTTTCACAAACAAAATAGAGGATCCCCATGGTGAAGCACTTGACTGAATTATATTCCTTTCTAACATATCCTTTAACTGAGCCATTAATTCATTTAATTCATCCGGAGACATCCTACATGGTGACTTAGCTACTGGTGTTGCCCCCGGTACCAACTTTATCTCAAATTCTATATCCCTATCCGGCATGTTACCGAGTAACTCATTCGGAAAAACTTTGGGGTATTCTTTCACTATAGGAGTTTCCTCTAACTTAGGATTGACTTGTTCAACATCCACTGCATACATCAAGTAGCCTTCACAACCTTTTTGGTAGGCTCTAATTTCCTTAACCGGTGAAATTATCGGGTGACGCTTCTTACTCGGCTTGTACACATTTCCTTGAAATGTCTTAGACGATTTACCAGGTACTTTAAAGGTTACTCTCTTTTCTTTATAGTCCAAGTGTACATAATTCTCGGATAGCCAAAATATCCCAAGAATTACTTCAAATTCTGAAAAGTCTAATACTATTAGACCACTCTTACATGTCACTACAAGAAAAATGACATTTTACGACGTGCAAAAAAGCACGTCGCAAACCCTTAAAAATATGGTGCAACGTCAATGCAATTCGTGTATATCAGTATTAAAAAGTAAGAGCATTCACAGTAGGATCTGTAAATGGTGTAAAATTTGTATATTACATGTTAAAATGTTTCAGATCCACAAAATATTCAACTACACTAGAATCTGTTCAATGAATCTGTAGGTATCATATTCTGGAGGAAAGGCGCTACATCTCACGCTATCCTTGACAAATCTGTTAGATCCAAATTTCCTCTGAAGCTTACTTTTCTCTTTCATTATTATCTCTTCCCCCTTCCTCATGTTCTCATTTGCTCTCGTTATTCCTTCAATCCTATCCTCGATAAAATATCCAAGAGCTAGGCTTGCAAAGGTATCGTGTTACCCTATTTGTTTATTTATATTTTGGGGCAATTTTTTTTGGTGTGTGTTGTTTGATAATAATTACTGAACCATCATTTCAATAAATTTGTTGGCTACAAGTGTTGGTCCGCAATACAAGGCTTGTGAGAGTTCAGAAGGGTGGGGTGAATGAACTCTCTTTGATTTTGGAGTTTCTCACTAAGGAATTAAACTAGTATGTAAAATCAGACTAGTAAGGGTACTCGTCTAGTTTTACTATGCTAGTCTGATTCACTTAGAGAGTGCAGCGGAATTATGTTATGTTTAAAAGTAAGCATTGGCTTGGTTTTTAGTGATGTGTAGTGTGCATCAGAATATGCTAGTGCTTAAAGTGAATTGCTAAAAGTAAATGAGTCAAAGTTTTTATCGATCTTCGAAGTGACGTAATATCCTACGTGACCCCTTCTCCTGTGACTTAGAAGGTATCACTATTGTACTCTACACTAATACAATA
This sequence comes from Gentiana macrophylla, assembly GCA_026214975.1. NCBI lineage: Eukaryota > Viridiplantae > Streptophyta > Magnoliopsida > Gentianales > Gentianaceae > Gentiana > Gentiana macrophylla. Next base: position 82,118,892 of record CM047806.1, read on the forward strand.
GGCAAGTGTCCTTGACACCCCGCTGATGTTTCACACTATAAATAGCCAATCCTTGACACCATGCATATGCTTCAATGGTCTATTTGAACATAGCTCGTCTGAAGAACTTTTCTTCTTCAATGACTCGTCTGTTCTTCTGTTCCTTCACACATTCTCTGATGTATCAACAGGTTTACCGCTTTCTTGAAAATTAACTGTTGATGAAATTGGTGCTGTATCAATTAATGATTCAAAATGAGAGCTTTGCTGGATTTGACTTTGAAGTTTGATTTACAGATCTCAGATCAAATAGATCACTAGATATTTTCTTTAAGTGCCTTAGAAGATCTACTTGATTTCTTGACGTAGAATGGTAAGCTTTGAAGATGATGTCTCGTTCTTGAATGTTCAGAGTTTATCATATGTGTGTTTTTATGTTGTTCTTCCTCTGGCTTTTATACTCTTCGTAGGGTAGCTTAACCGTTGCAAGAATGAGTGGTCCTCATTAAATTCTTGCTGGCATTAATTCAAAAGAACCCGTTCAGCTTTTCCCGTTGGTTGTTGTACTTGGCAGCTTCTAGAAAGTAGATTTTATCATTAAATGCTATATTTTCCACTTGTATGATATCGTATCCGTTTCATCATAGTTGATCGCTTGGATGGCTACACGCCCTTTAATTTATCTTTTCATATTATGTATAGTCACTTGAAAGCATAGCTGCATTCTCTGACTGATCTTGTGTCGTCTGTTTTCTGGATGCTTTGCTCGTCTGTCTTTCACTTGCGTTGCTAGTTTGATTTGAATTCATCCGGAATTTCTCTTTTTGATAGTAGTCTACTTGAGAAGATGGACTGAGAGTTTGGTCTTCTGGTCTTTTTTGTCTTCAAGCCTCTTCTAACCTAGACTAACTTATCTTAAGAATAATTACAAACAAAGTCTGACTAATCCTATAAAATTCGCATGTCAGACTACTAAGCAAACTAATACTTGGTTACTAAACCAACTATTTTTGGTATCATCAAAACTTGTAACCTTTAGGGACCTAATAAATTCTCTTTTTGATGATGCCAAAACAAACAACGATAAAGATAAGTAAATTAAAGTAAATTCAAAAAAGTCAAAGAGAATTTGACTTTTAGAGAAAATGATAATTTTATAAATATAGGGAAGAGTCTATTACAAGCTATTACAAGTTATATAAAATATCAAAAGAAAGTACAAGATAAACTGTAACACAAAAACACTAGTCTGGATCTTGAAGCTTCCTCCAGGCTCTTGTCCATATGCCTTCTTTAACAAAATGTTTATAAAAGCCGACTCTTCATCCTTCAAATCTCCAAACATAACACAACAAAGCCAAACAACTTCCAACTTTCTTCTTCACAAAATCAGATTAGCAACTTCAAGTTTGAACTTTTCCAAATCCAATCCTTCCAGATTCACTCCCAGAACCCGTATCATCTTTATCCTTATCATCTTCCCCTCTTTTTGGCATTATCTAAAAAGGTGTAGATGAAGGTCTTGCTCAGCTCGGCCTGACTTGCCATAAACTCAATAAAGGCAGCATATAGTGAAGCGACAACTTCATGTAAATTCCTGATCTGTACATCTGTCCAGGATGCACTTGAATCGACATGTGCCCTCAGTTGGCCTTCCAGTCGATCGATCTTGTGATATATGAAGTCATCTCTACTTCCAAATAAGTGTGTGCCCATCTGAATCTTTTCCAACACTTGTTGATGTTGATTGACCATGCATTGATCATCCATATATTCCAGTGTGGTCCTAGTGTTGATGGAAAGGTTTGATACTTCATTTCTCAAACTTGAACTCTCACCTCTTAAATCTTTCAACTAATTTGTCAGACTTGCAAAGGCTCTACTATCTTGATCTTGTCTGAAGTGAAGATGTGTGTGGATACATACTACATCATATTGTATATCCCTTTTAATGTCCATCAGACTAGGACCTTGGTGATCCGCTGATTGAGGGATAGACTTCTCTTCCCCCTAAGATGGTTGCTTTTCTTGCTGGTTTACCTCCTCACCTTGCTCATTCTCTCCAAGAACCTTAGTGTCTGCAATAGGGTCCGTTTCTTGAGCAACTTGGTCATTTCCTGTAGCTTCATTTCCTCCAGCATCACCGTCGTTACCATCATCATTATCATCATCAATTCCTGGAAGATTAGGCTCTGGACTTTGAGATTGCTGATTCATCTCCTTTAGAATGGTGTAGGTGGTATTGATTAATATCCATGGATCAAACAGATCCAAAACATTCGTTTCAGAGTGAGTTTCCACCTTATCTTTTCTCTGTAGATCTCTTACCCAAGCTTATTCCTTTCTTATTTCTTCCTTGTCAGCTAGATCATGAATCTCTATCGGACTGACTTTCCATTTCATCCATTGAACCACTCTTATCTTTTGATCATACAAAGGGTCAGATTGATCTACGTGGTATGGATCTAGTCTGGGAAACTCTTGTGCATAGTATGAATCAGATTTTAGTTCACCCAAGCTAGAGATTTCCACAAAATCTTCAATGAGGTTAATTGGATCTGTTGGTTCTTCTTGAGGTAGAGTTTCTTCCGCTTCTGCTTCTTGTGACTGTTCAGGAATGGTTAAAGGAGCAAGGGTACTAATGTGTTCTGCTAACGGACTAGCTCCTTCTTCGACAGATTGTGTGCCTTCTTTTTGCATTTGAGTCTGGTCTGGTTGAGGGATAGAATCCTTTGTATCTTCTACACCTATATGCCTTTCTACATGCATATCAACATTCACTTCATGTGCATTCTCTTGTGCAACCAGGTTTTCAGATTTGTCACCAGTCTGCTTAGCAATTTGTTCTACAACCATTTCACCTTGACTTGTTTGCATGGTTTTCATTTTCTCAGACAAATATAGATGATCAACCATATCAAATGGTTCATTTATGGACATTTGACTATTCTTTGGGAAATGGGACTATTTACCGATGCGGCTAGATATCTATCCAGATGATAAGCTAGCCCAGTAAAAACTTGTTTTTCATAAGCCATTTGAATTCTAGGCAAAGATTTATGGTGGAGAAGATGAAGTGTTTCTGAAAGAAGGTTTTGAAAGTGAATTTCAAATTTCGAAAGGCTGTGATGTGAAAAGAGTATGAGGAGGTTATATAGATATTGGACGGTAGAGATATAAATGATCCGGTGATCGTGTATATCAATGCACGTATCGTAGGTTTTCTAGCCGTAATGATGGTTCTGGATTTCGAATATCGTGAAGTAGCCATAAATCACGACTTATGGCAGTTTAGAGAAGCAAAATGTCTGTTCGGTCAATCAGAAATTCAATCATCTGACATTTGACCAATGCACGTTCTCCAAGTGTCTGTTTGTCTTGGGACTCCATAAAAATATCTCACTAACTCCTCGTATTATGTGCCTAATGAGCCAAGTAGTCTTATGTAATACATGTTGTATCACAAGATCAAATGATATTTTGCTCATTAAATTTGTAACACTTTTCAATTTCAATGTGATTTGATATTTCATGGTACCTCTTTATCAAAATATTTATCTTGTATGTTTGACTTCCTTTGACTTCTCAAAGTCGTCCGTTTTGTTTGGAGTCTTTGCTAGTCTATTTCTGTTAGTCGTCTTGGTTTGACCTTGAGACTAGTTCTAATCATCAAAACTAATTATAGAGACCTAACAATGTTTGATAACCAAATGTTTGAGAGTCCATTATTAATTTATGAAATCATTATGCACAATGTGTTAGGTGTAGTGCCCGAAAGACAATTTGTGTAATTGTTTTTAATAATGGATGACAGAATTTATCTCACCTTAGTTACTTGCTTTGTGCTTGTAAAGTAATACAACTGCTTGCAAACCCTAAGTATATCTGTATGTAACCACTTAACTCGGTGTATGGATTACACGTGAGGATTGAGTTAGTGGAGATATGCTTAAAGCTGTTAGTCCGTGGTGAACTTAATCGAGTTTAGGGTCTCTTGATTAAAACACTAATAATGCGCCCAGAAAACCTTAGGGTGTGATAGTCTTATCCGGATTGTCGGTAGAGGTACCTACGTGGGGCATTTATATATGATGGCATTCATATAGGATTTGGACCGATTTAATCTGTATTTCTCGGTATAATTCCGTAATCGAGGAATCTTATTAAATCATTAGATAATCATATATGGATCAACCTTAATCTGAGGTGATCACGAGTCTTTATTTGTCCGGGGTAGTGTTTGATGTGTTGAAGTTACGGTTCACTTAAATATGTGTTCCAAGCCACTTCTCATTGGCACTATCTCAGGATGAGTGAGTAGTTACGATTTTCACAGACATGGAATCCATTCCTTCCTGCGGGAAGTAGAGAGGCAGTCCCTTATTTGTTAGCCCTAAGAAAATGATCTATGGGCCCGGTTCATGTTAGACTAATTAGCTACTAGTCGATATGTGAACTAATTGATCACTAGGGGTTAATGGTAAATAAGGATAAGATATTCTGAGTCGGGTTACGGAGACTTCCCACTCGAGAATGGGCGATCTATGGAGGGTTAATCCGTATGTAGTGATTATATCAATGGACGCTTATTCACTACATGGGTTGAGTATAAGTATACATCTATAATCGGTAGAGTTCGATTTCCAGTTTATGGTGGCGTAATCCGGAATTAATAATTAATGTACTTATTACATTCGATGAATAATTAATTATTGGAGCTCTGGTTATAGGTCCATGGTCCCCGATGTGGCTTCGTAATTCGGACTAATAATCTTGTTATTTGGGCCTCGGTGATAATTAATTGGTTGGGCTAATTAATTGATATGCATGGATATTATTTAGTTGAAATTAAATAATATAATACACATGAAAAGACATTTTACGTGGGCAGTGTGAGCTTAGTGTGGCGCCAATATGTCTTGGATTTTCCAAGAAATTAGTTTTCTGGATAATGACATATTGTGTAATTAGTTATTTATTTGTTAAATAATTAATTAGATAAATAAAAGAAAATAATTTATTTATTATTTATCTCTTAACAACAAGGATAATTATATTTTCTTATTATAAGATTATAATTATCTCTTATTTTTATTGGATAATAATAATTAGAAGTATCTCTTTTATTTTGTTAAACCGATTGGGTATAGGTTTTCTCTCTTGGATTTTGCCTATAAAAAGAGAGTTCTCCCCGAGCCCTAGGGGAAGGATAAGCCACGAAATTCATAAAGAAAAAAAGGCTAAGGAGTTCGATCCTTAGCTCCACCCGATTGGAGAAAAACTTGGGTTTTTCTCGGTTGCATATCAAGGAGGTTCGTGTATCAAGAAGGGTGTCCACCAACCACCATTTGGAGAACACTTTGGAAGATCAAGGCCTCTCATCCTAAGATTAAAGCTTTTCTTCCTACTATTGGTAAAATAAACTTAACCCACTTGTAGTAGCTTAAGTCCTTTAATTATGTATTGTGATGTATAAGTCGTGATCCATCCGCTGCGCATAGATCTAACTCGTTTAGATCTAAGAACCTGCATCCTTCACAATGATTAATCTGTCATGTGAGCTCACCCAATATGACAAAGATCAAATACATTGGTTAATTTTGTATGATTAGTAGGACTATGAAAGAGTCATTAGTCCAAGAAGACTTCTCAACTCTGTAAACCTGTTCTCACAAAGGGTTTTGGTGAAGATGTCTTCCAGCTAGTCATCTGTCTTGACGTAGACCAATCTTACATCACCTTTTTCCACATGATCTCATATGAAATGATGTCTGACATCAATATGCTTTGTCTTGGAATGTAGTACTAGATTTTCTGAGATTGAGATAGCACTTGTGCTGTCACACATGATTGGAATGCCTTTTTCTTCAATTTTATAGTCTCTGAGTTGTTGTCTTATCCATAAGACTTGTGCACAACAACTTCCTACAACTACATATTCTGCTTCTACTGTGGATGTTGCAATGGACGTTTGTTTCTTGCTAAACCAAGATACTAGTCTATTTCCTAGCATTTGACAAGTACCAAATGTAATTTTCCTGTCCACTTTGCAACCTGCATAGTCTGCATCGGTGTATCCAACTAGTCTGAAATAACCTTCTTTCAGATATAATAATCCCAAGTCAATCGTATTTTTAAGATATTTTAACATTCTCTTTGTAGCAGCTAGGTGACTTTTTTTTGGGTCTAACTGAAATCTTGGACACACTCCAACGGCAAATGATATGTCTGGTCTGCTTGCCATTAGGTATAATAATGAACCTATCAGCCCTCTGTATTTGGTTTGATCCACACTTTTTCCATTGATGTCCTTATCTAAGTATAGATTTGCTGACATAGGTGTTGCAACTTTTGAACTTGATTCCATTCCATACTTCTGGATAAGATCTTTGATGTATTTGCTTTGATTGATGAAAATTCCATCCTACATTTCTTGACTTGTAGTCCGAGAAAATAATTGTGCTCTCTCATCATGCTCATTTGGAATTTACTCTTCATTAGTGTTGGTCCCAAAGAAGGGTGTAAATATAGTCAGAGGGGGGGAGGGTGAATGATTATATTGGGATTTTCAAAAACTTTTCTTGATGAAAAGCTTTTGGTGCAGCGGAATTAAACCCTTCTTGGAGGTATTCACTATTGTTTTTCACCAATACAATAGTGTCATTGTCCTTGGCTACACAAGCTTCACAATCTACAGACTATCACTCATTGGCTACAAAAGCTTCAGTGATTGAGTCTTCCACACTGCTCCTTGGGAACAAATCCTTCAGCAGCTATCACACAAATCTGCAATTCCTTCTCAGAGAGTCTTATTCAATTGCTTGATCCAAAAAATACTTAAAGTTGCTGTGAATTCAGGATTCACAAGTTTGATCAATCTCAGTCTTGATATTTCTTTTATTCTTTGTTGTCTGAGATCAACCTTTTTTGCATATTGCTTTTAAGATCAAAGATGAAGGCTTTTGATTTGACAGAGTTATAGAACTTAGAATTCTTCGATCGTTGTAATTCTTGTTGTTATTTGTTTGTCAATGCCTTCTATTTATAGCCATGAATTCCTTGATTTTTGAATTTCCGTCCGTTGGCTAATTAATGAGGGGAATAATTCTTGATTCTGTCTTCATTTGATTCCTCCTTGATTTCAGTGATCCGGATTTTCTTCAAACGTCCTCATATAATCCGGTCTTGATTAATGTTGATTGATTCTGCATTAAATACTTGATCTTCCATTTTTTCCACGTTTTTGATTCAGTACTAGTAGCATACTTGACTTAGATGCTTCTTCTTTACTTCACTAGCGAAGTGACTACTTCACTTGACTGCTTCCTTAGTTACTTCACTGGTCAAGTGTCAGCTTTTACTTGGCTTCTCTCTGTTGTTATTTATCAGCCAATAGATGTTTACTTCACTGATCCTTAGTTTTGTGTGAGATCAGTGTACACCATATTATAGAAAATTGATTTCATCACTTGTCATGTATCTTAGACTTACCTAAGGTCATCATAGACTTCCTTGGTTGTAAGTCAGTCCATAGGGTCTTCACTTCACTGTGCGGGTTTCTTGGCCATCTTCACTCAGCTGATCTTCAGTTCATTATTCCACTGAGCTGCCCTACTAGTCTGGTACAGTGCTTGTCTGACTGAACTTATACAAATTTCAGACTCTAAGTAAAACCTGTAATTAATTCTAACTTATTTTAGGCTTGCTATAACAACTAGTATGGCTATCATCAAAACAATAAAATATTCCTAACAATTATATTGGCAAATTTCTCACAGAACTTGGTATTTTGACATCCAAAGATGATGTCATCCACATTTGTACCAGAAGTGTGAAATCTTCATGTTGAATCCTGAATAACATCTTGTAAATTGTCCTCTTTTTGAATCTATTTTCCACAAGAAATTTGGATAAAGTCTCATACCAAGCTCTAGGTGCTTGTTTTAATCCATAAAGTCCTTTGTTGAGCTTGTAGACTTTGTCTCTCCAAAAATTTCAAATCCAGGTGGTTGCTGGATGTAAACCTTTTTATCAAGTAGTCCGTTTAAGAAAGCTGATTTGACATCCATTTTATATAATTTAAAGTTCTGATGAGTAGCATATGCTAAAAATAGTCTTATTTCTTCTAGTCTTTCCACCGGTGCATATGTCTCATCAAAGTCAATACCTCCAGCTTGTGAATAGCCCTTGGCTACTAGTCTTTATTTGTTTGATGACTCCATTTTCATCCATTTTCTTTCGGTATACCTATTTTGTTCCAATGATATTTGAGTGGCCTGGTCTGTTTGTTAGTTCCCAGACTTGATTTCTCTCAAATTAATTTAATTTTTCTTGCATAGCTATTATCCAATCAGCATCTTTGCAAGCATCTTTAATAGTTTTGGGTTCCATGTCTGACCAAAAACATGTGAGCATAGTTTTCAGCTGTCTTCTGGTTCTGACTCTAATGTTTGGATCTCCAAGAACTTGTTCTGCTGGATGGTCTCTCAGCCAATTTAGATTTGGTTCTGTGATCGGTGTCCTCTGAACTTCTTCTTGAGTTGTGCCTTGCTCAATTGTAGGATGAAAATCGTCTGCTTCTATTGAGTTGATTTGTCTTAGTTCAATATCAACATAAATTGGTTCTTCTGTCGTCTAAGATTCTTTTCTAGGTATTTCAGTATTGGAATTTGGTTCATCGAAGACGACATGAACTGATTCTTTCATTTATAATGTCATTTTGTTCAAAACTCTGAAGGCTTTACTCATATCTGAATATCCTAAAAATGTTCATTCATATGCCTTGGCATCAAATATCTTCAGCTGGTCTTTTCCATTATTGTGGATAAAACACTTACTTCCAAAGATATGAAAGTAGTAAATGTTGGGTTTTCTACCATTCCATAGTTATAAGGTGTTTTTCCTCTAATTTTGTTGATAATTGATATGTTTTGAGTATAACATTCAGTGTTGACTGCTTCTGCCCAATAGCCTTCTGACATATTAGCTTCTGCGATCATGGTTCTAGCAATTTCTTTTAAGGTCCCGTTTCTTCTTTCAGCTACTCCATTGTGCTATGGAATTCTGGCAGCAGCCAATTGATGTTGCACTGCCCCTGCTACCTTTCAGAGGTGTATGATGGCAATCTTTGACGGGCTAGTTGAAAAGTGCATGGAGATTTTTATGGATGATTTCTCAGTCTTTGGTCAATCCTTCGATGACTGCCTCGATAATCTTGATCAGGTGTTATCCAGATGTGTGGAAAAGAACTTAGTACTTAATTGGGAAAAATGCCATTTCATGGTAGATGAAGGAATAGTTCTTGGCCACAAGATCTCAGCCAAAGGTATAGAAGTAGATAGGGCCAAGGTTGAAGCTATTGAGAAGATGAGTTATCCTAAGAATGTTCGGGAAGTCCGAGGTTTTCTCGGACATGTCGGCTTCTATAGGAGGTTCATCCAGACTTTTCAAAGATTGCCAAGCCCCTCGTCTACTTTACTCAAAGAAGACGTTACTTTTGATTTTGATGAGAATTGCAAGCGCGCGTTTGAGGAGCTTAAAGTAGATCGATCTCTGCTCCAATTCTTATATCGCTGTGATGGAACCTACCCTTTGAGCTTATGTGTGATGCATCCAACTATCTTTGTTGAGTGCGAGTCTTAGGCAAAAGCTTAATGGAAAGTTCCACCTATCTATTATGCCGATCCACACACCGAATCCTTCTCAAGTTAACTACACGACAAGCGAAAAGGAACTATTAGCCGTAGTCTTTGCTATGGATAAGTTTCGTAGTTACTTCTTTGGGTGCTCAAGTGATTGTGTGGATCGACCACGCTATTTGCTGCGATATCTCATGACCAAAGGAAGCTAAACCGCGCCTCTGCGTTGGATATCGACCCTCCAAGAGTTTGACGTTCAAATCAAAGATAAGAAGGGTAGTGAGAACGTAGTGGCGGATCATGTTTCTAGGGTGTTAAGTGATGAAAAGGATGAACCAGATGATATAGATCTTTACTTTCCTCTAGAGAACATTATGTTGATAGACGGTTGTCCTCCCGATGTTCCATGGTATTCCTCCATTGTAAACTACCTTCATGCCCGTTATCTCGATCCTGAAATGTCTTATCAAGAGAAGAAGAAGTTCTTCTCTGATATGAAATATTTCGTTTGGGATGAACCTTATCTTTTCAAGATCTGCAAAGATGGTTTGCTGAGGAGGTGTGTTCCCGAATCTGAGCAACGCGATATAATCGAGCAATGCCATAGTGGACCCACAGGTGGTCACTTTGGTCCTTGGAAAACGATTGCGAAGATCTTTCAATCCGGTTTTTTATTGGCCTTGATCTTTAAAGACACGAAGCTTTCAGTAAAGCTTGTGATCGTTGTCAAAGAACCGGAGCTTTGACAAGCGATTTGACATGCCTTTGAAACCCATCCTTGAATGCGAAGTCTTTGATGTTTGGGGCATCGATTTTATGGGACCATTCCCATCATCTTGTGGCAACAAATACATCTTAGTCTGCGTTGACTATGTTTCGAAATGGGTGGAGGCAATAGCCACTCCTCACAATGATCATAAAACGGTCATGAAATTCCTTAAGAAGAATATATTTATGAGATTTGGATGTCCACGTGCCTTGATAAGTGATGAAGGGACACACTTTTGTAACCGACCCTTGGAGAAAGTCCTCGAGAAGTATGGTGTTCGCCATAAAACTGGCACACCATATCATCCGATGACTAGTGGTCAGGTTGAGCGAAGCAACCAGAGTCTGAAGAAAATCCTGGAGAAGACGGTGAATAGTCATAGAAAAGACTGGAGTCTGAAGTTGGACGATGTACTTTGGGCATATAGGACTGCCTATAAGACCCCTATGGGTACATCGCCATATCAAATGGTTTACGGTAAGCCGTGCCATCTGCCAGTTGAGCTAGAGCACAGAGCTTATTGGGCTACAAAGTTTCTTAACTTCGATTCCCAATCTGTGGCAAACACCGGCTGCAGCAGGTTGCATGAGCTTGATGAATTTAGACTCCAGGCTTACGAGAGTGCCAGGATTAGTAAGGAAAAGATGAAACTCCTCCATGGCGCCAAGATAAAGAAGAGAGAATTCGGTCGGCGAGCAAGTTCTCTTATACAATTCTAGGTTACATTTGTTTCCTGGGAAGTTGAGAACACGTTGGTCCGGTCCTTTTGAGATTCTCCAAATCATTCCTGGAGGTGTTCTAGAACTACGCGGTTATCCAGATCAACCGTTTCGAGTTAATGGTCAAAGGTGCAAGCACTATATCGGTGAACCTAAAGAGAAACCTTTGATTGTTAAATTTTCGATATTCTCGGATGTGGTGTTACTCAAGTCGAAGAATTTGACGAGTTATCACCCGACTTGTTCTCCGAGGATGACGGTAGTGATCCGTCTCGAAGAAGTTCTAGCGGTAGTCTTTGATATGGAAGAGTTTGAGAGGGCGACAACTTAAGCGTCATCGGTAGTCGGAGGAGAAAGAACACAACCATGGGGAAACTTAAAAGGTATGGAGAGCTTTCAAAGATTCGAGGTCAAAATCCTTTATTTTCCCTTCCATTTTGGGCTCGAAGATTTCAACACGTTTTTGGTGTTTCTGTTTTTCTGTTTTTAAATGTTTAGTAGTTAAGTTTCGTAGTTTTTGATTCCTCTAGGTTTAGTTATCCTTTCCTCTATCCGATCATCCTTTCGTCACTTTCTATCCTTTCTTGCTCAACACCTTGAGTTGGTGTTCGGTTTATGCAAACTCGTAGTCATAAGGGACCACTAATCTATTCCCTCGACCCGAAGCGGACCATAGTCCGACCCAATAGCGGAGACTTCGTTCGACGAAGAAGCGCTCTAGATCAAAGATTTGAGCAATATCTTTCAGGAGAAATCGAAAGAATAGTAATAATGGCGGCGGAAGATAGACGGACGTTGGCCGACTATGCCATGCCCGGTGCAGATCACCATCAACCCGGCTATCGTCATGCCTACCATTCTTGCTCCAAACTTCGAGCTTAAACCGGACTTATACGGATGATGCGGCATGCATCAATTTTCCATGGTTTTCAATCGAAAACCCGCACACTCACTTACACACATTCTTGCAAATATGCGGTACTACCCGTATCCAAGGTGTAAGTGATGATGCCATCAAGCTTAAACTATTTCCATTTTCCTTACGGGGAGGCACTCGAGTGGTATCACTCCTCCCCTCTGAATCCATCACCACGTGAAATGAGCTCGAGAGGAATTTCTAAGTCAATACTTTCCTCCTTCAAAACAGCATTGATTGTCGAACGAAATCTTCACATTCCGTCAATTTGGAAAATGAGTCATTCTTTGAGGCGTGGAAAAGGTTTAAGTCTCTCTGCGCATAAGTGTCCCCATCATGGCTTGCCAAAGCAAAGGCAAGTCCATACTTTCTTCGATGGATTGACCGAGCTCACCAAGGGCATGGTCAATAGTTCCTCCAGTGGGGCATTTCTCAAGAAAACACATGATGAGGTGGGCGCTGTTCGAGGACATTGCCAAGTATAATTATGCCCCTCTTATCAAGCCATTCAAGCACCTCCTCCCCTCCCAAGGTCGAAGAGGTGACTATGCAAAATCTCGTTGCCATGTTGCGAAGCAAATGGCAACCTCTCAAATGACAAATTTGCTCAAAGCTTCTCAAATCCGAGTTCTCGGCTCCTTCACCTTCACAGAACTCTCAAGTTACATCTTGTGAAGCTTCTTTGTCAGGACCGCCATATGAGTGGCCAATGTCAATTTTCTTCCCCTACCTTCAAAGCAAGTCAATGTTGTTCATGACTATGGACAGCATAATCCAATCGCATGCCAAGTATGTGATAGCATGGGGCATCTTGCGCTTCGTCCCATGATTGGCGCGAATCGCGGAAGTCAATGCTTTCTCTGGCCGGACAAAATCGAGAGATTCAATAACCAATTCTCTGGCTGAAACAGCTTCCAAAACCAAGGGTTTAATCAATCTTCGGATTTAATCTAATTCGAACTTCAATAGAAACCCTGGTATTAATCGGAACCAAGCTATAATTCTTCCAATCCACAGCAAAGGTTCAATCAGAATTGGCCCGCCAATTCTAATTCTGCATTCCAAAGTCGGCCAAGCCAGCCATTTCCCCAGAACTTCCAAAACTCTCAAGGCACCTCCCACCAGGACGATATAAAAGCCGAATGGAATTCATTTCGGGAGGAGCAAAGCAGGACGATGAAAAGTCTTGAGAGGCAAATCGGGCAATTGGTGAGCGATTAGCCTCTGAGACCGTCAGGCGGTTTCGACTTCACGGAAAAGAATCCAAGAGGCGGGCACGTCGCTCCAGGCCGATTTAAGCGGCGATCAATGCCTTGACTGGTACCTTCACCTCCATACGGTAGAAGAGGCGGTGCAATGAATTTGAGAAGTGGTTCTCAAGTTGGTGGTCCCCACGGCTTCCAGGAAACCACTAGCCCCCTCCCCGCCATTGGTAAGGCGGGAGGAAGTTGAGCACCCATCGTCCCCTTGGGCTGCAGAAGGCAAATCGGTGGTGATCACGATAGAAGAAAGAGTTGAGATTCCTCAAGTGGTGATCCGCGAGGAATAAAGAATCGATAGAAAGTCGGTGCATTTGTTTCACGAGAAGTGAAACATTTGAGGATCCTCGGTGGCTGATCCACGAGGAATGATAAGTTAAATGATAGTCGGTGGTGATCCACGACTAACAAAAAGAATGAAAAGGCGGTTCGATGGAAAGATTTGGAAGACAAGGCCGTTAGTTCGCCCTCGAAGAAAGTATTTTCCGAGGAGGATTTGAAAAAGCTTCCCTTTCCACCTAGAAAGAGCAACATCCCATTGAGCGAAGATAAGAAGTATGAAAAGGTGCTTAATTTGTTGAAAAATACTCTGTAAATCTTCCATTGTCGGATGTCTTGGTAGAGATGCCTAAGTACACCAAATTCATAAAGGATGTTGTTTCTTGAAAAGAAGTTAGCAGAAATGGATCAGGCAATTGGTGAGGATTGTTCAATGATCAATTATCCAAACTTACCAATCAAAAGAGGTGACCCCGGGAAATTCGTGCTCACATTGCAGATGGGAGGCCTAGTCTTTCCAAATTCTTTATGTGACCTGGGTGCATCCATAAGCTTGATGCCATTATCTATTTGCAAGCGTTTGGGTTTACAAAGTCTTCTAGAACCCACTACCATGAACTTGCATTCATCGATAGATCTTCAAAGAAAGCCTCGGGGTCCTAAAGGGCGTATTGGTTCAAGTTGGTAGGTTTACCTTTCCCGTTGGTGGTATGTCTTAGATATGGAGAAAAATGAAAATGTCCCCTCGATTCTTGGAAGACCTTTCCTATCTACTGACTAGAGCCCTCATCGATTGTGATGGTGGGAAAGTAACTATCCGAGTTGGTGACCAAGAGGTGAGCTATAGTGTTTCTAAATCTATTCAAGTACCCTCCGGTTCTCCAACCGGTTGTTCCATGAGAGACGTCGATGACTTCAATGACTTCATGGATAAGCAAGTCTTGGTGTGTAGAAGCGAGAATATGAGCGATTGATTGATAATCTGAATAATCATGGTGTGGTCAATCTAGACCAGTTAGCAGCTGATTTTGAGGATGAGCTAAGAGAAGAAGCCTTGGCAGTGGGACCACTAAGTAAGCTCGGCGATGTTGAGTTGAAGAGTGGTGATCTTAAATCAAGTCTAGAGGAACCCCCTGTAGACTTGGTTGCAAGCCGTTGCCTAAACATCTTAAGTATGTGTTTTTAAGAGAAGGTGACAAGCTTCCTTTGATCATCTCTGCCAAGCTATCTCGTATAGAAGAGCTTAAATTGTTAAACGTCTTGCGCAAAAATGAAAAAGCCTTTGGATGGCGGTGGGAGATATCCGAGGATATCTCCCAACATCTGTATGCACAAGATCAAGGCGAGGAGGGTGCAAAGCAGAGTTAGATGACCTCTCAGAGAAGGCTCAACCTCACATGCAAGAAGTAGTCAAGAAGGAAATCATTAAGCTTCTAGATATGGGTATCATATACGCCATTCTTTGATAGTGAGTGGGTGTCCCCGACTCAGGTGGTCCCCAAGAAAGGTGGAATTACTATTGAAAAGAATGAGAAAGGCGAAGAGATAGCATTGAGGCTCGTTACTGGATACAGAGTATGTATCGATTATCGAAAGCTCAATGAGGTCACTGAAAGATCATTTCCCCCTTCCATTCATTGATCAAATGCTTGAGCGTCTAGCAGGCACGCATTCTATCGCTTCTGGATGGATATTGAGGATACTTCCGAGATACCCATCGATCCTGTTGACCAAGAGAAGACCACTTTCACTTGCCCTTATGGTACATTCGCTATAGGCCGGATGCCATTTGGTCTATGCAATGCCCCTGCTACCTTTCAGAGGTGTATGATGGCAATCTTTGACGGGCTAGTTGAAAAGTGCATGGAGATTTTTATGGATGATTTCTCGGTCTTTGGTCAATCCTTCGATGATCGCCTCGATAATCTTGATCGGTGTTATCCGGATGTGTGGAAAAGAACTTAGTACTTAATTGGGAAAAATGCCATTTCATGGTAGATGAAGGAATAGTTCTTGGCCACAAGATCTCAAACCAAAGGTATAGAAGTAGATAGGGCCAAGGTTGAAGCTATTGAGAAGATGAGTTATCCTAAGAATGTTCGGGAAGTCCGAGGTTTTCTCGGACATGTCGGCTTTATAGGAGGTTCATCCAGGACTTTTCAAAGATTGCCAAGCCCTGTCTACTTTACTCAAAGAAGGCGTTACTTTTGATTTTGATGAGAATTGCAAGCGCGTTTGAGGAGCTTAAGAGTAGATCGATCTCTCGCTCCAATTCTTATCGCCAGATCGAACCTACCTTTGAGCTTATGTGTGATGCATCCAACTATCTTTGTTGAGTGCGATCTTAGGCAAAAGCTTAATGGAAAGTTCGACCTATATCTATATATGCATCCACACATCGAATCCTTCTCAAGTTAACTACACGACAGCCCGAAAAGGAACTATTAGCCGTAGTCTTTGCTATGGATAAGTTTCGTAGTTACTTCTTCGGGTGCTCAAGTGATTGTGTGGGTGACCACGCCGCTGCGATATCTCATGACCAAAAAGGAAGCTAAAACCGCGCCTCTGCGTTGGATCACGACCCTCCAAGAGTTTGACGTTCAAATCAAAGATAAGAAGGGTAGTGAGAAGCGTAGTGGCGGATCATGTTTCTAGGGTGTTAAGTGATGAAAAGGATGAACCGGATGATATAGATCTTTACTTTCCTCTCACAGAGAACATTATGTTGATAGACGGTTGTCCTCCCGATGTTCCATGGTATTCCTCCATTGTAAACTACCTTCATGCCCGTTATCTCGATCCTCGAAATGTCTTATCAAGAGAAGAAGAAGTTCTTCTCGATATGAAATATTTCGTTTGGGATGAACCTTATCTTTTCAAGATCTGCAAAGATGGTTTCTTTGAGGAGGTGTGTTCCCGAATCGAGCAACGCGATATAATCGAGCAATGCCATAGTGGACCCACGGTGGTCACTTTGGTCCTTGGAAAACGATTGCGAAGATCTTTCAATCCGGTTTTATTGGCCAACGATCTTTAAAGACACAGAAGCTTTCTGTAAAGCTTGTGATCGTTGTCAAAGAACCGGAGCTTTGACAAGGCGATTTGACATGCCTTTGAAACCCATCCTTGAATGCGAAGTCTTTGATGTTTGGGGCATCGATTTTATGGGACCATTCCCATCATCTTGTGGCAACAAATACATCTTAGTCTGCGTTGACTATGTTTCGAAATGGGTGGAGGCAATAGCCACTCCTCACAATGATCATAAAACGGTCATGAAATTCCTTAAGAAGAATATATTTATGAGATTTGGATGTCCACGTGCCTTGATAAGTGATGAAGGGACACACTTTTGTAACCGACCCTTGGAGAAAGTCCTCGAGAAGTATGGTGTTCGCCATAAAACTGGCACACCATATCATCCGATGACTAGTGGTCAGGTTGAGCGAAGCAACCAGAGTCTGAAGAAAATCCTGGAGAAGGCGGTGAATAGTCATAGAAAAGACTGAGTGCGAAGTTGGACGATGTACTTTGGGCATATAGGATCGCCTATAAGACCCTATGGGTACATCGCCATATCAATTGGTTTACGGTAAGCCGTGCCATCGCCGATTGAGCTGAAAGCACAGAGCTTATTGGGCTACAAAGTTTCTTAACTTCGATTCCCAATCTCGTGGCAAACACCGGCTGCAGTAGATTGCATGAGCTTGATGAATTTAGACTCCAGGCTTACGAGTGCCAGGATTAGTAAGGAAAAGATGAAACTCCTCCATGACGCCAAGATAAAGAAGAGAGAATTTCAGTGTCGGCGAGCAAGTTCTCTTATACAATTCTAGGTTACATTTGTTTCTGGGAAGTTGAGAACACGTTGGTCCGGTCCTTTTGAGATTCTCCAAATCATTCCTGGAGGTGTTCTAGAACTACGCGGTTATCCGGATCAACCGTTTGAGTTAATGGTCAAAGGTGCAAGCACTATATCGGTGAACCTAAAGAGAAACCTTTGATTGTTAAATTTCTCGATATTCTCGGATGTGGTGTTACTCAAGTCGAAGAATTTGACGAGTTATCACCCGACTTGTTCTCCGAGGATGACGGTAGTGATCCGTCTGAAGAAGTTCTAGCGGTAGTCTTTGATATGGAAGAGTTTGAGAGGGGCGACAACTTAAGCGTCATCGGTAGTCGGAGGAGAAAGAACACAACCATGGGAAACTTAAAAGGTATGGAGAGCTTTCAAAGATTTAACCCCATCGTTAAGTCTTGTTTCATGGCCACACTCTTGACCAAAGCTTACACGAGGTAGTGGTGGGAGAAAGGTTAAATGCTTTGATCCAGTGAGCTTCAAATGTGTCGAGCTAACGACAATAACCATTAGCGCTACTAGGAGGCATCCTAGATATCCCTTATTATATTAGTTTCTTTCTTTAGTTATTTTTCCTTGTTCTAGTTGTTTTAATATTATTAGGATTGTGTTGTTTTTGTCAGTCAGCCGTCCTAGGCTTATAAAGGGTCGAAGTGTTGTTTTGCTTACGATTTCCTCTTATCTTTATCTCTATCACTTTTGCGCGATATGGTTTAATCCCTTGTATCCCCCGAGGTATTTCTTTGCTTTTCAAGTGTGCAGGGTATTTTCGGTAGCGTTTGTGAGTTTCAGATGAAGTCGGTTTTCCGGTGGATGGTCCACGATCCATTGATTTCCTCAACATTTTGGACCTGGCTCGGACCATTTTAATTGCCTCTTTCGACATATCTGACAGCTAAGTTTTCTTTTTCTTTTTATTTTCGCACAACATGAGGACATGTTGTTATTTAAGTGTGGGGAGGATTAGTCGATATGTATCTACCATTTGCTTATATGATGTTATTTCTATGCTAAAATGAGCTAAATTTTCAAAAATTTTGTTTTGTCTCGAGTAAGCAATGCATGTTTTTGTTCGGTTTGTTATATTCATCGATGTTTGTATTCCGTATGTTCCGTAGTAAGTTAGATGTTTCACCCGATATTATTTTCCACGTGCCATAGTGAATGAAGAGCTATTTTTATAAGGTTATACCCGTTTTGGATTAGTAGTTTTGATTTTCTTATAAGTCATGTGCTTAGTGCTACGTATATATCTTGGGATTTATGATAGTTTGTATTTAGTTTCAAGTATGATATCTTTGTGAATATCTGAGCGTTTGAATGTGATAAGTAACACGTAGCTATTGTCAAATTGAAAAAGTTGAATTAATATGAAATTATTCGTGTGTGTCGTAAAGCTAGTCGATGATTTGAGTGAGGTAGGGTATACCACGTATGTCTATACCACTATGATGACTAAAAGCTCACGACAGATTAGAAAAAGTCGCCTTATGATTGGAGTAAGGTAGGGTATTATCTCGAAATGTCCTATTCTGCTATAAGGGCAATAGCTTCTTCTAATGTGTGTTTAAAGTGAAAGAGTTAAATCAACTTAATAATTGGTATGGAATGAATATAAGACTGAGTTGTCGTTAATCTTATCCCCAGTATAAACCGATGGATATGTTGTAGGGATTATCCTCTGAGTATTTCTGAAAGGCCCTAGATTCATTCGATCATTCTTTTCGGGATATGTCACGTTTGTAGGGTGCATCTTATGAGTGTCATTTATTGCTAGTCCACGAGGGGGTATTAGCTAGTTTTACTTTGAGTTCCTCAAGTTTGGATTTAGTGGAAGTTTTCTATGGCTATGCACACACACGGTGGTGAACTTCTAATTTATTGACTATGTGGTATATTTGTTGAAGTGTCTATACTCTTTCCGAGCCTTTATCTTGTTTTGTTTTGCTCGGGACGAGCAAGGTTTAAGTGTGGGGGAGTTGTTAAGGGTGATTTTGTACGGTTTTTAACATTATATTTGATAATGATTTCCCCCATAATTCATATGATTTGCATAGAAAACGAGTGTTTAAATGATTTATTAAGCGAGTGAGTTTTTAATTAGTTTATTCGCAAAATGAGGTTGTGTATGTGTTTTAATTATGGTTTTACGAGTATTTGGATTGTGTTACGTTTTGCGGTGTTTTTGATGTCATGTAGGTACATGTTGGAGGCTAAATTGATGATCAAATGTTGATATAATTCGAGCTAAATCGAGATAGAGATGAGAAAAGAAGGATAAAGATGGAAGAAGGAGGAGATAAAGATCAAGAAATCGAGTTACAGCACATATGGACGTTCGTCCGGGTCCCGTCCAGAGTGGACGGGCGTTTGATAAAGCAGACGGGCGTCCAGGGAAGTATTTTGATACAGAGAGTTTGGACGCTGGATGAACGAACGTCTGGCACAAGTTCAAGGCTGAAGGAGCGAAGCGTCGAGATCTTTGGACGAAAGCGCCCAGGAGGAAGAAAATCAGGATTCCGGGTAGCGCTGAACTTCCAACGCAGTTCTTGATATGATAACAACCGATTTGACTCTGGACCTCAAGAGAAGAGTTGTAGGGCTTGAAGAGAGGATTCTACAGGATTTTGAATCACTCCATTCCGACTTACGAGGCCCGAGATATGAGCGTTACAAGTTTGGATGCTGTTGCTGAAAATAGTGGACGAGCGTCCGGAATCTTCAAAGCGGGCGTCGGAGCGGTTATTGTAGCGGCCGACATTGAAACTCTATATAAGCAGCGGATTTCTTTCACCCTAAACATACAATTCGATCCCTAAACCCTAGGAGCAGCTTGGCTGCGTTTTACTCCTTTATTCTCCGGTTTTATGCAATAAAACATCTAGATTAGATAGTTAGATTTATGTTCTTTATTCCATCAATTCGAGTTTGCATAAGGATGCTAGGAGGCTAAATCCTCCTTGAACAAGCGTTGTGAAGCCGTCCGTTTCAACAGATTTGATCTCTAGTTCGTGATTATTTTGTGAGTATCTATTAAAGTTGTTACTTTTATCATGTTTTTATATGTTGATTGCATGCTATATCGAAAGATCCGTGCTTTTGTTTATTGTTTGCTTGATGAAAGTCACGTTAACCTTAGAACACCATGATAAAAGTTTAGACCTTTAATCTAATCACAACGAAAGTTATTAGATTGAATCTCTAGATTAGAAATTGAAAGATTTCACGCCTAGGTTAGAAAGACGTAATCTTTAACATCGAAAGATAAAAGATTAGAAAACGAACTTGTCTACGAGAGTAGGAGTTTATGCCTTCGATTAGGTGAATCACGACTTGAGTAGAGATCACGAATTAATCCGAATTAGAATTGAATGTTGATAGGATAGGTGGATCAATTGCTTGTTCGTTCGTTATAATTTGATTTAATCCTTAAAACTTGAATTGCTTAGCTTTAGTTTTACTTTTCCTGCACTTTAGTTTAGTTTTTATCGCTTTCAATCTTGCCTAGCATTGGAGCAATCCTCTGTCTAGCTACTTTTTCTGCATATTTGTTTAGGTTAGATTCGTGACATAGTTAGTTTAAAGCAAAAACTAGGATTCACATTCGTCAGTTCCCCGTAGGATCGACCCGGCATTAACCTCTGTACTACGATCCTTATACTTGAGGTTAACCGGTTTATAAATATTATTACTTGTTTATTCGCATTAGATAAATCCGGTACAACTTATAATTGACTAGTTGTTCATGTTTTTGGTTTTCACAAACAGATTTAACAAACTTGACTTGTTTGACCTTTCTCACTTTTGGTTTAGGTTTGTAAGTTGGTCCGTAAGAGGTACCATCTTCAAATATGAACTTTGGGTCATATTTGACAAGTGTCGTTTGTTCTGAGTAACTTAACCCAGACTTGTCTCCAGGTCTTTTGGCTGGTTTATACTCAAGAATGATTGATGTAACATGCTTGATCTGAATATGTATTTCTTTATTTAGATCAGATCTAGTTTCATCTAACATTGTGGGTTTGTTATTTCTCAAATTGAATAACTCGGCTTTTAATTTCATATTTTCAAATTGGAGAAACATTTTCTTTCTTTATAAGATGACAGATTATTTGAATTTCTTCAAACTCGCTGTTTAGATCTTTAAGAAATCGTTGAATATCTGTAGTCTCAAGATTTGGAATTGTAGCTTGAGAACATGAACCGGATGAAGATGCTGAGTCTGGGAATAGTGATATTACATCATCATTAACTTCTATTGCCATGAAGGCATTGTCGTTTGAATCAGATAAGGGTTCTGCTAGACTTTCAAGTGATGAACTATCGTCTGCTTTGTAGGATCATCTATTTTTCCCTTTGTCGTCTGATTTGTCATGTATGTCCTCATCTCTCATTCTTTGGATTGGTTCTAGGCAGTCAGCTTTAAAGTGCTCTGGTTTGTTGCAATTGTAACACATCTCTTCTTGCTTTTTTCTTGTCTGATGATCCTCTTCTGATCATCCTTGTTGTCCCTTCGATCATCTTTACGATCATCTCAGTGATCGTCTCTGTGATATTCTCGTATGTCATCTATTCTTTTGTATCCATCATCACGTCTGTTCTAATTCTGTTGTTGAAATTTTCTGGTTGAATGAGACAGACCTTTGACATGTCTCATAATAGGAGCCATTTGATCTTGTCATTGATCCGTTTGACTGTGCTTTACTGTTTCAACAATAGGTTTGGAAGTTTCTCCGGTAGGAGCAATAAGAGCTGGTGTTTCCTGAATATTCTTCTTAGCTTTATTGTTCAATTCAAACTCATAAGCTTTTAGATTAGAGAAGAGCTCCACTGTGTTTAGCGTCGTGAGATCTTTTGTTGCAGCTAACATAGTTAGGCTTTCAGTATCTTCATGTAGATCTTCTTCTGAGTGTACTTTCGATTTAGCATTTGTAGCTCATTCAGAATTTCATGAAAATGAGCTTCCATCTTCTCAACAATTTCTCCAGATTTCATTTGAAATGTCTCAAATTTTTGAACAGCAACTGATAGTTTATTAACTTTGACAGTTTCAGTCCTTCGCAGTAATTGATTAGACTTTTCCAGATATCCTTTGCGGTTTTGTACATTTTGATCTTTAAGAACATGTTGCTATCCAAGCTCTTCATTATTGTGTCTTTAGCAACATTTTCCAGATTGTTGATCTTTTATCTTCAGGTATCCACTCATGCTTTGGCTTTCTCATGTATGGTTCAGTTGTATATGTGGTTGAATCTGTATTGGGCTTCATGATGGTGATCGGTCCATCTTCTATTATAGTGACCATATCCTCATGAATTGTAGCTAAGTGCGTCTGCATACGCATTTTCCATTCATCAAAATTTGAAATAGAAAAAGTAGGTACTCTAAAAATTGTACTATTTGACTCCATGCTAAAATAAGGTTTTTAAGTACTAATTTGAAAACACAAGCAATGGATCACTCCAACACACAGATCAAGATGGCGTCTGTTTTTACGAGACACGCTCTGATACCACTTGTTGGTCCGTAATACAAGCTTTGTGAGAGTTCAGAGGGGGGTTGAATGAACTCTCTTCGATTTTGGAGTTTCTCACTAAGGAATTAAACTAGTAAGTAAAAATAGACTAGTGAGAGTACTCGTCTAGTTTTACTATGCTGGTCTGATTCATTTAGAGAGTGTAGTGGAATTATGTTATGTTTAAAAATAAGCCTTGGCTTGGTTTTCAGTGATGTGTAGTGTGCATCAAAATATGCTAGTGCTTAAGTAAACTGCTAAAAGTAAATGAGTCAGAGAGTTTTTATCGATCTTTAGAGTGGCGTAATCTACTACGTGACCGTTTCTCCTGTGACTCAGGAGGTATCACTATTGTACTCTACACTAATACAATAGGCAAGTGTCCTTGACACCCCACAGATGCTTCACACTCTAAATAGCCAATCATTGACACCTCGTAGATGCTTCAATGGTCTATTTGTACGCAGCTCGTCTCAATAACTTTCCTTCTTCAACAACTCGTCTGTTCTTCTATTCCTTCACACCTTCTCTGACGTTTTAACAGGTTTATCACTTTCTTTTAGATTAACTGTTGATTAAATTGGTGTTGTATCAATTAATGATACAAAATAAGAGCTTTGCTGGATCTGACTTTGAAGTTTGATTTGCAGCTCTCGGATCAAGTATATCACTAGATATTTTCTTTAAGTGCCTTTGAAGATCTGCTTGATTTCTTGATGTAGAGTGGTAAACTTTGAAGATGATGATCTCGTTCTTGAATGTTCAGAGTATATCAGATGTGTGTTTTTGTGTTGTTCTTCCTCTTGCTTTTATGATCTTCATAGGGTAGCTCAACCTTTGCAAGAATGAGCGGTCCTCATTTAATACTAGCTGGCATTAGTTCAAAAAGAACCCATTCAGTTTTTGCCCGTTGGTTGTTGTACTTGGAAGCTTCTAGAAAGTAGCTTTTAGTATTAAATGCTATCTTTTCCACTTTGATATCGTAGCCATTTGATCAAAGTTGATCGCTTGGATGGTTACACGCCCTTTAATTTATCTCTTCATAATTCTGTATAGTCACTTGAAAGCATAGTTGCATTCTCTGACTGGTCTTGTGTCGTCCGTTTTCTGGATGCTTTGCTCGTCTGGCTTTCACTTGAGTTGCTAGTATGTTTTGACTTCATCTAGAATTGCTCTTCTTGATAGTAGTTTGCTTGGGGAAATGGACTGAGAGACTGGTCTTCTGGTCTTCTTTATCTTCAAGCCTCTTCTAACCTAGACTAACTTATCTTAAGAACAATTACAAACAAAGTCTGACTAATCCTACACAATTCGCATGTCAGACTACTAAGAAAAACTTATACTTGGTTACTAAACAACCTATTTTTGGTATCATCAAAACTTCTAACCTATGGGGACGTAACAATAAGAACTTCTTCATCTTTAGCTGTTGTGTGTAGCTCGCTAATTTGATAAGTATGCCATTTAAGTTACATTGTTTGTACATTGTATTATGGATGCTCGATCATGTGCCTTATCGACTTCGTAAGCATTTGGACGACTAGGCTGAAGATCGAAGCTTGACCTATTGGAATTGAGTTGATTTTGATCACTTACTTTATAAAATTGAGAGTGAGAGCTTTTGGTTTATCTTTAGCGATTTGCATTGTTTTCGGTAGCTTGTATTGAACTATGAGGAACATAAATCAGGAGTTCTCATAATACCCCATTTCATGATCTATTTTGAGTAGTGAGGAAAGTTTAAAGAGAATTTCTACGTAAGTTAATTTTTTTTATCTTTGCTTTGTCAATCTTTAGTTCTACATTTGAAACTACTTTTGTTTCAATCCTTTTTGCGTTTGTTTCATCTTTGATGTACATATGGATATGATGAGTACTTGCTTCCAAGTACTGAACTAGATTTTCAATGTCATATTGAGGGCATGGAGCTTAAATTGTTGGTTGAATCAAAAGTATTTAGAAGCAAATAAATATAATGCAATGATGAAAGTTCTTGATTCAAGAACTGGAGCTTCAGATCCAGAAATAGGAAGATGTTGATGATGAAATAAATTAAACATTTGAAGTATACGGACGCGTATAAATTGGTAATCGGAGATCATTTTCAAAGATGATTGGTTGATGATGAAGAGAAAATATCAAGTGTATATGGAAAGGATTCAAGCAAATGTTGTGTCAACGCGTATAAATTGGTAATCGGAGATCTTTTTGTGTCAATGAGGAATGGTTTTAAAGCAAAAGAAGCAGATGATTTAGCATAAGAAATGGAAGATTGAAGGTACTAATTAACATCGTTTCTTGAAGCAGAAACGACGTGCATGTGTGGAACAGAAATCTCTTCAAAGGATTTATGAGTTGGAAGATCAACTTGGAAAGGGAAGACGTAAATCCTTCAGGCATCAAGAACAAGTAAAACCTGCCACTACCCTTAGGCGTATTGAATCATCATAAGTGTATATTAGGATGTAAAGAGAAAATATGAAGATTATGGAGTGTTATAGAGGTAAAGTATATTGAATTTCCAGACAAATCGTGTATAAAGTTTCCCTAGTCGATGTGATGTAGTGCAACTTTGGTGGAGATTTTATTGATAGAGTTTGATACTTTTGAGTTTTTGTAATCCTTTTGTGCATTGTTTAAGAGAATTGAATGCACAAAAAAAAATTGAAATAAAGAGCTAGACATAGCAATTGTAAATACATGGTGACGGAGGTCGGACTAGTACCTCGGCACGTATAATCCCCATATTAACCTAGTAATAAAGACAACATACAAACAGAGTTAAAGCTAGATCTAAACCCCAGGTGGGAGGTCGGCTCGGCTAGTTTCCCAGTCCACCGCAGGTCGGTTAGGGCACAATGGAGCTCAGCCAATGCATCTCGGGCCTCATAGCCTAAGGGACTCGACACAGGTCGGCCTGAGTATTCTTTAGACTGATTAGTCCACGTGCACAAAATAACAGATAAGTATGGAAAGAATCCTCGGCCCTAAAGGATCCGATCCTACATTTAAACTGCCGTGATTATCTTC
The DNA here is from genome assembly GCA_026214975.1 of Gentiana macrophylla. Lineage (NCBI taxonomy): Eukaryota > Viridiplantae > Streptophyta > Magnoliopsida > Gentianales > Gentianaceae > Gentiana > Gentiana macrophylla. The sequence continues at coordinate 82,144,855 of CM047806.1, forward strand.
TACAATCAAATGGATCAAATCATAATTATCCATTCCTTAAGGAACACGAAATCAAAGTCCAACAAGAACACGGCCCAAGCAGGCCTAGTGCACAGGCCCCATCTATATAAACAATCCTTAAGTAACTATGAAGACTTGATTCCCGATTCCTATACAGGATACGTAGGCAACTTGAGATACGATATCTCAAGCTCAGTTTAAACCATACACAAACTACCCCCCGTTCACATCTTTTCAAGTTTCCAGATCTTGAATAAATTGTCATTAGGATAATACGACCCAGATTCGTTACCCGACAAAACCCATCATCGTCAATTGGTGCTAGAAGGAGGGCGTTCTACTGATAATTTTATTCAATAGGTAAAATCACCATCATGCCACCTAAGACATGCCAACAAAGAGCCGCAGAAGCAGCCCAGAATGGCCAAAATGCTAATGATGGAGGAACTACAGCCTCAAGCACCGGTGGTTAGTCCACGGATCAAGTGAAGAGTGGCCTCAATTCCGCTCAACAAGCTTTGGCAGATCAATTGGTAGCGATGGACCCAGCCACACGGCATGCAAGCCTTCATGCATCCACATAGGATGAGGACTTAGAGGACGATGAGGGGCAGGAAAATACGCCCAACCCTGATCCTGAACAAAGTAAGAAGAGGGATCACTCATCCACAGAAAATCGGGGAAAAAGTTGGTTGATCACCGAGCAATGAAAGCAACAAGAGTATAGCTCGACGTCATATTAGGAAAAAGATTTATAGATTTCCCCCTCGCATCGTCGTTTACCTAGCAGGTGGAAAGTTATCCCCGACCTGTGAGGTTCAGAGTACCAAAATTGGAGCCATACGACAGGATGAAGGATCCACAGAACCACCTTTTCAGTACTTGACTCACATGAACCTTGATTGTGCCTCAGATGAGATGAAGTGCAAGGCTTTCTCTACACTGCTGATGGGCCGTGCCTATGAATGGTTCAGAAAACTCCCCGTAAGGTCGGTTTCCGACTTCAGCACGTTGGGAAAGATGTTTATTAATGCCTTTATCATAGCCAAACCAATCCAGAGGAAAGCTACGCACCCTCTCACCCTCAAGCAGAAGAAAGATGAGACCGTGCTGTAGTATTTAAAACGGTTCAACGAGGAGTCTATGCAAGTTCGAGATGCAGGCAAGCACATTCTGATAACTTCCTTTGTAGCAGGGCTACGAGAAGGAAGGCTATATGCTAAGTTGAACAGAAAGCATCCGAAATCTATGGAAGAGTGTATGAAGATAGCATATAAGCATCGCAAAGGAGATGAAGCAAACCGATTAAAAGGGATTTGGAGAGAGGAGAATATAAAACGGTAAAGATTGAAGAGGCAGCTGACAGAAAGAGGAAACCGGTCTGGGACCGCATGACTGCCCCAATCACAGATCGTTCAGGGAAAAAATTAGCCTTAAAGGATAGTGATTTCATCCCTCTGAACAGGCCACGCGCGCAGGTTCTCGAAATCATGGAAAGGAATATGCAAGTTCGAGATGCAGGCGAGCACATTCTGATAACTTCCTTCGTAGCAGGGCTATGGGAAGGAAGGATATATGCTAAGTTGAACAACAAGCATCCCAAATCAATGGAAGAATGTATGGAGATAGCATATAAGCATTGCAAAGGAGATGAAGCAAACCGATTAAAAAGGGAGTTGGAGAGAGAAGAATATAAAACGGAAAAGATTGAAGAGGCAGCTGACAGAAAGAGGAAACCGGTCTGGGACCGCATGACTGCCCCGATCACAGATCGTTCAGGGAAAAAATTAGCCTTAAAGAAGAGGGATTCATCCCTCTGAACAGGCCACGCGCGCAGATGTTTGTCATGATATAGAATCCCACCGGTTCTTGAAATCATGGAAAGGAAAGGCTTGGATAGAATCCCACCACCCATGAGAGGTCCCTCTGAAAGAAGGGACCAGAGTAAATTATACATCTACCACAAAGATGTTGGTCATGATATAGAAAGCTATAGGGATCTCAAGAGAGACATCGATGCAAAAATAATGGAAGGGAAGTTGGATGAGGTCGTAGATTGATCTCAGAATGTTGAGCCACGAGGTCATCGAGGCTTCAAGCAGAGGAACTACAATCATGATTGGGGTATGCAGGATGAACCCCAAAGAAGGGGAGACCGATCTCTGGATGGTGATCGACAACTGGATAATAGCCCCATCAACACCATTAACACCATCGTGGGGGGACCAAGCAATGAATTTGGGAAAATGAGCCCACAGGGTGGCGGATCTGCAACTTATTCGGCATATTCCAGAAGTCTGAGGCCGGAGCGGGAAGTGACTTATGGTCCCAAGGACCCACTCCATATGTTACAAACAATGAAGTCCTGGTGATAGAGGCTGTGGTGAGCCAGAACTTGGTGAAGAGGATCTGAGTGGATACAGGGAGCACCGTCAACGTCCTCTACTACTCAGCCTTTCAGTCTATGAAGCTCAAGGATTTGAATCGACATCGCACAAAGACCACTGTTTAGTTTTGCAGGACCTCTCGTTCATCACACGGGGATGATTAGGCTTACGACAACATTTGGCCCAGGATCAAGGGGTAGAATCCTTATGGTCAACTACGTGGTGGTAAAAGCTTCTTCGGCATACAACATAATCCTAGGAAGACCTGCACTGATTGACCTCCGAGTTGTAATCTCCCCTGCTCACATCAGCTTAAAGTTCCCTACCGCAGAAGGATCAATAGAAATCAAAGGGGACGTGGAGGTAGCCAGAAGCTGCTACACGGCCACAATCAAAAGCAAGAGTGTGGTCTTGAATTAAGGAGTTCGGCAGGTTCTAATCATTTATGATCTACTTTTCATTCTTGTAATTTCATTACAATCTTTCTGATTTTGAACAATTGTCTCAATAAATTGTGCTCAGTGAGTACCAAGTTTTCATTATTTCAATATTATGTTGTCTTTCCATTGTGAATGCTTTTAATTAAGTTTGCAGGACAAACTCAAGCATGCCAAAGGCAAAAATATTAAGTCCGCAGGACAGACAAGCCGAGCCCCGCATGACGTACCTTGCTTTAGTCGTTACATCTGACATCTGAGCTCCGCAGATCAGACTCAGCAAATATATGTCAGCTAAAACAAAAGAAAGCAAACTTCTGACTCGTCGCTAAATCTAACATCTGAGCTCCGTAGGTCGGACTCAGCAAACAAATGTCAGCTAAAACAAAAGTCAGAAAACTTCTAACTCATCGCTAAATCAGGCATCTGAGCTCCGTAGGTCGGACTCAGCAAACATATGTTAGGTAAAATAAAAGTGAGCAAAATTCTCACTCGTCGCTAAATCTGACATCTGAGCTCCGCAGGTCGGACTCAGCAAACATATGTCAGCTAAAACAAAAGTCAGCAAACTTCTGACTCGTCGCTAAATCTGACATCTGAGCTCCGCAAGTCGGACTCAGCTATAACTAAAGTCAGCAAACTTCTGACTTATCGCTAAATTTGACATCTGAGCTCTGAAGGTTGGACTCAGCAAACATATGTCAACTAAAGTAAATTAGTAAACTTGACAGCATTTTACGTGACGTCCGAGCACCGCAGGTCGGATCGAAACAAAAACACGGTAAAAAAAACATGAGTATGCCACCCCAAAACTACAAGTTAAAGTATGGCATACTGGGGGGGCAAGATACTCCAACAAATAGGTATTTAAAGCTAAAAAACTTGAGTTAAAAAACTTGAAATTGAAAAATTACTCAAAGTGAAGTACTCAAAGAAAGTGCTAACAAAACTGCTTCATTATTAAGTCAACAAAATTACAACGAGTTTGAAAAAAGTTCAGAACAAGACACACAAAATCCATAAACCCTACTAGACTAAGCCTCTAGGGTCAGATTTTGCTTCGGCTCTGAAGAGGTAGGAGGCGAGTTACTAGAGTACTTGGACATAATGTCCACACCCTTTTTGAAGTCCTTTAGATGGTTGTCATAGACCAAGCTCATCCTAGGTTTATAGAAAACCGTCTTGGGAAGGCTTTTTATGACTAGGTCTGGAAACTGGCCCTTTGCGTCATCCACACCTTGAGTCCAGCCATGATTCAAGATTGGGACAAGATGTAGCTTCAAAGCCTTGGCAAAGTCCTCTGAAGACTTATACTCTTGAACGGCCTCAGCAGCTCGAACTGGAACAGTAGCTTCCAGCTCAATCAATCTCATTTGGAGTTCGGTCATTGCCTGCTCCTTCTTCCTCTTCTTCTCGGCAACCTTGTCCTTTATGGACTTTAGTTCGGTCTCCTTGACCCGAAGCTTCCCCTGGAGAGCCTTGATCTCCTTATCTTTGAACTCAACGAAGCCCTTCAGTTTTGCTCGACCTTCCCGCGGGTCGGCAACCTTCTTCTTCTGATCAGCAATATCGACAGAAGCCTTTCCCAGCCTCCGGAAAACTTCTTGGCCGACAAAGGTTCCATGAATAGATCAAATAACGAACATAAGAAATACTAATTAAGTATAATCATAAAATGTTAAGGGAGAGGAGACTCACGAATTCCAAGGATCTACAGCCGACCACAGACAGCTCCTCATCCAACATTCTAATAAGCCGCTCCTGCTCGAAAGCGGCATCTTCCTCTCAACCTTTTTGCTCCTAAGCTCTCCCGTGAGGTGCTCCAGTTCGGCCTCTCTTGTTAGGCCTGCCCTCTTGAGGGTCCAGAGCAACACCCGATCGGCCATTCTTCTGAAGATGAAGGCCTTCCTATTTCTCCCCTCCAGATCAGATACATTCAGGGCCGTCAGATCTACTTCCTCCGGAACAGATTGGGAGGAAGATGGAGCTGCTCCAGCAACATTTAGGTTTGTGCCCGAAGGTTAAGTAGGAGGAGGATTCACACTTGTCGTCCTCTCAGAGTCGAGGCTCTATTCAGATTGGCTGACCTCGGCCTCATTCTCTGCACCAGCTAGCAGCTCTGCAAAATCAGCCACTGCAAACAAAACATGGTAGCTATTAGTTAAAGAAACAAATAAATACAAATGTAAAGCATAAAACGAAAGGAGGAAAACCCTACAGATAACCCTTTCCTCTTCACTAAGGGGTACATATGGGCTAGGTCCCACATCTTCTAGCCGAGCAGTGGCAATCAGTTCGCTGTCCAGATCCTCCACCTCAATAGAGTAAACCGATTCATGAATCCCCTCCCGTAGCTTGTCAATAATCGTAGGACGGTCATCTCTGAGAAGCTCCCCCGAATTCCACAAACTCAGCTCCGGACAACCTTCATGCCGAATGAAGAAGAACCGTTCTTTCCACTATTTGTAGGATAATTTACCACATTCTGGTTTCGTTTTTGCGCGCGCCAAAACTCTAAAACTGCCCTATACTCAACATTTTCTGCACTTTACGAATTCTAACCAACTCTAAAACTGCCCTATACTCAACATTTTCTGCACTTTACAAATTCTAACCAATTCCCAACACGATTCACATCAATTTGACAGCAAAAATAGCTGAAAACACATCTTTAATCTACCATAGCATGACACACTTAATCAACACAATTAAGCATGATTACTAGCATCATATCAACACCAAAACTCAACCAAATATTTATGAACTAGTAGGAAACCCGTGCGATGCACGGAGAACGTTTAATTTAAAACGTAAACATCGAAGAAAAATAATATGTTATGAAAAAAGGTTGTGTTTAAAGAAACTAATATATAAAAAAAATGATATTAATCATAAAAACATAGAATAAATTTAATTTGTGCAATAATGAAAAGAAAAGTGTAACCTATCATATATGTGTACGACAATTATGCTTTAACTCATTATTTTCTTGGATTCCCAAAGAAGTGAGAAATAAGAACCATGTTAGAGCAACTTAATATGGATGCGTAGGATAAAAAACCACTAATTATTTGTGGGTGAAAGAGAAATCTACGCAGAAGATGAAAAAGTAATCGCCAATAAATCGTGAACGATGGGAAAAAAATTCACACAATTCCATTTTTTTGATTTAAAATTGATAATCACCTTCTCAAAAAAATTGATAATCCTTATAAGTGATAGAAGTAGATCATTGCGTGATGTATCAAAAGATAAAATTAAGTAAATAAAGCATCCAAACAATAAAACCACCAAATTAGAATGAACACGATTCCCGTCTTCACCAAAACCAAATAAAAGACCTTCAAACCCCTCTCTTTATTCACTTTGTCATCTCCAATTCTTAACCGCATACCGACCTCACCCCACCCCCTTTGAGTTACTCCATAAGAGCCACAACATTCATCAAAGAAACAACTAAAGCATACAAACATCAACAAATCAACAATAAAAATATACAATATAAAGTTGCAATGGAATTTACTGTTTTCTCCTTTTAGTAATTCAATTCAAATTCAACATTGCTTAAATCACCATACAATACAATGAGTGAATACAATAAACTTTATGAAGCGCATAATTCATCCAAACAAAAAAATTGGATTAAGATAGAGCAAGAGAGATATGGACATGATAATTGAAGAATCATGATCGTAAAAGGGGAGAATAAAAAAATTACGAAGAAGCTTATTGAGGTCGATCGAAACTTTGATCGCTGTGTTTCTTTGAAGAGGCTTTATGCAATGAAAGACCCCACAACAAATTTATACATTACACCCGGTCTAACACTCATTAATTTCTTTTGCTTTTCTTTCCTCGGTAAAATTCACAAAATAAAATGAACAAATATGTGAAGTTAAAACGAACCTAAAGCCAACGTTGTGCCTAAAAACGTATTAAATATTAGGATTAGTGGATTATCACATACCATAAAAGGCTCAACCACTTCCAACTCTAATCAAAGTATGAATGGTATCTAAGCCTGCTCAACGGTCTTGGCCTTCTTGTGGGGAACTATTTCACTATAGTATTACATACTTGCTTAGCAAACTTGAAGCAAATTCGAATTTGATCGCTGTCTTCTTATATACATAAGAGTGCAAAATATTGTCCGGCATCAATATTGTGCTTTTTTTAAGTAACTACTAAGAGCATCAATCGCTTCTCCGAACATGTCTATTAGAATCGGTCATGGTCTTTTGAAATAACGGCCTCAAGCACTTACAAATCAACAGTGTCTCAAACATCTTGTGAAAAACTTAAGATATCATGGAGTATAATCGGACACAATATATGAACAAAAGACAACCGGATCACAAAATTCAGATACAAAAAGAAAGTAATTAGATCTAAAAGGAGATATACAACCCTAACTCACCAAATTCTCGTAGTCGAAAATCATTGGGGTCGGAGATGAACATTTTTGCACATAGCCTTATAAAGTGTTGTAATGGGCCGGGATATCAAAAGTCAACTTGCTGATATTGATGGTGATCAATTGAGATATGTTCCATCCCTCATTGTACTCCAGCACCCTATTTTTAAAAAAAAAATTAAATAAAAAAAACCAAAACACACCTACACAAAAACTGCAACCACGAAATAAACCGAAAAGGAGTACATAAATCCAGTACCAATACAGCTATTTTAAACATTGCTTACTTTAATTGTAGAATGCATATATTCTAATCCAAAACTCAGTCTGCATTGAAAGATGATGCCACGTTACACTTTCAGATCCACAAACATTGACAAAAATAATGATTACAGAGAAAAATCTAGAACCCTAAACAAAAAATACTCAATGAAAATCAATTGAAGTCAAAAATTCAAATGAGACATCAATAACTCTGAGAAAATTAATAGGAAATGTAATGGTAATGCATATTTTATTTTGAGATATCAAAGACAATTATCATTACACCCAAAATGAACATGAAAAAAACAACAACAAAACTAATAACAAATAACAAAAAAAAAAAACAAAGCACCTCCGATGTCGACAAATTAGAGAGTCGATTGTGATCATTCATTCACTCTTGATTCACTAAAGTTTCTGCAAAAAAAAAAAAAAAAATTCATCTGAAATTTCAAGCTAATAAATGAAAATAATTATATACACCAAATCAACATCCTTTAAAAAGATAGGTTCAACTTTAAAAAAAAAAGATAGGTGGCCAAACCCCAGCAAAGTTAAAAAAAACCCCAAAAATCGAATTTAATAATCATAAAATTGAAAATTGAAAAATTCTCATCTAGATTCATGAACTATATTAAACAATCACAGAAACAAATTGACACTTACCCATGAAAATAACTGAAAATTCGCGATCTGGGCACTGCAAAATTCACTTGAATTTGGCCTTCCACAGTTGTAGGTTGTGCCTAGATTTAGAGTGATTGCTTTGTTAATAATTTATCCTGACATCGGAAAATAAATGTAAAATTGCAATTATATAAGTAAAATTTGTGTGAGAAACTGTGTGTTCTAATGATGGAAGCAATTTTTGGAGTAGTTTTTAGAGCAGTTTTTTTTGGGAGGTGAATAGTGGGAAAGAACGTGATAGGGGTTGAGTTTGCAAGAAGGGCCACGTTTTTTTTTTGTTTGTGGGTTTTTTTTTTTTGATTTTTTTTCCTAAGGAAATCGGGTATGGGTCAGGTAATTGGAGGAAAACGGATTAATTAGCAGTTTTTTACTCGAAAATATTAATATAGAAGATATGTGGATAATCGTGATTCAATGAGTTTCAAATCAGCAAACTTAAAAATGAAATGCAATAATCAAAGACAAAAAATATTTGCCTACTAATAGCCCGAAAGGACCATTGTTGCTACTACCCGAATAGCCCGACTCGTTTCCACTAACATTCTTCATTGTCTCCTCATTGATTTCAAATTCAAAGAATGACATGTATTTGCAATATTGCAAAAATCACATTGCTTTAAGTCTTTTTTACCTCCCTATATCTACCGGTTCACAATGTGGGATATATAAGGATTTCACCTGAGCAACAGAGTGTACATCAAATGGTACAATTGAACCCGCGCCCAATTGTAGGTTGTCAAATGTCTTGTCGCCCAACCGCAACTTGTCGAACTCTTCCATCGCCATTGTAGCAAAGTTGTTTGCTGCTTGCTTATCTAATACTACTGCCCTTGGAATTGCCTATATCACATAATTTTTCACCTTTAGTTAACCAATAACTTTTTGTAAAACATTCGTTTGACTCATTGGTCATGATTCGCGGAATCAATGGAGATTTGTTGTGTGATGCGTTTATATTTTATGAAAGAAAAAGTAAATCACAAACATATCGATAATGTGAGGTGATCCAATTACTAAAGGAACATATCCCCACCTCTCCCCGCGCTCTTTTGATGTTCTTGAATGGCATGCTATATTGCACACACACACACCGCGGGCGCTAATCCAGATTATGTTGCAAAGATATGCGTCTTCAAAAGTCTGCCGTAATTTTTGCCTATGTTGGGATCGGAGACTTTCACACGGCTAGTTGAAAGCTTCCAACGGCAATCCACAAAGATGTTCTAAGCAATAACTCGGCTTCCAATTCACCATTGTAATACCATTGATTTTGCGAGCTTTTCTCAAGTGATTTGAATCGTTATAATTGGCCGCCTCGCGTCAGATCAAGCGCTTTCCTCGCCTGGTGTTTCCGGCCATTGTTTTGGCTTCTTCATCGGTACCCATTACCCCTTTGTAGTAATTTTAACATTGGAACCAAAATGGAAATAAAGCTTGAAAAAAAAAAAAAAACACATATCATATTGATAACATCTCGAGATAAATTTCGGATTGCCCAAAAGAATGTGACCATTTCACTGAAAACAACATTCACTAAATACAGAAAACCAGATTTAGAAAAAAAAAAAACAACAACATTCCGTAAGAAGAAAAACCCGTAAGAAAACAACAATTTACAGAAGAAAAAAAGAGAGAGAAAAAAAAAAAAAAAAGCAAAACAGACATTAAAACTGATGAAACACTGGTGAGAGGAGTAAAACACTAATTTGCGGCCTTAATGATGAATTCCATTTAGTCATTGACTGAATAAGCAAACAAAGGTAAAAAGACTAATTTATCATTTTCAAAAGGAAAACAATTCCCGTGTAAAATTAAAATTCAAACTATCCGAACGACATACCGGCATCCTGTTGTGTGTCTGGAAGAACAATACAATAAGAACTAAAAGAGATTTTACCGATTCAATTACTTGAGGCGGCAAAGTGAATTTTGTAGGAGGTCGTGCACATAATTCCGTGAAGAATGAGTTAGGTGCGGGTTAATTTGTTGAATCGTCATGGGAGTTATCGGGAAGAGTCGGAGGTTTTGAGGAGGCGGTTAATGCAAAGAAAAGTATTGAAGAGGGGTGGGTGGGGGAGAGGAAAGAGAGCGGTCGTGAGTAGTGGTTTTTATTTGGTTTTTTTAAACCCGGGTTTGGGTCGGGTAAATTGGAAAAAACGGGTAATTTGACGGTTTTTTACTCGAAAATATAATATAAGATACTCAAATAAAACAATAGGAAGATCCTCTTACTGGTTAGCAAGCAACTCCTGCCCAAACTTCAAGAAATATGCAGCAAAAATCTGGGTTCTTCAACTACAAACCTATGTGATCATCCACCAAACTTGAGTTAAACATGATCACAAGTTTCTATAACACGAATTACACCAAGAAGAACTACAAAACTTGATCAAATCCATAATTAGGGCCAAAATCATACCTTTATCAAAACTCCAAACTTTTAGTATCAAAATAATGCTCTTCTCACGAGGATCATGAATCTCTAGTTGAATGTGAAATTGGTCAAGAATCTAATGAGTAAATTGAAGAAGTCTCCTTTGCCTTTTCTATTTTCTTTCAACGTAGATGTGCGAACATTGAAATTCTGATTTTCCTTTTGGCAACCTCTTCAGTTAATGGGAATGTTATTTTCCAAATAAAACTTCTCACCATCATTAAATAAAATAATTAATTCTATTAACTCCAAATATTAATTACCATTATTCTTCCTTTTAATAAAAGTTAATCCATAAATAAAATAAATATAATATTTCGTTTTCGCAAAAAGACCCGTCTGCCCTCTTCCGAAAATCAGAATATTACAAATATAAAGTCTCACATCGGTAAAGTAGTAGAATGCTCACCCCCATATAAGTGTGAAACATAAATATCTTGTCAACTCGGGTTAGGCCTTTTTGACCAAGCGAGGACGGCGGTCTAAATAGTTGACCGGACCATTTATGACTCATTTAGCGTAACCGGGGCCGGGGTCTGGGGGCGTTACAGAATAGTATTCAGAGCCGACTATCAGAACGAACTATGCGTTGCACCGTTAGAGACGGTGTAAGGATGGCCTCTAGTTACCTCTGGTAGGGACGATCTGGGAATAGTCTTGGCCGTCCGGGCGAGGAAGCCAAGTCCCATATGAGGGAGGTGGAGAATGTAAAATCTCACATCGGTAAATTAGTAGAATGCTCACCCCCATATAAATGTGAGACATAAAAGTCTTGTCAACTCGGGTTAGCCTTTTTAGCAATGCGAGGACGGCGGTCTAAGCAGTTGACCGGACTGTCACGTGTACTAAGATAAAAAAACCAGTTTATCCTTTTACACATATCATTAATCTGACGGTTTATTCTAATTGAAACTCAATGCAGAATAGTTATTTGGAGCCACAATTGTGGTTGTTGCTCTAAATGCATTCACATCAGAAGCATGTACGGTGCTTTATCCCTAAAATAAAAATAAAAGATGCAAATTATTTTTCAAATACCTCCCGTGCAGAAGCCTTATCCCTATTTAGTTTTAAGGTCGGTGAATAGTATACTCCTATTTGTAAAGCAATATCCCCATTTTACTGAAGTTTGGTATAAAGATACAGATATAAATACTATTATGGAGTGTTTAAAATAAAATGTTACAAGATAGAAATATGAGGAAATACTACGGTCCAGTCAGTATGGAAAAACTGAACCGTCCAGTTTACCGTTGGATCGATATTGAAATAATTTAGACCTTTTGATTGATGTGAAGCATTATTACATATTATGTACCATATAAAAACCTGTTAACATGTTTAACTCATCACCTAAAATAATACACACAGCCAAAAAATATATATATCAGCGATAACATTTTTTTCCAGTAAATCCATAGACCAAACTCAGACGCACATCAATTTTACAGCGTATTTTTGGAATCGTTTGACCAAAAATATTTCTTGCACTTGATCGGCTTGTTCTTCTTTCTCCTATCTATTTCTCTCCTTCTAAGATCTCCGATGATCAACTATCGATTGAATAAAACATTATCTGTTAATTTCATAGAATTCATGACCTGATATGAAGAATCGATTCAAGGATTAGGGTTTTAGAAATCAAGTTACAATCATCGATCGGAGGAACGATCGAAACTAAATTTGTCGCTATAAAAAACAATAGATCGAAATTTAGTTTTGTAAAACACACACACACACAAAAGTCGACTTATTCTAAAATAAAATAAAAAGTCACGGTGATGGATGATTTTCGATCATCGGGATTAAAAACATGATTGAATGAAGTTAGTAAAAAAGGCAAAAATTAACTGGTTTGCAGTGTTAAAAGATTTGATTATATGTGTTAAAAAGATATATTTATTATGCAGTCTTAAAAAATGATCCGACGTATATAATTATTTATATATACTTTCAATGGTAGAGATTAAAAAGCTGACAATTCACTTAAATTATCGAAACTCGACGTGAAATTTGGCCTCGTAAATATGTATTATTATATATTATTTTAAGAATTAAAAATAGAGTTTCTCCATTTAGCTTTTTATCTATTAAAAAGAAGATGTTCCTATCTCAAAACTAAAAAAATAAAATAATAATAAAAGTAAGTGGCAACGAATAACATCAACTCCTATTTTCTTCCATGGTGGGTTACCCACAAACCGTCCTCCAGTTTTCTTTGATTTATGGGCATCATACTCTAGAAAACTTTGATATAGAGTTGGTGTGATTCTTCTATAGTTTTTTTTTTAGTATACCTTTCTATGGGTTCTGATTCTGGAGAATTTCAAGATTGGGAGGTTCTCCACTCCAATTCGGACTCTGAATCCGGATTTGGTGATTTGGACGTGGAAGAAATTGATGCCCATTCGGATGGTGTGGTTCTGGGTAATTACTTCTCTATAGAGTCTGGAGAGGGTCATTTTCCGAAGTTTGTTTCGGAGGAGAGCTCTGGAAGCTCTGAAAATCCGGGATGGATTGAACCCGTGTCGGAATTTCAGTCTCCGAGGAAAGAATCGGCGGAGTTCTTGTCTGACTCCAGTAGCGTTGAGGACGGTGAGCGGAAATTTACAGAATCCGGGGGGTCAAGTGAGGTGGGTTTGGTTGAAAATGAGGAGTTGCTTACGGGTTATAAAGAAAATGAAGAAATCACTAGTGAAAATGAAACGGAGTCAGATGGAAACGTAAAAGCTGGTGACTTTGAGGAGAATATGGAGGAGGGTCTCAAAGGTGATACAAGATCTGATGTTGATTCAAATGTTGAGAGTGAAATTCAAGATGGAAATGTTGACGTTGAAACTAGGAATGTCGAAGAGGCAGAGAAGAAGACTGTGGTGTGGTGGAAGGTGCCTTTGGAACTATTGAAGTATTGTGTTTTCAGGGTGAATCCCGCTTGGACTTTCTCCCTTGCTGCTGCTGCGATGGGCTTTCTAATTCTGGGGAGGAGGTTGTACAATATGAAGAAGAGGGCTCGTAGTTTGCAGACCAAGGTTACCTTGGATGATAAGGTTCGAGTTTCATTCCCTTTTATAAAGTTCAATCCCTTTTATAAAGAGTGCGGTCTCTTTTATTTTTTTTCTTTCTCATTTGCTGGCCGGTTTAGCGAGGATGGAGATGGCATTTTGTCTATGTTTATATTACCTATTACTCTAAAAAGAAGTTTTCTTTGAACATCTTTAACTTTCCTGTTAATTCTAGTGACGATCTTATTGGTGGTTTTCTTTGTGTAGATGCAAACTTGTCAAGTGGATAAGTTTTAGATTTTTGGTGTTGGTGTTTGTGTTCAAATTTAGCTTTTGAACTTCTAATCATGCATGTTATGTTGTCTTAGTGTGTTGATTATGCATTTTAAGTCGATTTACCTGTTGAGTATAACCTTTTGATTGGCTTTGATTGTCATATTTTGGTATGTCCTTTTTGCCATGTTACTACTTTTAGGATTTTCCTATATATAATATATTGGGGCTGTGGCCCAGAGAATTGGTGCATTTGTTTTCCCTGGTTTGTATCCTTGGCCACCCCAAATATAAGTTTATAGAATAGATTCACATGGTGCTTTTATGTAGAATTGTGGAAAAGATTGGCCATTTTCAGCTTTCTGGAAACTGTAATCGCATTTTGATTGTTTTGTAACTTCTGGAATTCTAAAATTGATTGGCAGAAATGTCATCTCAGGCTTGTCTACTTGTAGTGTTGCCGCGTCTCGTTGGTTGATATGATGATTACCAGAAATTAATTATGATGACCCAAGTCGCTACTTGTGGCATTCTGCAAATTATAGGAGTAGATTCAGGATAGGATGGAATTAGAGTGCGAGAGAAAAGTACAAACAAATTAAAAGATGAATTAGAAGACAAATGTAAATAGACTTTGAAATTGATGCTTAGCAGTTCCAATGTCGTTGAGCAATTCAAAGAGGTATACCACCGCGTTAGATGAATCCCATTGGTATCCGTGTCCATTTATGTTTTTGCTCTGTTATCATGGTAATCTTTAGTGGTACAAGTGCTAAAATGCATAGGGTGAATCGCACTGGTGTCCTTATCTGTGGTGAGTGAGCACCATTAGCGTTTTATTGTACTAACTTCCATTTTGAATAGCCTGTGGTTTAGTTCCCTATATGCTTAATATAAAATCAATCATGATTTAGTTGCTGTCCTTTTTATCTTGTTGTCTTCTCAGCCTATCCTCTGCAAGAGTTCTGTAGAATTATTCAGCCACCACTGTATTTCTTGATTTTCATTCTTAAGAGGGTTTACATTTGTAGTGGGTTGTCATTTGCGTTCTATAATGCCACGTCCTTTGATTAGCTTCGTGTGATATTTTTATGCTTATTATTCATGATGGAACCTTTTGTTCAAGGTTTTAACCAGAAATGGTGATAAACAGCAATTATATGATGTATGAAGATTGGTAGAGGAATGTTGGAACTTGAAAGAGCTCTTGAGTCAAGGAACATTATTAACTTGATTAAGATGAGGGTTTTCCTTTTTTCAATGGTGTGTGTGTGTGTGTGGGGGGGGGGGGGGGGGATGCATAAATTAATGTCGCTGATTGAAGATATGCTTGTAGCTTTGTACTTGAGCATTAGTGTTTATTTGTTTATTTATTTTTTATATTTTATTTAACTACAGTAGGAGATGTTTCTGCAAAAGGGTGGTGGACCTTTTTAGACCGACTTTCACACCACCCCGTCCTGAAAAACCCAAAACGAAAAGGCAGAGAAAGAGAGACAAGGGAGCTGGTGTGTGTGTTGGGGAGGAGGGAGGGGTTAAAAGGTACGGGGTTTAGGCACTTTGTCTATGCACGTAACTCGTGGTAGAGAGAATATCATTAGTGTTTAGCTTTTAGCACCTACATCATGGATCCTAAGAAGTGCCATTAATGAGCACCTGCATCCTCTAGTAGTTTAACACCGTAGCCAGCTAGTTGGGAACTTTGGCATGCACTTGCCTCCCAATTTAAGTATGGAATCAGCTTTGGCTAATGAGTATGGACAAAGCCATTTTTGTCCTGTGAAAAGTCAGTATGAGAACCTGATCGTTCAAGATGGTAGCAACTATATATTCATTTGGGATGTGGTGGTTTCTTACTAAAAAGTCATCCGAATGAATTTTGGCCAATTTCATTCCATCATAAAATGGATGGAATGGTTGGATGGAATGAAATTTTAAGCATAACCTAGTGATAAAAAAGCAACCACCCCACCACTCACCACCCACCTCCCGCCTCCCACACCACCTACCTACCTCATTGAAACCAACCACCGTCACCTTCCACCGCCATTGCCAACATATCACCACCATTGTCACAACTAACAACCACCCCCCATCACAACCCAACCCGCCACCATCCGCCCACCACGACCACCACCTACCGTTACCAACCATTTCACCATTACCCCTTACCACCATCTTCTCCATTTTCTCACATAACCTACCCCACCACCACCCCCTGCCACTATCCTTCACCTCTACCACCTCCATCACCACCGATATTTACTCGTCCGCCACCACCCACCTCACAATCACCCATCACCGCACACCACACCACCCTCGTCACTACAACCACCACCACCATCGCATACCTCACAACATCCGCTGTCACCCACCACCGCACACCTTGCCATCACCGCCATCACCATCTCTGCACACCCCACCGCTACCTGCCGCACTCATCAACATGCACCACCATCGCCCAAATGTAGGAATGGAATCACGTTCATTCCATTCCATCATTTTCATTCCATTCCATTCCATTTTATGCCACCAATCCAAACACACGATAATGGTCTAGCAACAACTTTGCTACTTCTCGTGTTCTTTTCCGCATTTGGGGAAGCTTCGTCCCAGTAATTATGATGAAATCCCGAGTCATCACTTGGTACAAGGGCAGAATATCTTCATTCAGGTAGTTTGTGAAATTAAGGAAAAAGGGATGGAGTTGGGAGTCCTAAAGGAATTTAAAAAAAAAAAGAAAAAGGACGGGTTGCATAAAAAGTGAACTGTTCTGTTTTTTCTTCTTCTTCCTGTTCCTTTTTTCCACCAATCGAGTAGTACCTCGAATGACATGCTATGCTATTCTATAGGAGCAATCAGGAAATTCTTACACGAGATTCCTTGT
Organism: Gentiana macrophylla; assembly: GCA_026214975.1. Taxonomy (NCBI): domain Eukaryota; kingdom Viridiplantae; phylum Streptophyta; class Magnoliopsida; order Gentianales; family Gentianaceae; genus Gentiana; species Gentiana macrophylla. The sequence goes on from CM047806.1 coordinate 82,161,640, forward strand.
TGCATCTGTGTGCCGTTTGTTGCATATCATCATTATTACTGTATTGTCTTAAAATTAATTTTTAGTGCTTTTAACTGCTATATATTGTGTTGTCGTATTCGCAGAGAGTATCGCAGTTCATGAGCCGTGCTGCACGCCTCAATGAAGCCTTCTCTGTGGTCAAGCGTGTACCCGTTGTCCGACCGGCTTTACCGACTGTTGGAGTCACACCATGGCCAGTTATGAGTCTGAGATGATGAGAGTGATACATCTGAACAATTTATTTAAGATGAATGCTTGTCTGTTTGCCAGAGTCTATGGTCTATACATTACACCTTGTATAATCTTCTTCTTTTTTCGGTTTTCCTTTTGACGTACTGGGCTTTTTTAATGTATTATATATATATATATAGGATTTTGTGTCTTCAAAGTAATGTAAACCTCTGGTTATGCAGTCTTTTAATTAATATATTTTGCACTGTATCTCAACTCTTGTTGATACTAGAAAGGAACGGGGAACACAATGGATGGCTTCCTCAGCCATCTCAAGCCAGTAGAGGTATACTCGAACCGAGCTCTTAAGAAAATCAGATATTTGACTTTGAGCTTGTTTGACCCATTTATACCGAATGGTAAAGGGGAACTCTAGGATCACCAACCATAGAATAGAATTCAAGAGTTAATGTTTACCAACTTGATCTTGTTGCTCCTGGCAGGATGTATAAGATCATAACATGAGTCATTTGGCAGATTTGGATTCATATATTCCCCTCACGGGGACTTCATTGTATGATATAAAATCCATCTGTATAGATATCATCTACATCCAGAAAGCCGTATGCTTTGTAAGAAGTCAATGGAGGAAGAATAGCACCCTTTTTGTTCAATAAGATACCAAAGTGTATGATTGACTCATTCCATACTAGAAATAATCCCAGGAAATCCTTTGATAGCACTGATTCCTATTTCTCAATGATATTCCACGATCAAGACAATTGGCTGAATCCCGGATCGAGTGGATGGGTGGTAGAGTCGTGGAAACGCCTGTTTCTTCCATATTTTTTACCTTAGCTACATGAAACAATATGTTACTGGTACTGTTGAAACACGGAAGAAATGAAATCGTGGATCAAAACACTATGTCTGCATGGTATGAACGGCCTAAACAAGAATTATTGAACAGCGAACAACCCGTTCAGATATTAACGACCAAGAAGGGAAAAAAAACTGATAGAAAATATTTTGATTGGAAAACACTCCATTTTGATCTTAGACAAAAGATCGTTATTGAATACTGGATCAAGATCGATACTAAGAGTAATCAAAATACTAAGATTAAGACTAACAATTATCATAACTGATAAAATTGTTAAAAAAAACTCTTTTTTTTTATCTCGCACTTTCGAACAAACTTAAAATCAAGATACCAAAACCCAAAAAACAGCCCCAGGTAGCGAATAGCCGACATCGAGGTGCCAAACCTTCCCGTCGATGTGAACTCTTAGGGAAGATCAGCCTGTTATCCTTAGAGTAACTTTTATCCGTTGAGCGACGGCCCTTCCACTCGGCACCGTCGGTAAGGAATAAAGATAGAATCAAATATCTGTGACCAATCCTTTCTCCTATTTTCTCTTTTTTTTTTTTAGAATTCAAATAAGAAAATAAGGGAGGAAAGGAAAAAAATAAAGTCTCTTTAACATCTGAGAAATCGGGGTCCAATTCGAATTTAATTTCAATCAATATTTCTAAATACCGAATCCGGCTCGGTTATTGATAGAGTGAATAAATCTGTCATTTCTTGAAATCTCTCTTCTGAGTCAATATCATGGTTTAACGTGTATCCTCCCCTGTTCCGATCACGGAATAGATGAAATAAAGAAAAAAAATGGATTTTTGTTCGAGAATGAAATCTTATTGGAACTGTCCATATCCGGTTCATCTCTCGGAACCAGTGGACCCGAGCTTTTAATCATGGTTGGTGTACTAATGCGGTAATTTTTTTAACTTTTGGTCATAACCGGCTTCATATTGTTTAATCTGTGTCTAGTTTTCAGATTACTTTAGCTGTTCTTCTTGGCAGTGATTACTCCAACGGTGTGCATGGGGTTGGTCCGGTAGGCTTGAACTTTTGCATTACTAGAATTCAAATATATCTATTTGGAAATGTTATTAGCCCTTTTAGATCCCCAAGAGAGTTTAAGTCTATATCAACTATCAAGTAAACAGTTAGAAGATTCCTCTCGCCTCTCTCTTTTCTTGCCTCCTATTTCGTCCATTGCCGCTCGACGCCGGCGGCTTCCCGCTGCCGGCGTCCAATCTTTTTTACTTTTTTGTTTCTCTTTTTCTTGTCCCTTTCTTTATTTTGTTATCTCTTTTTCGCTACTGAGACTTGTTGCTGATTCGGTTGCTATTTCATCTATTTCCTCTAAATCTAGGGCTGCATGTTATGGTTTTCCGGCAGATCTAAGTCTTTCTTGGCGGATTTTGTGCTCCCCTCCTCTGTTCCCTCTTATCCCTTTAACTTTCTTTGTTTTTTTGGCGGTCCTTGGCGGTGCGTGGTGGTCACCGTCACTGTTTTTCCGGGCTTTCCAGCTGCGATTGATTGCTCTTGTGATGATTAGAGGCGGCGGTTGGTGGTCTGTAAGCGGTGGAAGTTTTGTGATTCCGGTGCCGGTTCTCGGGCTGCTATCGGTGTTTGTGGTTGTTATCCTGTATTATATGTTTTGCTTATGTTTGTCTGTGTTTGTATTTTGGATTGAGTCGGTAACAGCTGGTTTTTCCGGATTTTTGTTTAGGGTCGTAGATCTGTATTAGTCTGTTTATGCTATTAACAAGCTTGTCTATTGTAATGTTACAACTGGTCTCAAAGGGGATGTCATTTGTAAAGAAACCAAAAGTTTCAAAGAGAAATGGCGAAAATTTGGTATATTGAATGAATTGTTCCCCCTTTTGTATTTCTTTCTTCATGTTTCTGTTTTGATGGATTTAATCTCAATTGGACATGTCTCTGGATGTGGGAACAAGAGGGTCTGCATAGATTTATCAATTTTGCTTCAGTTTCATTATGCATGTTGACGATGGTTGGCTCTGCCAGGGCCACGTGTTATGAATATAGAGAACTAAGCATAAATAGAATACGGTGGGCATCCCGACCAGAGGCCGGGAATCCGTTAAGCGTCCACCATAACTCCTAAGGCGAGCCGCCTCACTCCAAGCCACCGTAGGTCGGTTCGGTCCATAGAGTATGCGCAGAGCGCGACCGGGGGAACTCAGCCAATAGGCCCGAGCCCTCCTTCAGTTATACACGTTTTCGTATCTAAGGGTACACGTAAGGAAAGAAGCCAACCTCATTAAGGCTCTGATTCAAGATTAAAGATAAATGAGAGATTATCTCCTAATAACAAGGAATTCGTATCAATCCCATTTAATGATAGTATAACTGAATCCTTGGAGGATACAACAAGATTAGGGTTACAACTCCCTATATAAACCCCCTACAAGAACTACGGCCGGCTTGATTCCAATTGACTATATTGGATACGTAGGCAGCTTGAGAACAACTCGACTTCAGTCACAATACCTACAAAACAACCCCTCTTGTGGTTTTACCGGTGATCGGAAAACTACCACTAGATCCATTAACCCGAAAATATTTATTGGTGAAATCCTACATCATCATTGGCGCTAGAAGGAGGGCTTTCTACTGGTGGCTTCAAACTTTCTACTTTCTCGGTAAATGGGGATTCAAAAGAAAAGGAGGCCGGGGATAACTTTCTAACTTTCTACTTTCTACCCCCTTTTCTTTTGAATCCCCCTTTACCGAGCAGTTAGAAAGTTATTGTTGGGTATACAACACTCTTCCCGCCTTGTGCGTTCAACCCATGGCGCTGTGAAGGTGTGGTATAAGGAAATAAAGTAGCACCTTTACTAACACCAATTGGTTTTAGTACAACGGTAAGTCGCAGATAATGATCTACCTACAAGCCATGAAGGAGAAAGTGATGAAGAAATCATATTGCTAGGAGCTACACTTGCAAATGCTATTGATAAAGGAAAGCAAAGCTTTCGGTGATGATTCCTCAACGTAAGACTTATCTATCAAACATCGGGAGGTAAGTACATCTACATCCAAATCTCACACTGTCCCAAACAATCAAAGGAATGACGGTTTCAATAAATCCTTGGACATACTCATAAAGGAGTTAGAGACAACTCAAGAAAATTATGAGAATGTCAAAAAGGAGAAAAAGTTATTGAAAACTAAGATTTCGAGATTGAATGCTGAAATCAATCTAATCATGACTAATAATGGAACCAAGGTAATTCGACCAACTGATGAACCAACAAAAGTTATGAACAACAATAAGTCATCAGTTGATCCGATTCCCAAAGTTCAATTCAAACCAGGGAAACCATTTGGAGATAGATCTGGTTTAGGGTTTGACAATCAGTACAATTCTAAGTTTAGACCAGGATCAGTTGCAATAAAATTTGTGATCGCTCAGTGATCAAAAACTCGTAAAATCGACAAAATTATTAGAATCGATAGATACTCAAGACTGACCAATCACACAAGTGATAAAACGAAAAATCGGATGGCAAAATTAATCAAGTCAATGATTTTCTGAAGAGAAAAACTCGAAAGGTCAGAAATGTGAAAAAGCGATTCAAAACCAAGAAGAAAAATCTTCAAGTCATATCCACTCAAGAATAAAGATCATAATAGACTTAGAGGAAAGGAAGATTATTTCCCACCGATGAAGATTGGAATAGACCATCACCTCGGTTTCACAAGCAGAACAAACTTAAAATTGTTATGACAAAACAAGAAAAGTTTGTGTGGCCGACTTCACTCGATCAACATGTCAAGAGAGGTATAAAATTAAAAATAAAATTGCGCCGTCAAGAACTAATCAATTAGGACCCAAAAGATATGGGTACCAAAGAATTCCCACTGCTGTTTGCAGGAGAAAACACCACCGGTGAGAATCGAATATAATTCACAAAAGCGAGTTGTTTTCACAATGGCGAGTTTTGAATTCAACATAAGGACAAAACTAAGCATATACAATTGTTGATACGCGCGCACCTTCTTTACTCACTTTTATCCCACTACGGTTATCAAGAAAAGACGTGGTCCTCTTTCAATCCAAACCGTTCATAATTTCCACTCACCCACCTTTTCATAATCTCAAAATATTTATGACAAGACGTTTTAAGTCCCACTCAATTCTTAACTACCCCCACTCCTAATTATAAATACCCAGAATTTTCTTTTACAAAATCTTTACGCATAATTTCTGAATCTACTCTCTGAATTTCAAAATTTCAAATTTTCAATCAAATCCAGAAAAATGACCTTCACTCGTGTTGAACCCGGAATGATCGTTTCTCTTGATCAATATACTGCAAAGTATGTTGACCAAACTCTAGTCAATTCAATCATAACAAAAATCCGGAAAATCAAAGGATTGGAAGCTGTCTTCAACATCAATCTAAAAAGTGTTTGCTTAGAAAGCATTGCAGACTTCTATTAATTCGGGAGAACAATTGTAGAAGGAAAAGACACACAAACCTTTGTCACCACTGTCAGTAATAAAGAAATCAAAGTGACTGAAGATTTAATTGCAGAAATCTTTGGATTTGACAAATCCGAAGGAACATCAGCAATTAAGCTATCTAAAGAATAGAAGTAGAAGTTATGGAGAGATATAGCAATTGAAGCAGGATCTGCTGTCTCACAGACTTGAAGCACAAGTCTGCTCAAGCCAGAGTTTAATTTTCTTTCAAAAATGCTGGCTAATTGTGTAATTGGAAACGCTGGAAACTTCAGCAATCTTTCAGGAGCAAAACTAGATTTACTTTATATAATTTGGTTTGGAGAAGATTTCAATGGGGCAAGGTATATATTTGATCAATTGACAGCACAATCAATTGATGTACCCAAAAAGAAAACCGATGAGAAGAAAGGACGATTCTACCACAAGAAAACTCTTGCGTTAGTAGTCCAAAGGATACTTGATCATTTTGGAGTTGCAAAGAGAAAAGAAACACCGATTCTTTGATGGGAAAATTGTTGTCAAAGAAGAAAGCTAGAAAAAGGAAAGTGAGAAAACTTATTGAAACCAAGAAGAAGAAAAGCAGAAATCGAATAAAACTCCAGAATCTGGAGAAGAAGTACTAACACAGATTGAAGATTTAAAGAAAAGAAGAAAACAATTGGAAGAAAGCGAAAAAGGTTTAATTGATCCGATTATTGAGGAACCTATAGAAATGTTATCAATTCATGAAGTCAAGGCGATGTTGCATCGAAGGACAAGCGAAGCTGATCTCACCGAATCTATCCGGCCCGTAATCGAGATTTTACAAACTCAAGAAGCGATTATGCATCCACAGAAATGGAAATAACAAAAGGAACGAAGTTGTCAACAAGGAACAAAGCAATGAAACTAACTTACGTAAAAGAAGCTATAACTCAGAGAACAGACCCGAGAATCGAGAGCGATGATGAAGAATCGAGGCAGTGATGAGAGATCGATTGATGAAACAACATTGAACATGCCGATGTTGCTTTCAAAATCCAAATCTACTCTCAAGAATCTGTCCCCGAGATCGAACGTGTTGAAACCGATAAATAACTTTCAGCTCCTCAACTTTGAGAAAAAGAAACCGAAGCGAAATTTGAATCATCCAAGATCATTTAGTTAGATGAGCAAGTTCATGATGCTGAACCCACTACAAAGGAAGTTTCAGTTGTTGAATTGGAACCTGAGCAAAGTGAAAAACAAATTGTTGAAAAAGATGCAAGTGAGAAAGTTTTGCAAACTGAGCCGATAATCACAGTTTCTAACATTGAAAAAGAAGCGTCAGTTGTACCGATCACTGCTGAGAGGAGAAACCAGTGAGAATCCAGATCTTATGCAAACTGACGATCCAATGCAAATTGAAGCTCATACTCAAGAAGAAGATCATGAGATCACAAGAGAATCAGAGGACACCCTCACACCATTTAGATCTCCATCTGATTATCTGAATCGATGAAAGCTGATTATGATCGATTGCAAAGTTACAGAACTTGGAAGTTCAGTTCTATAGATAATCAAAGGAGTCAGCGTGCAGAAATGGAAATCATTGAAAAATGGGTATTCGATCTTTTCAACATTACAAATCTAATGGAAATAATCAATACCGAAGAATTCATAAATCAAGGATTTGCGCTGATCAGAAATAGTCATTGGAGGAAAACCTTGACCAGTGGAAGTTCGAAGAAGAATGTTGATGATGATTTTGAGGAAGATCCTGACATACAAAAAGGGATTCTTGCCTCCTTACAAGAAAAGAAGCGCAGCGAACTAAATGCGATGAAGACTCTAATAGTTACGATGAAAGCAAGTGGAAGTTCAAGTTCGAAAGTTTATCTCAAACTCGGCCAGAGACAAAGAAGCGGAAAAAAGGCTATCAATCTCCCACCGATTTATCCACGCTTGAAATAGCAAGAACGTTGGTCGATATATACGAAGAAGAATCGGACAATGAACACGAAATACATCTGTCTCCCACAAAAGTTATTAACTCATCAAGATCGAAGTAAGTAAAAGCGTCTAAAGAGAAAAGACAATCAGTTGAATTTGAGAAAAACTCTCACCTCTACAAACAAGCTAAACCATCCGAGGCTGAATCAAGCAAAGCAAAGGAACAACGAGGAAATTCACAAGATGTTCTACACAAAGCGATCTCATTAAATATTATCACAATGAGATAACGAAATTCAAAAAGATGACAAAAGCTTGTTTGGAAAAGTCTTAAAATCTCTAGAAGCTAGTCAAGACGAACGATCCAAGCTTGAAAAGAAATTGGATACTGTGAATGACAACTGTCAAACCACTCTGCTTGAGATTCAGAAAACAACCGGAGAGCATATCACAAGGAAAAATGAAACTCAAGACAGATGGGAGGGTATTCTCAATAATCTAGTCGATCGGATGTTTTTAGTGGAACAGGGCATAAAAGATTCAGTTGTGGCTCAAACCATATTGGCATCAACCCAACAAACCTTGAATGCTTACATCAAAAGCTTGATTACTAAAATGATGTTAATAAGGGGGAAAGTTTGGATATCCTAAAAGTCCATGCAGCTGAAATGCCACAGACCCTCACGAATATCAATGATAAGTTGAGTGAACTGAAGAAAGCAAGAAGAGAGTTCACTGATGAGGAAATGGAACTGATTGTTAAGTACTCAGAACCAACGGACAAAACAGTTGGTTTGGATTCCCGTCTCTACAATCTGTTCAAAAACCTACCAGAAAGAGAAGGAGTATCAAAAGAAGAAGCTCTTGAAACTTTTCTACACATGCAGAAGATACTTGTGCATCATTGGAAGAAGCTGAAGAAATGGGAAGCTGATGGCACCCTAGATAAAGTTTCAGAGAAAGTTGAGAAGGATGAACCTGAATTCATTCAATCTTTACTGAGAACAGCCACCAATGAAAGACTAAGGACATCAGTCTTTACATTCGCAGTTCTATTCAAAAGCAAGTTTTTCAAGAAAAACAGTCTATCACAATCATGGAACATCTGGGCAAGTATTCATGGAATTGAATATTCACCACAAATGATGAAATGAGAATCGTTGCGAGATAACTATGACAAACGACCGATCAAGTAAAAGGAGATTGAACTCGTTATTTATGATTGTATTTTATTACTTATTCGGCATTGTAACTCAGTTGATGTATGAATTCTCAGTTTCTCAGTTCACTGTGTTATTTACTGCCTTTTGTTTTATCTTTTTGCATTGCTTTTAGGGAGGGTATTGACATCATCAAAAAGGGGGAAATTGTTGGAAATAAAATTTATGTTTTGATGATGATTCATCACTTATTTATTAATTAGTCTTTAACCCCATTGATGAAGTGTCATAACTAGCTGTTGTAGTGCAAGCAAAAAGAAGTCTAGATATCAATGTATAGGTTTCATTAGAGTCTGATAATTGTATAAGTTAAATCAGACAAGCACTGTAATAGTTCTAGATTGGAACTGAGAAATGAAGAAACCGAGACTTACTCTGGCGAGATTCTACAAGAAACCGACTCGAGCACACCTACGTAAAAGCGAAGAAGGTAAGTTCACGAGAATTCTGATTCGGTTGGCTTATCCGAAGATTGAAGAACCGAGGGGTCAGACTCGATTATTGAAGAACGAAGAAGCGAGGTTCAAACTCGATTATGAAGATTACAAGTCGAGGCAGAAGTTGGACTTGTGCAAGATTGTGGTGACTGAAATGACTTTATGGATCTTGTATGAAGACCTAAGAATCATAAGGACAATGAATTCTTAGTTGATAATGAGTCATGGTGTACTCGATTAAGTTAATGATGATCGATGAAAACCGGAGCAACCGATATTTGAAGAAGAGTAAAATTTCAGTTAATCCTCCAGTCAGTTAGAAAACCGACAAGTGAAAACTTCCAGAATAAAACTGATAAGGAAACTCGTTTTATAAGTCAGTCATCCAACAACTGAAAGTACAGTGGAGCGTTGAAAAGGAAACAATTTCATTGGATGAGTTACTGACACAGCTGAACGGTCAGAAAAATTATAACCGTTACAAGCAGGACAAAGTTGAATGAACCCCTATAAATAGACTACCTCTACAACATTGGAAAAAGGAGAGGGAGGTGTGTGTGCAGGCATAAGATAAAAAGCAAGCAAATTGAAAAGAATCTATCTAGTCAAAAGATCAAGTTAAAAGGGAAAAGCCAAATTCAAAAAAGAATACCGCTAAGCACTTAATTGCAAGATCAAGAAATTTCTTCAAAATACTCAAGCTTATTCAAGCAGATTCAAGATCCAACATTTGAAGAAATCTGAGCCGTGCTTAAATTATACATCTAGAAGAAAAGCTCAAATCACAATTGAATCATAGTTATTGATTCAAAGTCTCAACCTTGATTTCATCAAAGGCATGGGATCGTGAAACACCAAGAAGGTGTTAAGGGCAGGTTGAGTGCGATCGAGGAAAGACTGTGTTTGTGATGAGTGGTGAAGAGGCAATCCTACCCTCCAAGGACGATGGTTCAAACAATTGAAGAACAAGCAATCCTACCTGTTCTACAAGTGTTTAGATAGTGAAGCTAGGGATTAGTCAAGGACTATCAGTTTGGAACTTTTTGTAATTGGGCCATCTCAAAGAAGTTCTAGTGGAATTTTCCTCGGCATCACGAGGGAAGAGAGGGACTCGACAGATTACACTACACGGAACCTCTATAATTCTTGTCTATTTACTTTATGCATTCATTTATTTCTTAATAGATACACTTACTTGGTTTTCATACTTAAGGCTATTACTTTATCATTGCCGATTAACAAGGCCCGAATATAAGTCGGTTTTGACTTACAATCGATTAAGCTAAGCCGAACTCCGCTGAAGTTAAGAGGCAGAACATAAGCGAACCGGAAGTCGGTTTGAGTTTGAGAAACTTCAGTTCACCGGGCTTTACAACTTAAGATAAGTTTTTGGTGACAAGTTTATTCACCCCCTCTAAACTTGTGTTAGCCTTTCCAAGGACCAACGATTATCCCCGGCCTCCAGGGTTTAAGATGCCCAAGATAGATCCTTATGATGGGACGAAAGACCCCAATGATCATATGCATCAATACTTGACGCATATGACCTTATATAACCATGCCGATCAGATGAAGTGCAAGGCATTTCCGGCTCTGCTCACTGGTCGGGCTCGGGAGTGGTTCAGGAAACTACCTTCCAAGTCCATAAATGATTTTTCCACCCTGGCAAGAAAGTTCATGCACGCGTTCATCACGGCACGACCGTTCCAGGGGAACGCCACACACTTGCTTACTCTGAAGAAAAAAATAGATGAAAGTGTACTGCAGTATTTGAAAAGATTCAATGAGGAATCAAGGCAGGTCCAGGGAGCTGACGAGCACTTGATAGTCACCTCATTAATAGCCGGATTGTGTGAGGGTAGGCTATATGCCAAATTAAATAGCAAGCCCCCGCTTACCATGAAAGATTGTGTGGAGATTGTGTTCAAGCACTGCCAGGGAGAAGAAGCCAACAGGCTGAAAAGAGAAAATAAGAGAGCAGACCCTAAGAGGGGATGATCGGAGCAGCGACCAGCAGTCGGAAGCAAGTGCAGACGAGAATAGCGGCGCCGATATGATTGGCTTGGTAAGAAGGGTGCTCTGTAGGACAGAGACCTGGTACCTTTGAATAGACCACGCGAGCAAGTCCTCGCCCTGATGGAAAAAAAAGGAATAGCGCGAACACCGCCACATCTGAAGGGGCCAATATAGAAAAGGGACCAGATGAAATTTTGTAAGTACCACAAAGACGTAAGGCATGACTTAGAGGAATGTCGGGAATTGATCAGAGACATAGATGCTGCTGCATTGGAAGGAAAAACAGATGAGGTGATAGATCGCTCGAGGAATCCTAACTTGAGTGGTAGAAGGGAATACAAGAGGCGAAACTACTATCACGGAAATAAGGGACGAACCGACCCAACGCAAAGGAGAGATCCTTTTCCTGACCCTGATGGGCAACTGGATAATAAACCCATCAACATGATCAACACAATTGCGGGTGGTCCGGCAGGCTCCAGACCCCTCCCCGGAGAAAGCAGCAATAGCACAGCCCCACAGCCTGAGACAGGCAAGAAACAGAGATTATCTGGGGAGGTAGTATACGGACCCAGGGACTCTCTTCCTCTGGTCCCCAACAATAAAGGACTTGTAATAGAGTTGGTGATCAACAAACACGTGGTAAAGCGGGTCTGTGTGGATACATGGAGTGCGGTAAATGTTTTATACTTATCGGTCTGTCATGCCATAAAGATTCGAGACTCCGAGCTGACCCCTCTCTCAGCTCCGTTGTTTGGGTTCGCAGGGCCCCTGGTCCACCCGGTGGGCATGATCAGATTGCCTACGAATTTTGGGCAATGATTAAAGAGCAGGACTTTTATGGTCGGCCTCAGCATGTGCTTAATTAATTAGAACTATTCCAAAATAAATCAAAATTAAAATTATTTCTCTTTTGCTTCTTTCCTTTTGATTCGTAATCAAAAGGGATGCCTTTGGTTTCCTAAACCAAATTTGGCTTAGGCCTGACCACTTTCCAAAATCAAAATTTTGGAAGTGGCCTAGGCCTAGGCCTTTTACAAATCAAATATTTGAAAAGGGCCTAGGCCTATTCCAAATCAAATATTTGGAAAGGCCAAATAATTTTGGTTTAGGCCTGGCCACTTTCCAAAATCAAAATTTTGGAAGTGGCCTAGGCCTAGGCCTTTTCCCAAATCAAATATTTGGAAAGGGCCTAGGCCTATTCCAAATAAAATTTGGAAAGGCCATTATTATTTTAATGTCATGTGGCATCCCAATGGCCAAACTATTTGAACCATTGGTTAGCCACATGACACAACTAAACAAATGAGATATTTATCACAACTATGAACCATATTGAATCACAAAATACACAAAACAAAAATTTGGAGATCCGCCAGCATTGACCGGCTGACTGCTGGCAGCAGGCTGCCCTGCCGCCGCCGCCGCCTTTTGCTTGGGTGGTGCCGCCGCCGCTGGGGTGGTGCCGCCGCCAGTCGGCCGAGCACCACCAGATCTCGTTTTTTTTTTTTTTTTTTTTTTTTTTTTTTTTTTTTCATGTATCAATTTTGCAAATCAAAAATCTTTCATCTTTTAATTACGTGATTTAAACGATAAAATTAACTACGCATAATAACATGCTTATTGCTTAAGCTCGAAGCTCGCTCGATACCCTTTGTTAGGAAATCTACGCGAGGAACGCAAATGAATTCAAAATATTTATTTCCTATCGACCCAAGATCGACTTCGTTTAAGCAATAAACAAATAAGCTAAAGGCGGTGGTTACCTTGGTTGATCTATAAGATCGACGCTTTGACCGTCTTAGGAGAGTAGTTCGCATAGAGCCGCGCCAAGTGTTCGGCCTCACCGCTAGTCCACACGACAGCCCGCCGGAATCCCATCATGGATTGCTATTGGAAAACTCCGGTTGCTAGACCGGCCTTTTTTTCCCTCTCTCCAACTCTCTATAGGATGCTCTCTATTTTACACAAGAACTATTAGCTCTTGGAATTATGATGTACAAAAGAGCTTGACACCCACACTATATTTATAGTGTATGGGCGCCCCTAGTAGTGTAGAGAGAAGAAAACATTTTCCAATAAAATAAGGAAAATATAATTGATTGATTTATCTCATTTATTATAATATCTCATATTAAATAAATCAGGATATTGTCAATATCTCATATTGAATATTTCAAGATATTGTCAATATCTTATATTGACAATATTTATCTTTTATTATATTACCATAAATCAATTTTTACACGTGTGTATATATCACAAATATATATTACACATATAAATCTATATATAAATATTTTGGACACAATCATGCACATGCATATTATATGCATCACACGCTGGGAACAAAAGAATATATAAATATTAATATCTAATATTAATATATGGTAACAATAATTAATTAAATTGCACAATCCAAGTGTATCTTATACACACACAAATTGCGCCCATATACCAATAAATTGGCATCCGAATATTCTTTAATTAATATAATATTATTAATATCTTGTATTTAATTTATTCATAATAAATAAATACCACCATATTAATTTACCACTATAACCTTTATAGTCTCGAGATAAACTTTCCTTATTTGGTTATCATCTATAACCACATTTTAATCCGACTAGATGTTCATATGTGTGTGACCCGATAGGCTTCGAATATGTTGGCCGTAGACACAAAGTGCAAATTACGAAAATGCCCTTCATGCCTAACGATCACGGGATAGCGTCTAGCAACACACCGTGACCCCAATCATCGGAAGAGTCAAATGCAATGACTACTACCTTTCATGTGAAACCGTTACCGTGTAACTTACAATCCTATCGCTGTAATAATATCCATACGGTCGTTAGTCGAGTGTCAAAACATCAACGACCGTATCTTATAATATGGATATCATGCTCTCTCGAAGTAACTCGTTTACTCCCACTTTGCAAAGATTCACGAGAACAGGACATTCCTTATAAGAAGGCCATTTCGGATATTCGATCCCAATCATAGGATACGCGATTCCCGGACGACCAATCATGTATACTCCGCGATGCTTGATGATCATACCCAATCACTACCGCATGATCGCCCCATGGCTGGGGAAACCTCAATAGTGTCAAAGCATGACAATCCACACCGTGATGCCATGAAGACTCGGTCAAAGGATAACTACACAACCGCCACATAGTGTGACACTTATACGTGTAAGTGGGTCGATCTAACGTCGCATTCTCTAATACACGCCCACGCATACGGTCCAAGTGTCTCTACACTTCGATAGAGGCGAGATCTATCCCCGCCTTAAAGACAGAAGACATCTAATACGTGCTAGAATCTGTTTTATACTATCAATGTCCTGTTTAATAGTACATCGCCTCAGAGACATTTAAGTATCAAACTTATTAAAGTGATTAGAGATCTCATCAACCATAATCGCCTATCATGGTTTCTCTACCACGATTTAATACTAAGGGACGTTACCATATAACAATTCATAATTGGTTCTTTAGAAGAACAGATATATGACAACAGAAAAACCATTTTATATATGTATAAACATAAAGGAATAGTAGAAATGATCCGACCCGGTCGGATCCGGTCCAACCCGATTGGGTTTAGGACACTATTCCAACAAGTTCAGCAGGGTGTTTTTCAGCTCAGTAATATCTCTTCAAAGTCTATTAGTTTTCATCTTATTGTTTCTGAGTTGAAAGGCCTCTATTTATAGGCAAGAATGCATGTGACTTGTATTTGAAATTCAAATGTAACCGTTCCTTGTTTTTGTCCCATCTGATTTGCATTCTGTCACTATTCATAGGATCGACATCGTCGAAATTCCTTTTGATGATCTGATCATCCACTGATGACGGTCAAATTGTACCCGTAAAAGTCATCAACGTTGACCTTAAATCGAGATTAATAATATATATTCCATATTAAATCACATGTTTATATTTATTATTTAATGTTAAGTGATTATTAATATGATATTTGGTATTTAGCCGTTTTCATTATTAAAAGCCGATTTATTGTGCGATAAATGCCGATTTTGTAGATCACGACAAATCGAGAGGATAAATGTCATTCAATCAATGGATCTCAAGATAATAAGGAAGAAAATCGAGCATTAATCAAGAGATAAATTAGAGAAATCGAGATCAACACGCAAGCGTGGAGTGGGGAGCAAGAGATAGACGAAAAACGATTAACGTGTGCAAATGTTAGGTTCGGTCGACCGAGCCTATAGCTCGATCGACCAGTGTCGGCTCTCGGTTGACGAGTGTCGCTTTCGGGCGGTTTTCGGCTTTACTCGTGTTTATCTTCTAGAACCACCCTAAGTCGGCAAAAACCTCTATATAAGCAAGCAGCTACGAGAATTGTAACAGACACCTTGAATACCTTAGAATATTCATTCAATAAAATCATTCTATTCATATCTTGATACAATGTAGAATAATTTGAGGGTTTCCAGAGTTTAAGGGCTGCAAATTATGTAAGCCTTTATTTTCTGTTTCTTTTATTTTAAGTAATTAATCCCTCCCAATTATGCTTTATTGTTTGAGTTAGTTAATTCATAGCTAGATGATGTAGATCTAGGTTATGTCGCTATGGATGTGGCGAAGCCTTGTCTATGAGGATCCCATAACCTACGTCATACACTTAGTTTCTATCCATGAATCTGCATTGTTTAATTAATGCGTATCTATGTTAGTTTATATGATTTCTTTCACAATTCTTGTTTAACTGCTTACGTATGATGAAACTTATTTGAGAGATATGTTCGAGGATGTAATCTGGGGACGAAATTGATTCGGGTAACCGAATGAGTTCACTCGGTTGACCGAGCCCACCTATTCGGTCGACCGAGCCCTGTTTTATCCGTTAAATAGCCATGTCTTTATGGTTAGGTTAACTTAATAGAATTTATTATCTCAGTAAGTATGGCTATGGCTACGTTACTCGCTTAGTTTAATTAAAATGTGTAAAAAGGAAATACCAATATAAAACTCTTAGGTAGGCTTATGAATTGATCTTGGACGTTGGCGTTATCTTGGTAGGTTTATATTTGGGAATTGCATGCACCTGCTTATACGTACGTCGTAGATTAGCATGAGACTATAACTTGGTAATTGCTAGTTGGACGAGAGCTTGAGTAATCGTTTAGGAAGTATAAGTACGCCTAACCATAGGAATGTTGCCTAGACGAGGTGTACGGTCAATATCGGCATCCTTAGAGTCGTAGCGTGTGAGTTATATGAGATGGAGGCACCTAAAAGGCGAAGTCACGTAACAATATCACAGTGGTTTAGTGACTTACCGGTGCTAAGTCAAGTTAAAGAGGATGACTCCGTAGCCAATCTAAGATAGATACAAAGCGGATTGACGATTAATAAGTTCGATTCATTATATAAATTATCTAGGTCCAAACGATAAAGACTATAATTGGGGAGGTTAATTACGTTGTGTCGAGTCGTGTCTTTACCTTTCTTGTCTTATGTTGGTCGTAGATCGCCTCTATGTCCTTGACATGTTTAATTAATTGTTTGTATATAAGATGATCCACAATTGGTTCCCTGTGGGATCGACCTTGATTCACTATAGCTATACTACGACGATGGGCTAGTCCTCTTGCTAGTATTGGTTTATGGTGGTCAAGTATATTATAACTGATTGACCACGTCATCAAGTTTTGGCGCCGTTGCGGTGAGCCAACGGTCAATTTTATATATAAATAATTTTTATTCATGTCAAGTTTTCTGCTTTTGGAAGTCGGTTTTTACGTTTTGAGTCCCTACGGTTGTATCGCTTCATGCGAAAATTCCGATTCTTAAAAAAATATATAAAAAATAAAATAAAATAAAATAAAATAAAATAAAAAATTATTCGGTCGACCGAGAGACCTCATTCGGTCGACCGAGAATTTATTTTTGTTTACACGGTTTCGATTTGTGTTTTTCGGTGCGGAATTTCGCGTGTCTGTTTATCCCGTATGTTTAATCCGTAGGTCGATAGCGACATGGGAAACCATGTTAAAATCGATCTACGGTCTGCATTTGTTTTTGTTTTTCTTACGTTTGCGAGAAACCAGGAAGCAATAATCCAAGTCAATAATTTTTCGCGGTATTTGAGAAAATAACCCAAAGCAAACATGTGGAGCTACGAATCTAAGATGGGAAAAGCGATGGAAGCAATACCTTTAAAGCACCAAGATGGCTCTGGAAAAAAAAAAAAATTTAAAGGCTTAAATTCTTCGTGGTACAATGTTGAAGGCAAAGGTACCTTTTTTTTTGCTTATGTTTTACTACCTTTTGGTTTTTTATTGAGCATAAGTTAGCCTATACATGAACCTTAGTATGAATCTTGGCCCGGAGTGGTTTGTAAGATTAATTCTATTAGTGTGGAAGGTTACGCCCCAAATCATCTCTCATCTAGAGAGGTGTAAGGAAACATGTAGTCGTTGAAAGGAAGCGGTGAATAAAGAGTTCCTCGTAGTTACTGTTAAAATCTCTTTGTCCTATGCATGAGATTGCTTCACCTGCGGCCAGGGGAGCAACAAATTATGTAGTTTAAGCATTCACAATCTAAAGAAGGCGTTGAGTTTTGAGAGAACACCATCTTCTACTTTCGTTGAGTTTTATGGTGATGGCTTCTCGGTGAACCCACCTTAAATGAAGCGAGATTACGCTTTGGGTGACAATTTAGAAATCGCGAGAATCTTAGTACATGGGTTGGAAATGGTCTAACCATGGTGGCGAGTTCAACCGAGCTTCGGCTCAATCTACTCCCCTCCACGTGTGATGTGCGTTCTAAAGCAGTTCAACAAGACTTAGCATAGCCGATAAGCCTTCGGGCTAAGCGGGGCTTAATCTTGATGGATTGGCCTGAACTGTCACATATGTTCCAACGAATAAGGCGGCGTAAGCTTGCCAACATAACCGACCTTATTCGGAGTACTTTGATTCATTGTTTCTTATTGTCAAGGCCAAAACCGTAATTTTAACCGAGTTTCTTAGAATTCACTAATTCCTAAAGCGAGCCGAGGTAAGAGCTTTGGATAAATGGTATGGATAAATGTTGTTTCTAGGTCTCACAACCAAAGGAAGGGTATTAATCCAAAAGAGACAAGCCCACCTCTTTATAGTCTTGTGAAGGGTCTAAGTGCAGCGATCCAAGAATGATAATTGACAAGGATACTTTTGGAAAGTCGAAGTGAGGACTTTAAAATCAGAACTACTTCTTTAAAACCCTTAGGATTTCTTTTTAGGATTTTAGGTTTTTCTTTCTTTGAGTCAAATAAAAGTAACATGACATATGTTGAGGTTTTTATTTTGCCGTGTTCCGATGGCCATTGGGCTAAGGATGTGCAAAACTTTTTTACTCAATATAGGCCACGTGAATTAGAGTTTCTTAGGAGAGTCGAGAAATTGCTAAAGAAAAGGAAATTTAGCAATCAATCTTAAGATGGAAGCATTAAGAGAGCTTGAGAATTACTGAAAATGTAACAGAGAATGATTGGTGCGAACAAGAACAATTTTGGTCAACTTCCAAAATCTTTTAGAATGGTGATCCAAGTGAAAATTCAAAGTGGTGCGCAATTCATTCTGCAACTATCCTTATCTTTCCCTTTTCACTTTTTCACCTTCAAACTTTTCGATCCTCTCACCAATCTAACCATTCTTTCATCGCCTCTCTTTCTTTCCATCTGTTTCACTCTCCCACCCAATCTCTATGCCTTAAACACAATTTCTTACCCACCCTTTATCTTTTCTTCCCATCCTTATGTGTATCTTTTTCAAAACCCATCATAGTATCAACCTCCATTTTGTTTACACAATACCTATGTGTTGCGGAATTTGAAATATTTCTAAGCTTTAATGATTATCTTTTATCATTTTGATTTTCATGATCCTAGTTGGGGTTAGTGTAGCTCTGACCCTAGTTAGATTTTTAAAGGTTTTTGGTTCGATCAAAGTACAACTTATCTTTTTACCGGAAGTTTTAAATTTCACATTTTTTTCCGTCTATTCCGGCATTTCTAGATGATCAGTTTTGTTCTACAATATCACACCGATCCGACCTTGTTGATGACGGTTATGATTTTTACGTGATACATTGGGTTATTAGTAATTTCGAGGAGTAACTACATCTCCCTAAGTTGTTGATATCCAATGCAAGCGAGAAGTTTATGCGCTAAGTATTTGATTTTATCTTTAGCCAATAGGTCGCGTTCACTCTGTTATACCTTACCAAGTTTCTCTTTTCCTGGATTGAATACATTTTCGATCGAGTCACCCTCGTGTTTTACCATGTCGGGTAATGCTTTTTGATCTTTGTCCATGTCGGGTAATGCTTTTTGATCTTTGTCTTCTCCACCCGGTTTTAATAATATTTATGCGGTGGAGGTTGTAGATGAAGACCACCATCTTTCGTTGCTTGTTTATTTTCCTTTCTATTTAGTCTTTTTCTTGTCATTGGTCGTATAAAATAAAGTGGCTTAAACTGTTTTTAGGTATTTATACCTCATTCTTGCCACATTATTTTATAACTTCCATAGACATGATATTTTACGATTTTCGTGGAGTTTGTCTGCTTATCTGAGTTTTCACTTGCTTCTCCACAACGTCTTTGAAATTTACTCCGATGTTCTGCATTTACTTGAGAGCCGTTTCCAGAGCTAAGTCTTTTTCTTAAGTTCTCATTTATTTTTGTCATTGAGGACAATGCCATGTTTAAGTGGGGGGTAGGAGACTTAGCCATGTTATGTCATGTTATGTTATAATTGAAAATTGAATGAAACGGCACATGATTGAAAAAATTGAATAAATACCATATTATGTATCTCGTACCCTTAGAATTGTGAGTCCCTAGCTAAGAATTGATAGGAAAGGAACCAAGTTTCATGAGTACGTGATCATTTTATACTTATGTTAAGTAAATTTAAGGATATTCATGCCCGTTTTTGCAAGTAGTTATTTATTATTCGATTACTCAACCTGTGAATTGAGTATACCGCGCAAATCATAATAACTGAAGAAATTATGTGTACATTGCATAGATGATTGGTTATGCCTACCTAGTGTCGATATCTATCTGCTGAGGTATCCTTATATTCTTACCAACAAAAGCGGAGTAATAAGCTTGAGACGTACCTGTGTTTGACAATGCGTTAAAACACTGGGCTTGTAGTAACATTACCAAAGTAGCCCCGCGCTTGTGGTAATATTCAATGCTATATTTGATCTAAGATAGGGGGATACTTTAAAAAGTTTTCTTCCTTGAGATTGATGGTATTTGAAAAATATGAAGATATGAAAAGAATATTCAACTCTTTAAGAGGCTTTGAGTAGTACTCGGTCTCCAAGTCCAAAAACCCTATAGATACACTCTTGCTTATTGCTCTAGTGCTCTAATCATTGCGAGGCATAAGAAGTATGAATGCTGAGGTTGGTAGGTTGAGATTGCGAAGTTAGCATAAACTCGATCTTGCCACGAATATATAAAACTAAATGCACATGCACACATCACTTGATTCATAGTCGGTAGTGAATAATGGATATCTTATGAGCATGACTAGTATGAGTTGACTTGAGTTTCTTGTGTAAGTATGATTTGACCATAGAAAATGTTGTCTTGGGAATGACTTATTGATGCTTTGTTCGGGACGATCAAAGTCTAAGTTGAGAGTAGTTGATGACGGTCAAATTGTACCCGTAAAAGTCATCAACGTTGACCTTAAATCGAGATTAATAATATATATTCCATATTAAATCACATGTTTATATTTATTATTTAATGTTAAGTGATTATTAATATGATATTTGGTATTTAGCCGTTTTCATTATTAAAAGCCGATTTATTGTGCGATAAATGCTGATTTTGTAGATCACGACAAATCGAGAGGATAAATGTCATTCAATCAATGGATCTCAAGATAATAAGGAAGAAAATCGGAGCATTAATTAAGAGATAAATTAGAGAAATCGAGATCAACACGCAAGCGTGGAGTGGGGAGCAAGATAGGCGAGAAAAGCGATTAACGTGTGCAAATGTTAGGTTCGGTCGACCGAGCCTATAGCCGATCGACCGAGTGTGTCTCTCGGTTGACCGAGTGTCGGCTTTCGGGCGGTTTTCGGCTTTACTCGTGTTTATCTTCTAGAACCACCTAAGTCGGCAAAAACCTCTATATAAGCAGCGACTACGAGAATTGTAATGAGACACCTTGAATACCTTAGAATATTCATTCAATAAAATCATTCTATTCATATCTTGATACAATGTAGAATAATTTGAGGGTTTCAGAGTTTAAGAATTTGCAAATTATGTAAGCCTTTATTTTCTGTTTCTTTTATTTTAAGTAATTAATCCCTCCCAATTATGCTTTATTGTTTGAGTTAGTTAATTCATAGCTAGATGATGTAGATCTAGGTTATGTCGCTATGGATGTGGCGAAGCCTTGTCTATGAGGATCCCATAACCTACGTCATACACTTAGTTTCTATCCATGAATCTGCATTGTTTAATTAATGCGTATCTATGTTAGTTTATATGATTTCTTTACAATTCTTGTTTAATGCATTACGTATGATGATGAAGCTTATTGAGAGATATGTTCGGGGATGTAATCTGGGGCGAAATTGATTCGGGTAACCGAATGAGTTCACTCGATCGACCGAGCCCACCTATTCGGTCGACCGAGCCTGTTTTATCCGTTAAATAGCCATGTCTTTATGGTTAGGTTAACTTAATAGAATTTATTATCTCGGTAGGTATGGCTATGGCTACGTTACTCGCTTAGTTTAATTAAAATGTGTAAAAGGAAATACCAATATAAAACTCTTAGGTAGGCTTATGAATTGATCTTGGACGTTCGGCGTTATCTTGGTAGGTTTATATTTGGGAATTGCATGCACCGCTTATACGTCACGTCGTAGATTAGCATGAGACTATAACTTGGTAATTGCTAGTTGGACGAGAGCTTGAGTAATCGTTTAGGAAGTATAAATACGCCTAACCATAGGAATGTTGCCTGAGCGAGGTGTACGGTCAATATCGGCATCCTTAGAAGTCGTAGCGTGTGAGTTATATGAGATGGAGGCACTAAAAGGCGAAGTCACGTAACAATATCACAGTGGTTTAGTGACTTGCCGGTGCTAAGTCAAGTTAAAGAGGATGACTCCCGTAGCCAATCTAAGATAGATACAAGCGGATTGACAGTTAATAAGTTCAGTTTATTATATAAATTATCTAGGTCCAAACGATAAAGACTATAATTGGGGAGGTTAATTACGTTGTGTCGAGTCGTGTCTTTACCTTTCTTGTCTTATGTTGGTCGTAGACCGCCTCTATGTCCTTGACATGTTTAATTAATTGTTTGTATATAAGATGATCCACAATTGGTTCCCTGTGGGATCGACCTTGATTCACTATAGCTATACTACGATGGGCCTAGTCCTCTTGCTAGTATTGGTTTATGGTGGTCAAGTATATTATAACCTGATTGACCACGTCACCTTTGACTTATAACCATTGGATAAAGATCTGAATCATCCCAACGTTCTTTTTATCTTAGCCTTTGATTTCTTTGATAAGTCAGAGGTAGTTGGCTGTCCTTATCCATGTAATCTTCCAATATAATCTTGAATTAACCGATGTATATTATCGGCGAGTTCATCGATCTATTTGAGATACTATCGATCTATTTGAATCGCAATTTCTTTGTGTATAAAATACAATGCAGCTGACTTCTTTTATCTAACTTTTATTTGTGAAGTTAGATTACACCTTTTTAATTATAACCAAGTCTCAAACATCATCCAACTTGTGGAACTTAGACCTTCTACACAAGGCATATGTAATCAGTTTAGGTCATCACAGACTTGCCTAAATTCTGATTTCATATCCTTGACTTAAATTACTAAGTTTGATCCCTTAGCCATTCATGGCGAGTTTGAACCCTCGGCCTGGGTCTTGGCGGAGTTCGAGACTAGTCTCTTGACCTATCTACCCTCATTGATATGGATCGATCTGCGATATAAATCGCTGACCCTTTCTGATGCTTATTTGATCAAACCTATTCATAAATCAAACTCTAATAAACCTATACATTAGATCTAGACATCTTTTTGCCTTTGCACTATAACAGCTAGTCGGCACTCATCATCAAAACATAGAAATAAGTCCAACAATTTCCCCCTTTTTGGTGATGATGCCACTACCTCACTAACGACAAAGCAAAAGATAAAAACAAAAACAGAACAAACATAGTCATCTTTCATTATAAACATTTGTTCAAAGATATTACAGTCTAGAATCAGCAAAAACATAATGCAGTTAAAGTGTCTTTGATCTTGTCTTCTTTCTCTTTCTTGTCGGCCTTCTCCACTTGTTCTTGATAGGCCACGATTTACGCTATCATATCCCTCATCCATTTATTTTCAATCAATGTAAAATCAATGTAGGGATTGACCTCTTTCCACCATTTCCAAGCTTCAGGCAGGAGAAGATTAATTTGATTCACTCTGAATCCAAACTTCATGTAAAGTTCCTTGAATTCATCAAGTGAGTCCTTTGCTTTTGTGATAGGCAAAGTCCTATCACCTCTGCCACTTCTTCCACCTCTTCCACCTCTTCCACCTCTGTAAGTTGCCCTTAAGGCTTTGACTCTGGCTTCCCAAAATTTCAATCCCAAGAAAGAGTTTAGACCTTCATGATATCCCTTGTCATGATAAGGTTTCCTTACATTATAGTATTCTTTCTTGTATTGTGCGAGGAGATCATCGAGTAAGTTGAACTCGCGAGTGCGAGGTTGTCTGTAAGCATTAGTCTCATCCTCCCATCTTTTCTTTGCAAAGAGTCTTGCAGCCTCTTTTCTTTGCACTTTTTGGCTCTCTCCCCCTTAGTGACATCATCAACAAACCGGGACATTAGGCCATGAACACTCTCTGTGAGATAACCAGATTATTGATTGCCCTTCCATAATTTCGGTTCTTGTGTCAAGCTGCGGTAATCTGGATTGCAAAGTTTCTTCGGTGAGATTGATCCTCTCGGTAACTTTAGGATCCAATCCGGCGAGTTGAGATGTTTCAGCTGGCCTCAAGCGAGCTTAGGTGTTTCAGCAAGCTTGTCAAGTTTCTGATGAATGGATATAAGTTGGTTTTTCAGAAACTTCTCTTTTGCAGTATTTCCAACCTTGATTCCCCTCACATCTAGTATCAGATCATTCATAGCATTTTGAGTAGATGTGAAGTTTGAAGCAACTGTACTAGTAGATTGTCTGTTTTCATTCACCATTTTCATCAGTTCTTCAAATCTTTCTTCCTGTCTATCCAGTTGAGTTCTTAACTGTTGCATATCATGCCTCACAGTCCTTAACTCATTCAAAACTTCTATTGGTATCTCACCAGTCATTCTTCCACCAGTAGCCTCATCAGCAGGCTCCTCAACATTGTATTGTGGCCTCTAATTGCTCACAACCAATGCCCAACTTTTATCTAATCCAGCAGGATTAGGTCCTTGATATTCTTCCAAGATAGGATCAATGGCTGGTTCTACAAAAATAGGAACAAATGCCTGTGGGGGATCAACATCAATATTTTCTTCTTGAGGCATTTGGAACTCCTCATCACTAAAGTCATAGTCCGATGTTTGCTCATCCATATTAATGGCGATCTGCGACCATCTTTCCTTCCGGTGGTCTTGTCTCAGTGAGGCTCTCCACTACTGACCTCTTGACAGCAGGGGTATCCTCCATACCCAAAATAGGTTCCAACCTTTGTCCAGTCTTTGTTTGAGACTCGGCGACTGTACCTCTGTTCCAACTTTGTGTCCAGTCTTTGTTTGTAACTCAACAACTGTACCTCCTCTTGACTCTTTGTGGATTGAATATAGCCTCATTATCCACTTGAAATCCTTCAAAGCATGACCAATTTTGTTCGAGGATAATGACGGTTTTAGTAAGAATGCCCTCAAAGTCAAATCCATCTTGATATTCAATAGATTCTTACAGTGGCACTAGGTTCACTATAATCGATAACCTTCTCTCCATCCAAATCCTCACTCTGTTGAAACCAGTATATGCGGTAGGCTCAACAACATGGAATGTAACAAATTCATCACTAGCCTACCAAAGACTTAGATTAACTCCTTCATTGATCAATGCCTCCAGATCATCCATGGTGAGATCTGTAGATCCTCATCCATCTCTCCGATCTGCTTTGGCCTCGGCGAGACTTACGATCTCGAGTGGGTTCGACTTCCATGCCATCAATGGCTCCTTGAGCCTGACCTCAATTGTTGTTTCTTTAGCCACTCACTTTGGTCTCCCAGAAACATGGGGAATCATCATCGAATCGATGAATCACTTTACAGTGTGTACTTTGGATCTCTGAACATGATTCCTCCACTTTTCTTTCCTTCATCCAAAAGATCCATCAGCCTGGATTGCAGCAAGCTAGTGTCTAACAAATCCAACAGTACATCCACACCCATTGCTCAAACGCCTATTCTTCAAATCCACTCATTGGATCAAGTGGTGGTTTACTGTTTCTTGTAGAATCCAAACTTCCACTGAAAATAGTTTTGTACCTTTTTGAAGTTAGGATCCACTTTGTCCTTCTTAGATGCCTTCTCATATGGCATAGATGGCTTTCTAGTGGCAGGTTCAGTAGCTTGCGACCTCAAAAGCTCCCACAAGTAAATTCATTGTTTCTTCATGAGATGTTTCAAAGTCGATAGGTTCTTTGAGGTGGTATATTTGTACCTACTACTTTCCATGTACAACACTTGGTTCCCCACGACTTACATGCTCATCGGTAGGGTTAGCAGTGTTGAAATAGTGTCCTAAACCCAATCGGGTTGGACCGGATCCGACCGGGTCGGATCATTTCTACTATTTCTTTATGTTTATACATATGTTAAATGGCTTTTACATTTGTCATATATATTTTTTTAAAGGACCAATTATGAATTGTTATATGATGGCGTCCTTAGTATTAAAGCGTGATAGAGAAACCATGATAGGCGATTATGGTTGATGAGATCTCTAATCACTTTAATAAGTTTGATACTTAAATGTCTCTAGGTGATGTACTATTAAAGCAGGGCATTGATAGTATAAGCAGACTAGCACGTATTAGATGTCTTACTCTTTAGAGGCGAGGATAGATCTCGTCTATCGAAGTGTAGAGACACTTGGGTATGCGTGGGCGTGTATTAAAGAATGCGTCACGTTAGACGACCCACTTACACGGATAAGTGTCACACTATGTGGCGGTTGCGTAATTATCCTTAAGACCGGAGTCTTCATGGCATCACGGTGTGGATTGTCATGCTTTGACACTATTGAGGTTTCCTTTAGCCACGCGGCGATCATGCGGTAGTGATTGGGTATGATCTTGAAGCATCGCGGAGTATACATGATTGGTCATCCGGGAATCGCGTATCTATGATTGGGATCGAATATCCGAAATGGCCTTCTTATAAGGAATGTCTTACTCTCGTGAATCTTTGCAAAGTGGGAGTAAACGAGTTACTTCGAGAGAGCATGATATCCAGATTATAAGATACGGTCGTTGATGTTTTGACACTCGACTAACGATCGTATAGATATTATTACAGCGATAGGATTGTAAGTTACATGGTAACTGTTTCACATGAAAGGTAGTAGTCATTGCATTTGACTCTTCCGATGATTGGGGGTCACGGTGTGTTGCTAGACGCTATCCCGTGATCGTTAGGCATGAAGGGCATTTTCATAATTTGCACTTTGTGTCTACGGCCAACATATTCGGAAGCCTATGGATAATACGTATCTTATCTAAAGATGACTAAAATACCCTTTTATGAAAAGGTTGTAAAATCTAGAAAAATTGTCTAAAGCCTAAACATACGATGTTTGTTGGCTTGTGACAATTAATGCCACAAATAATTGTTTGTTAATCTCTATCACTATTTTTAGAAATAGTTGAATGTACTCAGTGAAGTGCATAATTCAGAAATCCCGAAAAGTTCGAGCTAGTACGAATATGAGATTGATGAGCTAGTTGGGAATTAATCTTCAATTGGATTGAAGTAATTAATACCTGAAGGGTGTTTCAGAAGTCGTCTGAAAATGAATAAGATTCTCCCTTGAAGGATACCATCTTTGGGATACGCAATTAGATTGTGTTCCCAAAATGGAAATAACACTTTATATGATAAAGGTGTGACGCAAGCCATGCGATGTATCCCTTACCCGTTTCGGGATAGTGCCCTTATACTTAACTTAGTTCCAAAGAATAAAGGTTGAATAAATTCCATATTAGATATGGAAGAGGATAATGTCGAATCTATCTTAACCGATGATTTGAAGTTTTCATAGGCAAAGTCAGAAAGGCTTGAAGCCTAGTACGACATATGCAACTTTGTGGAATATCTTAGAAAGTACGCTAGATATTATTTACTTGTCCGCGGAGCAAAATGTTTGTCTCCAAACATGCTGTCTTCTAGAGGAAGTGTTTCTTCCAAAAGAAACAGTGGGAGTGAATCGTATCTCAAAAGAGTTTGAGAACCACAAAGATACATTCAACCAGAGGAACATGAGTGGACGCCACATAGCGATGAGGTGTAAAACACTGCTCAGTGCACACAAAAGTTCTGTAAGTCTGTGGATAACCTCAAGCCTGAAAAGGTTGTTGGTACGTTCATCTTGAAGAATGAATATCTCACAACTTGTGAAAGAATGTTTGAGAGGCAAGATTGAGAGATATGGCTAGGAGCCATAAAATTTGAATTAAATTCCATTAGTGACAACCAGGTTGTGAACCTAGTCTGTCTTACCTAAGGGGAATGTCACTGAAAAGGTGACATGGATAGTAATATGATTACCATTAGGCTATAGTAATGAGGGAAGTGCGGGTATAAACCATGTAATTACCTTTATCTTTGCCGGTGAGCCTAGTTCTAATAAGATTATGCTTGTTATAACCGTATCATGGCTATATGATAGTGTTGAAGGCGTTAGGCGGACGACTCGATGTTCATAGAAGCGATAACATGATATGTAAGCCCACGAGATCCATTTATGGACTCAAACAAGTTTCTCTAGACAATTTCTTTGTTTGACAATCAAATGAGTTTGACTTAGTCAAAGAAGGATATGCCCAATGTGCAAGATGGATAGTGGGAGTGTGTTACGATTTTTGAGTAAGGTATTGGATATCTCTCTAGAAATTGTCACCCCATGTCACGATCAATTAATGTTTGGTAGTTCAAGGTCTTTACGAAAGCACTTGTATTAGCGGTTCTTATTTTAGAAATAAGAATCTATATATAGTAATAGATTTAAGCTCTTTGTTAAATTATAGTTTACCTATATAGATGTGATGCTAAAGGAGTTTAGCATAGATCGTGATGAGGGGACACCGCTAGTCGGTGTTCTCGAGATCTATCTATGTTAGGACGTTGGTCCTAAAGATAAGGTGAAAGATGATGCTTATGGAAGGTTTCGCCCGCTCTGCGATAGAAACCATCATAAGAATAATGCCGGATGTTCATAGTCCATGAATAGTCATGAGCAAGTATGAAAGTAAATCGGTGAATGTCGAGAATATCCTTAAACAAGTTAAGGAAGAATTCCCGATTTATTGAAACTTGGAATTAAATAAGCGTAGATATCTGAGGCGTATATCCCGAGTCTTATGAAGGCGAGTGGGAGCTACGATGCTGGTTTGCGATCACTTTGATTAAGTGATACGGTGAGCTGAAATGTTCTAGCCTATGGGTCCTTTGTAAATTCTACAAGCAGGCCAAAACACAGTAGTGCCTTAGAGGCGCGGCGGGGCGATACATAGATCTAGAAGGTTCATTCCGAACCTTGTGCGGTTCTTCCACCTTTTCTATATAGGCGATATAGTAAGTGGATTCATTGCTTGAAGCAAGGACCGGGGTCTCGTCGAGAGATTCATGTGTGTGTTGAGGCGGTTCCTTTGACTTGGTCATTTGGAACATGATATGAAGATAGTCACGAGTCCCCATGGATAGCGATCCGTTTAAGGCTTGGTGGTTGCGAGTATTGCATAAGATTCTTGTGTTTCAACTTGGTCTTGTGTGTGCGAGTGATTGGTTTTAGGCCAAGTGGGAGATTGTTGAAATAGTGTCCTAAACCCAATCGGGTTGGACCGGATCCGACCGGGTCGGATCATTTCTACTATTTCTTTATGTTTATACATATGTTAAATGGCTTTTCTGTTGTCATATATATGTTCTTTTAAAGGACCAATTATGAATTGTTATATGATTACGTCCTTAGTATTAAACTGTGATAGAGAAACCATGATAGGCGATTATGGTTGATGAGATCTCTAATCACTTTAATAAGTTTGATACTTAAATGTCTCTAGGCTGATGTACTATTAAACAGGGCATTGATAGTATAAACAGACTAGCACGTATTAGATGTCTTCTGTCTTTAAGGGCAGGGATAGATCTCGTCTATCGAAGTGTAGAGACACTTGGGTAGTCGTGGACGTGTATTAGAGAATGCGTACGTTAGACTGACCCACTTACACGGATAAGTGTCACACTATGTGGCGGTTGTGTAATTATCCTTAAGACCGGAGTCTTCATGGCATCACGGTGTGGATTGTCATGCTTTGACACTATTGAGGTTTCCCCTAGCCACGGGGCGATCATGCGGTAGTGATTGGGTATGATACTGAAGCATGCGGAGTATACATGATTGGTCATCCGGGAATCGCGTATCCTATGATTGGGATCGAATATCCGAAATGGCCTTCTTATAAGGAATGTCTTACTCTCGTGAATCTTTGCAAAGTGGGAGTAAACGAGTTACTTCGAGAGAGCATGATATCCAGATTATAAGATACGGTCGTTGATGTTTTGACACTCGCCTAACGATCGTATAGATATTATTACAGCGATAGGATTGTAAGTTACACGGTAACTGTTTCACATGAAAGGTAGTAGTCATTGCATTTGACTCTTCCGATGATTGGGGGTCACGGTGTGTTGCTAGACGCTATCCCGTGATCGTTAAGCATGAAGGGCATTTTCGTAATTTGCACTTTGTGTCTACGGCCAACATATTCGGAAGCCTATCGGGTCACACACATATGAACATCTAGCAGGATTAAAATGTGGTTATAGATGATAACCAAATAAGGAAAGTTTATCTCGAGACTATAAATGTTATAGTGGTAAATTAATATGGTGGTATTTATTTATTATGAATAATTAAAATACAAGATATTAATTATATTGATTAATTAAAGAATATTCCGGATGCCAATTTATTGGCTAAAGGTGGCGCAATTTTGGAGTGTATAAGATACACTTGGATTGTGCAATTTAATTAATGATATTACCTATTATTAATATTAGATATTAATAAAATAAAATAATATATATATGTTATGAATGCATGCGTGTGTGTGTACATTACATGCAAATTAGATTTGCATGCATGCGCACCGTGTGTGAATATATATATATATAATATATAGATTTATTTGTGTAATATATATGTGATATATACACATGTGTAAATTGATTTATGGTAATATAATAAAGATAGTCAATATTAGATATTGACAATATCTTGGAAATATTCAATATGAGATATTGACAATATCCTAGATTTATTTAATATAAGATATTATAATAAATGAGATAAATCAATCAAATATATTTTCCTTATTTTATTGGAAAAGATTTTCTTCTCCTCCACACCTAGATGGGGCGCCTACACTATATAAATAAGAGGTGGGTGTCAAGCTCTTTTGGACAACACAATTCCAAGAACTAATAGTTCTTGTGTAAAATAGAGAGCATCCTATAGAGAGTTGGGAGAGGGAAAAGGTCGGTCTAGCAACCGGAGTTTTCCAATAGCAATCCATGATGGGATTCGGCGGGCTGTTCGTGTGGACTAGCGGTAGAGGCCGAGCGCTTGGGCGGCTCTATGCGAGAACTACTCTCCTTAGGCGGTCAAAGCGTCGATCTTTTAGATCAACCAAGGTAACCACCGTCTTTAGTTTATTTGTTTATTGCTTAAGCGAAGTCGATCTTGGGTAAAAGGAAATCAAATTTTTGAATTCAGCTGCGTTCCCAGCGTAGATTTCCTAACAAGCGTGATTGCTCTTCCCACGAGTTCTTGCAACAATTGCGGGGTCTTCAACCAATTCTTCAACTACCACAAGAGTTCAGTTCGGTGGTTTCTTTGTGGGTCTTGATAGATACTACAAAGCGAGACTCGAGGGTCATGAGAGCTGCTGTATATCTCCAACAGATTGCTCAACAACAACTGTGCGGCTTGATGGAGACTTGACAACCTCTTGGTGAGGAGTCGATAATTTCCACAGGCTTGATGATAGTCAAGGGCTCGGCCTCAATAGCCTCTTCTTCCTCTTCTACTGATGCTTCTTCTTGGACTCTTTGTGCCTCCAAGTCTTTCAATTCTTTCCCCTTTCCATGTTTCTTTTTGTGGATAATTTCTTTTCTTCTCTTGGAAAGTGGTTCATCATCTTGATTCTAGTAGACTTCCTCTTTCTACTAGCTTCCTTACATTGTTCCCTCGAATCTCAACAACAGATTCTTCTTGCAAACAACGGCGAGGTCGAGTACCTTCAGATTCATTTGGACCCTCAGTGAGACTCAACGATCTGTCTTTGTTTGCTTCTTTGTCTTCTTAGGCTTTAAGATCTCAGTGATCTTTCTTGTATCTATAGCCTTTCTTTTCTCACTGGTTTTCTTTGGCGCAGCAGGTTTAGTAGATTTCTTCTTAGTTTGCTGGACCTGCTCACCACCAGCATCACCATCATCTCCATTGCTGTCATTATCATCAGCAGGATCAACAACATCTTCATCATCATCTAGACCAGGAATAGCATAATCAATTTCCTTCTTGTATCTAGACTGATTGATCTTCTCAGGTTCAAGATCAGAAACCTCCAAGTGATTCAGCAAGGTCTGAACCATTAATCCTAAGGGCAAGGCCTTGGATTTCCTTTTTCCCTCTTTATCTTCCTTGGCTACCTTCTTCATGTAATGGATGAAGTAACAAGCTCAGTCAAATCTCATGCTCCTGCAGATAATCATCATCAACTCTATCTTGGGTCCTGATAGAGTATCCATACTGCCAACCAGTCCAAGTATGTTCTTTGCAATGAGCTTGCTCGCCAGTATGTACTCATTCCAATATATGCGCAATTGATGCCTGGAGTGGATTTGGTGGCTATATTTGTTTTGATTTGATCAACAAAAGCCATCTTGGATAGTCCCATTGCTTCAGGATTTACTGGACCATCCACCACTTCCTCAAATCCAAACACTTCCCTCAGTAGACTAGGGGAAATTTCTATCTCCTCAGCATTCACAGTTGTCTTGAATGCTTCAGTCCCTTCTTCCACAACCATGTTCTTCCAGAAATCAATAACATTTGTGTATGATATTGTTTCCAATCTGATATTGAGTTTGTTTTCCAAGCCTGCAAACCTCCTTATTCTTCGACCAATGTTGATGGCCAATTCTGTTTTATTTGCATCAACAACAAAGCCTCTAACACTTTGGCTTGATTCAATTTGGACATCAATCTTTTCCGCCATTGTTATGAGAAAAATGAGATGAAGAAGATGGATTGTAAATCTGTGTTCACACAGTGTAAATACAGAGATATAGCAGATTTTGCAAGTAGAGAAAATCTGCTGAGTGTAGGTGTATATATGGACAGACGGTAGTTGTAACTGTCAGTGCACATACATTGATGTTAACCACGATTAATCTGAGTAAATGTTGTCATGACACGTGGCCCATAACTCCTCCATAACGTTTGTAACCGTTGGATCATGTTAACTATGGTAATAAAGGATAGGATAAATATCCCGCCAAACTGCTTTTTGACTTTAGCAAAGTTTGAGTGTGTAACGTTCCATTCGGCCGAGGTTGTCCTCGGCGAGGTTGGCTCGGCGATCTGGCGATAAAGGTGCTTGATGAGGTCTGCGACAAAATGACTCTGCTTGATCCTTGATTTCTTCTTGTTTTGTTCAATTGATAATACAAGATGAAGTTTAATACCAATGACCCGATCCATCAAGTGAGCTCACCCAACATGACAAAGACCAATCCCCTTGGCAACCTCATTTGCTCAATTGTCCAAACATAAGTACATGGAATTGTTGATACCAATGACTAATCGCTAAGTGAGCTCACCCAACATAGCAAAGACTAATCCCTTTGGTGAATTCGATTACATTCTTTGATTATCATCCAACTTTTATAATTCCAAGTTCGATTCTTAATTTGGCAAATCTTTCCTTTGTCAAGTGGTTTAGTGAAAATATCGGCAAGTTGATTTTCGGTAGGGATATATAGAACCACCACATCTTTCTTTTCAACATGATCTCTTATAAAGTGATGTCTCACATCAATGTGCTTGGTTCTTGAGTGCAAAGCAGGATTTTTACGTGATTACAATTGCACTTGTGTTGTCACACATGATTGGAATTTCCTTTTCTTCAATTCCATAATCCACTAAGCGTTGTCTTAGCCATAGTATTTGTGCACAACAACTTCCAAGACTATATATTCAAACTTCGAGTGGAAGTTGATATTGAATTCTGTTTCTTCTTTGAACCAGGAGACGAGTCTACTTCCCATTAACTGACAAGTTCCTGTAGTGCTTTTCCTATCAAATTTGCATCCAGCATAATCAGAATCTGAGTAGGATATAACTTTGAAGCTTCCATCCTTGGAATACCATATCCCTACTCCCAAAGTCTCCTTTAGGTACTTGAGAACTCTCTTGACTGCACCTAAATGACTTTCTTTAAGTTTAAATTGAAATCTTGCACAAACACCTACATCAAAGGATATATCAGTCATTTGGCGATGGAGTACAATGATCGCCTTTCATCCTTTTGTATAAAGTCTGATCAACATCTTTGCCTTCTTTATCTTCATCCAATCTGATGTTTGTACTCATTGGAGTTGATATCTTAGTGTTGTTTTCCATACCAAACTTCTTCAGCAACTCCTTGGTGTACTTGGTTTGATGAATGAATATTCCATCCTTCATCTGTTTAACTTGCAATCCCAAAAAGTAGTTCATCTCTCCCATCATACTCATTTGGAATTTACTTTTCATTAGATTTGCAAACTTTTCACACAGTAAATCATTTTCAGAACCAAATATAATGTCATCCACATAAATCTGTACCCGGCAGGTGCTATTCCCTTCATCGATTACGGAAAGTGTCTTGTCAATGGTGCCTTTTGTAAAACCATTGTCCACCAAGAATTGAGATAGAGTCTCATACCATGCTCTTGGTGCTTGTTTCAATCCATAAAGTGCTTTGTTGAGTCTATACACTTTATCTTCTTGATCTTTAACTTCAAATCCAGGAGGTTCTTTCAGACGTACACTTCCTCCTCTAGAATGCCATTCGAAATGCACTTTTGACATCCATTTGATATACTTTGAAGTTCTTATATGCGGCATGTGCCAAGAATAATCGATAGCTTCCAATCTTGCAACGGTGCATAAGTTTCATCAAAATCTATTCTTTACGCTTGAGAATAGCCTTTTGCAACTAGTCGGCCTTATTCCTTACAATGGTACCAGATTCATCAAGTTTATTTACGTATACCCACTTAGTACCAATGATATTTGCATGACTTGGCCTTTCAACTAGTGTCCAAACTTGATTTCTTTCAAATTCATTCAATTCTTCATGAATAGCTATTATCCAACCTGGATCTGAAATAGCTTCTTCAGCAACTTTAGGTTCCATTTGAGATAGAAAACAAGTAAACATAGCTTCCAGTTGTCTTCTAGTCCTTACACATTGTTGTACATTGCCAATAACTTGTTCAGCAGGGTGATTCCTTAACCATTGTGGATTCTGGTTGGTTTGGTTATCGGGAACCTCATCTTGATTAAGTCTGCTTGTGGCTTCTTCAACAACGGGGGGGTTTGAGATCCTTGAATAGCTTCGGTTGTTGCATCGATAATGTCACCAGGGTGTTGTTATTGAGCGATATCGAAACTTTTAAGTCATTGAATCTTTCCAAAACTTCAACACAATCTGGATCAGTGACTTGTTGATTCTCAGCAGGTTCACATAAGGTGTCTTCGCAGACTTCTTGTTTACTGATGTTCTGTTTTGTGTATAGCATCTTTGTATTAAGCGCTTGACCCAATATCTTTCAGGTAGCAAAGCTTCACATATCATTGTTCTTCCTGCTTCCTTTAAGGTCTTGTTTCTTCTTTCAGCAACCCCATTTTGCTGAGGTGTACCAGCAATGACAAGTTGATGCGATACACCATTACATTCTGATATTCTCTTATAACTTTGTTGAGAAATTCGAGTACCACGATCGATCTTATTTTTATTACTGTTAAAATTTTCTCATTTTGTAATCTCTTTAAAAGATTAGGCATGCTTTTGAGTGTTTCACTTTTATTGTTCATAAATATCACCCAAGTGTACCTTGAATAATCATCCACAACCACTAAAGTGTATTTCTTTCCAGTTACACTTGTTGGAGTTATTGGTCCAAAAAGATCCATATGCATAAGCTCCAACACTCTATTAGTTGATTGTTTAGTTTTTGACTTGAAGCTTGACTTTATCTGTTTACCCTGCTGACATGCATCACATATAGCATCCTTTTTGAATGTGATCTCAGGTAAACCAATCACCAGCTTCTTCTTCACCAACTGATTTATATCATCAAAGTTTAAGTGATTCAACTTCTTGTGCCATAACCAATTGAGTTCAGACTTGGTATGCACAATCAAAGTGTGTTTCGAGGCTGCAGTAGACCAATCCACAACATACATATTTTGTTGTCTTCTACCATCAAGTATGTTAAGGGTGATTTTATACGTTTTATTAGGATATATTTTATATCAATTTCCCCCATATTCGTATGTTTTTCATAGAAATCGAGCTTTATATTGAATTATTGAGTAAATGGTGTTTTCAATAGTTAAATTGCAAAACGTAACGAATTATGTGCTTAAATTGTGATTTTATATTATTTTGGAATTGTGTTACGCTTTGGTATGTTTTCCCTTAATTGTAGATACTCAGTGTTGATGGAGAAAAAGGATTTTAGAGAGCCAAATTCGAAGTTGGAAAGGAATCAATCACATTTATGGAAGAATAGAAGATTTAAGGAAAGAAATCAAGTGATTGATCCAGCTGAACTAGCGTCAAAGTGCGGACAGCGTTTGATAGAGTGGGACGAGCGTCGAGGATGAGATTTTGATCTGAGAGAGTTTGGCGCGATATGAAGCAGCGTCTGAAAGCGATCCAAGATCTATGGACGGGCGTCCACCCAAAGCAGACGGGCGTCCAAGCGCCGCCATGCTGAAACCGACTTAAACTTCTATTTAAAGGCAGCGGATCCCAACCCTAAAACACACAATTTTCACATCAGAAATTTCTAAGAGAGCAGCCGCATCTTGGGAGCCTTCAAGGCCGGTCACACGAGCCTTGTGCTCGGGTGATCCGAGGTTAGATTAGGATCGTTTTTTTTCGTTTGTTGATTCATGGAGGTCAACCGTTGTATAAACTATGTGAGTTCATCTTTTTGATTTATTCAATCTTCGTTTATTTCCATGATCTTGATTTATTTTGTATTTTTCTATGCAATTTAAGATGCCATGTGAATTAGATCGAAAGATCAGTTTGCTATTGATGTTTTACAATACGAGAGTTGCGTAAACTAGATCACCGTAGAAAGATAGGATCTTTAATCGTTAATTCGTGACAAATTAATGGATTAATTATCTAGGTTGTCAGATTCTAAAATACGAGAGTTAACTTGAATCTACACCTTCGTTTTGTATGGAAATTGGTCTCAACATTCGGAAGAGGAGAGATCGGTAATTGAATTCACTAAGGAATTAGGAATTCATAGCTTGAGAAATAGATTCACTAAGAGATTAGGAATTTGTATCTCGTGTAAAGGTGAAACCACAATTTGAATTAAAATCATGAGATGAACTAGGATTGAAATCACTTGGTTTATGTTATGTTTAATCCCATGTATCTTTAGTTTAGGTCGTTTTTATTATTCTTAGCTTAGGTTTATTTTTCTATGTGTTTTTATGTTTGTTCTTTCGTTTATTTGTTTTCATGAGTAGCAATTGAAGGAATTAATAAGATTAGATTCAACTTCCCAATTCCCTGTGGATCGACCCCTTACTTATCTCGCTCTACTATCAACAATCCGGTATTCGGCCGGTTAGGAGTTAGTTTTGCATATAGGTTAGGGTTTATAAATTTTCTTTTTGTTTAGTGATGCAAAATCCTCCGAACAAAAGTGGCGCCGTTGCCGGGGAATCGGTGTTTTGTTGAATCTAATTGAGTTAATTCTTCTATTTTGTTACGATTTAATTTTTTTGGAATAAAAGGGGTCGTTAGGGCACATAGTAGTATTTTGGCCGTAACTTTCGGCTCGATTGTCCGTTTGGGACGCGGGACCCCAATTCGGAAAGCTCGTTCCGACGCTGACGACGTGGTGAACGCCGTAGGCCGTTCAACACCGTTTTCGAGGTCAAAATCCACTGTTTTCCCTTCCATTTTGGCCCTAGAAGATTTCACCACGTTTCTTTTTTCCCTCCGTCTTAGTGTTTTTTCTGTTTTAAATTTTTCGTAGGTAGGTTTCCGTTTTTTTTTTTTTCTGGTTCTTTTCTTTCAATAAAAGTAGCGTCACACAAATTGAGAGTTTTTATTTTTGCCATGTTTCGATGACCGTTGGGTTAAGAATGTGCAAAAAGTTTTTTACTCGATTTGTGAAACGTGAAGTGTAACCTAATCTGTAACTTAGTGTGCTCTGTGCTTAAATTTATTCGTGGCTGCTGTGTGTGTGATTTGATGATACATTAAGTTGAATTAGGGTTTCTTGTGTTTTTCTTGCGTTTACATTGCGAGTCGATGTTGGACGGCGTTCAAGGTAAGTGACGCTTTGTCGAGGTCATATCTGCAGTGAGCGCCGCGTCTGGTTCGTCCGTCCAAAAAGTATCAACTCGCTCGCTTTCAAGAACCAGACGGGCGTCTGTCTTCACTGAACGCCCGTCCGCCCAGTTTTCATTGCAGACGAGCGTCTGAACGATTGAACGCTCGTCCAGTTCGTGTTCCAGATGAACGCCCGTTTGGAATAACGGACGGCAGTCCAGGTTCCAAATTTTTATTGACTTGATTTTTAATGCTTTATTTGACGTGGATACTTTCATATGAGCTTCTGTGGCTAGTTATTTTTACGTAGATGTTCTGAACTTGCATGTTTACATCTTTCCATCTACGGATCCATGTTAAATAATTGATTAACTTTTATATACATGATTCATCCATGCATGTTATAGTTACTGTCGGTTCTCGTATGCTATAACTGTTCTTATTGTTGTTTAGTAGCTAATGTCGGTTTCCGTATGCTACATATCATTGGGATGAATCCTGTGAGCTTTGAGACCTATGTGCTTTCTTGTTATTTTTGTAACTCATATGGGTACCTACTGTCGGTTTTCCGTTGCTACTATCTACGGCTTATGAGTTATATACATTTTAGTATAGCTAATTGTTGGTTTTCCATAATGCTATCACCTTGGATGAGTCTTAAAGCGCGTCTACATTGCATATAATGAATAATGCATCGTTTATAAATGGCTTGTCATTATTTGGTAGACGTTTATGATATACATGTCGTGTTGCAAATGAGTGGGCTAGTTTTCTTTCTTTTATTTTCTTTTATTTTTCACCGTTATGGTTTTCTTTCCATCTATTGCAATCCATGTTGAGTAATTCACCGAGCTAGATGTGTTTCTAATATGACTTATGATGTTCCTTTTGTCGTCTATCTAGGGTGTTAGGGTTGTTAAAGGCACGTCTACACTTTACATGGCAAGCTTCTGTGGCTTTGCATAATCAAATTTTGTTACGCTTCTGTGGCGTTATTTAGTAGACGTTTATATATTTGACCTCGCTTAGATTAGGGCGACATCTATGGAATTAGTTGGGCTAGTTTATTTTCTTTATTTTCGTTTTGCCTTTTTAGTATAGTTGCATATCATTTAGTTGCATTGTATTTTCTTCTGTTTTTTTTTTTTTTTTTTTAGTGCACCTAGCCCTGCTACTTTGTAGTGTCCTCTATCCTTAGTTCTTTATGCACATGTTGACCTTATTTGTATTGTAAAGCTTCTGTGGCTTTATATTTGACGCTTAGGTGTCCTGTACTTTCCCTGTGTGGTGATTTTTCCATCTGAGCAATTATACCATGTGCTTATATCATTATTGTTGCATGTTATATTCCCCCGTGTTCCCCGAGATACTGCCATGTTTTTCAAGTGGTGCAGGTACATTTTTAGTTGTTTTTCTTAAGCTGGCCTTGGAAGTGAATCTGGAGAGGAATACATATGACATCTCGTGCCTCGGAACCGAGGATCGATTATCTATCCTTCTTCAGCCAATCTTCATATCATCACGAAATCAGCTAAGTTCTTTTATCTTTTCTTTAGTTCTGCACAACATGAGGACATGTTGTAATTTAAGTGTGGGGGAGGGGAATAGTTTTATGTATCTACATTCATTTACCATACTATTATATTTCTATGAAAGAGTGCTAAATTTTAAAAAAATTTGTTTGTTTTGTCCCAAGTGAGCAAAGAGCATATCTTTATTTGAGTTTTTATATCATTGGTGCGTTATTTTGCATATTTAGTAAATTTAACTGGTCTCACCCAACACTATTTTTCACGTGCCATAGTAAATGATGAGCTATATTTTAAAGCTATGCCCATTTGATTAGAGATTTTTGATGATTATCGCATGATTCTTTGCTTACATACGAATTTTGAAAATCTTAATAGTTTGTGTTTAGAATTAAAGTATGACATACTGTGAATATCTGAAGGTTTGAATGTGATAAGTAACACGTAACTTATTGTCAAATGAAAAAGTTGAAAAAATATGAAGAATTATTGGGTGTGTCGAAAGCTAGTCGATGATTTGAGTGCGATAGGGTATACCACGTATGTCCTATACCACTATGATGACTAAAAGCTCACGACAGTTAGAAAAAGCTGCCTTATGATTGGAGTAAGGTAGGGTATATCTCGAATATCCTATTCTGCTATGACAGGGCAATAGCTCATTCTGATGTGTGTTAAATGTGCAAAAAGGTTGAATCAACTTGAATGAGAATTGGTATGAATTGAATAAAGTATAAGACTAAGTTATCGTCTATCTTATCCCCAGTATGAACTGAAAGATATGTTGTAGGGACTATCCTCTGAGTATGTCGGAAATATTTTAAATGCTCCTTATTATTATCTTTCGAATATGTATGTTTTGTGAGGTGCGTGTTATAATCGTTTTCATATTTCTGATCTAAATGGGATGTTGGCTAGTTTTGCTTGAATCAATTTCAAGTGCGGATTTAGTGGAAATTTTCTATGGCTATGCACACACACGTGGGTGAACCTCTAAACTATTGAATATGCTTTATGGTTGCATAAATGTTTATATGTCTCGAGTCTTGATTATGTTTTGTTTTGCTCGGGACGAGCAAGGTTTAAGTGTGGGGGAGTTGTTAAGGGTGATTTTATACGTTTTATTAGAATATATTTTATATCAATTTCCCCCATATTCGTATGTTTTTCATAGAAATCGAGCTTTATATTGAATTATTGAGTAAATGGTGTTTTCAATAGTTAAATTGCAAAACGTAACGAATTATGTGCTTAAATTGTGATTTTATATTATTTTGGAATTGTGTTACGCTTTGGTATGTTTTCCCTTAATTGTAGATACTCATTGATGATGGAGAAAAAGGATTTTAGAGAGCCAAATTCGAAGTTGGAAAGGAATCAATCACATTTATGGAAGAATAGAAGATTTAAGGAAAGAAATCAAGTGATTGATCGGTGAACTAGCGCCCAAAGTCGGACGGCGTTTGATGGAGTGGACGAGCGTCCAGGATGAGATTTTTGATACAGAGAGTTTGGACGCTGATATGAAAGAGCGCGTCTGGCGATCCAAGATCTATGGACGGGCGTCCACCCAAAAGCATGACGGGCGCCCAAGCGCCGTCATCTTTGAAACCGACTTAAACTTCTATTTAAAGGCGGCGGATCCCAACCTAAAACACACAATTTTCACATCGAAATTTCTAAGAGAGCGCCGCATCTTGGGAGCCTTCAGGCGGTCACCCGAGCCTTGTGCTCGGGTGATCCGAGGTTAGATTAGGATCGCTTTTTTTTAGTTTGTTGATTCATGGAGGTCAACCGTTGTATAAACTATGTGAGTTCATCTTTTGATTTATTCAATCTTCGTTTATTTCCATGATCTTGATTTATTTTGTATTTTTCTATGCAATTTAAGATGCCATGTGAATTAGATCGAAAGATCAGTTTGCTATTGATGTTTTACAATACGAGAGTTGCGTAAACTAGATCACCGTAGAAAGATAGGATCTTTAATCGTTAATTCATGACAAATTAATGGATTAATTATCTAGGTTGTCAGATTCTAAAATACGAGAGTTAACTTGAATCTACACCTTCGTTTTGTATGGAAATTGGTCTCAACATTCGGAAGAGGAGAGATCGGTAATTGAATTCACTAAGGAATTAGGAATTCATAGCTTGAGAAATAGATTCACTAAGAGATTAGGAATTTGTATCTCGTGTAAAGGTGAAACCACAATTTGAATTAAAATCATGAGATGAACTAGGATTGAAATCACTTGGTTTATATTATGTTTAATCCCATGTATCTTTAGTTTAGGTCGTTTTTATTATTCTTAGCTTAGGTTTATTTTTCTATGTGTTTTTATGTTTGTTCTTTCGTTTATTTGTTTTCATGAGTAGCAATTGAAGGAATTAATAAGATTAGATTCAACATCCCAATTCCCTATGGATCGACCCCTTACTTATCTCGCTCTACTATCAACAATCCGGTATTCGGCCGGTTAGGAGTTAGTTTTGCATATAGGTTAGGGTTTATAAATTTTCTTTTTGTTTAGTGATGGAAAATCCTCCGAACAAAGTACAACTTGATCACCTCTTTCACTGATGACAATACAGTTGTTTTTGTCAAAAGTGACCTTGTATCCCATGTCACAGAATTGTCCAGTGCTCAGCAAGTTGTAGTCCAGTCCTTCCACATATGCAACATTCTTGATTGTAAGTCCATTTTTCACAAGTGTGCCATATCCTCTTGTATATCCAGGTGTATTCTTGTTGCCAAAATTCACCCTTGGACCATCTTTTGCCACAAAGTTTGTTAAATAAAGTGCTTATTCTTTGTCATATGTCCGGAACATCCCTTTGTCAAAGTACCAGACACCCTACAAAACAAGGTTAATGCATTTTAGGTACCCAAACCTGTTTGGGTCCATAGTGGTCAGTAGTAAGCATGACTTTTGGTAAGTTTCCATAAGGTCTTCTCCTAAAAGTGTCATACTTTGGTTCATACATGTATTCCACACATCCATAAGTTCTTACATGTAGGTTGTGTAGGATTCACATATGTTTTTACGGCCTTTTGGTTTATAATCTTTGTTTGAAGTGATTCTTGGTGTTAGAAGCATTAGTATAACCATTTGTTTGTTGTGCGTTAGGAGCGATACTGTAATATGGAGTCTGCTTGAGGTCCATGCCGAGGCCTTTTATAAGTCCTCTCTTTGAGTCCTTTGTTTGATTCCATTGCTTAGGTTTTACCCTAGCAGCATGGTTATACTGGTTGTTTCTATCAGCAAGTGCAGGAATATTCCAATCATCATCAGTAGGGAACAGTCTACCTTTCCCCCTGAGATAAGTATCCCTTGAATGATTAACATTTTTAGATTTGGGATTCTTATCTTTGGAATATTTCTGACCTTTGCCTTTTTGAGGTCCAGCAGACTTGGTAGCAGGTCTGCTATCAGTAGGTCTAGAAGGTCAGCAGTCCTATTTTTAGATT
The DNA here is from genome assembly GCA_026214975.1 of Gentiana macrophylla. Taxonomy (NCBI): domain Eukaryota; kingdom Viridiplantae; phylum Streptophyta; class Magnoliopsida; order Gentianales; family Gentianaceae; genus Gentiana; species Gentiana macrophylla. The sequence continues at coordinate 82,204,722 of CM047806.1, forward strand.
TGTTCTTTTTGTTAGGAGCTGTTGCCTTCTTTGACTTCTGATTTTGCTTTCTTGAAGTATTCTCAGTAGGTTTTACTGTCTCAGCAACCTTACTTGGAGCTGGATCTTGTGCTGCTACAAACTTAGGACCAATTCTGGTGCTAGGTTCAGTAACCTTACTGGATCCACTCTTTTTGGATTGTTGAGTTCCAAATCCAAGCCCTGTTTTATCACCATAAGGCTTTCCAGATTTGTATGCAGTAGTGGAGCAAGATGGTTCAGCAGATTCAGGGGCTGCTGGATGATCAGCAGGCTTACACTGATTCTGTCCAACATCTTTTTCCTTTCCTTTGAGAACTCTTAATTCAGCTTTCAATTTTCCAACTTCTAATTCAGAGCTTCTTTTCGGCCTTCACAATCTCATAACCGCATTGTATTATCCTCGATTGATTAAGGATGGCATCCAAAGTCTCATTATTGTCGAATTTCTAGGATTTGAACCACAAGTTGATTCACAATCACTTCAGCGAGGAGTATTGATGGATACAAGATTGTATACCTCCTCGAGTTTTATCCATATTGGCCATCAAAGCATAATCTTCCATGTCGAACCTTGGATCTTTGTGTCATCCGATTCATTTCCTTTCAGATTCCACTTCATACCCGATTCATCTTCAAGCCAACCATAGCCTTCTTGCCATATCTTCTTTGTTGACTCTTGGTCTTGATGAGTCCGGACAATCAGTCTAAAGTGTCTAGGCTTCTTGCAGTTGAAGCAAAGATAATCGAGTTCCTTACTTTGTTTTAACTTCGGGGTGATCGGAGTTTGAAGTGTCACGGCTTCTTGCAATGAAAGCACTGAGATAGTCATTATCTTTCTTTGATTCTTCTTTCTTTCTTTCAAGAGGGCCTTTTGTGAAGTTCCTTGCAGGGGCCTTTCTGTCTTCATCATCCCGATTTTCTTGCTCGGGAGGGCAACTGTTTCTGCATTTCATCCAGCAGATCATCTTGTCCTCCAGATGTTTCTTCTTGATGTGAAGCAGCCAATGCAGTGGTTTTTTGCTCTTCTTATTCAGTTTCAGGCACAAGTTTTTTACTAAATTCATAAGCCTTGAGATTTGAAAACAACTTGAAGGTGTCTTCTTCATGCAACTTTCTCATTTCTTCTATTGTAGTCACCTTCATTTTACAAACATCTTTTGCAGGTAGAGCCTCCAAGATTTTGGTGTTTATTTCTTCTTTTGAATAACTTACACAAAGCAGGTAAGTTCATCCAGATTGCATTAAATCTTGATTCCATTTGCTCAATGGTTTCATTTGGCAAACATCTTGAACTTTTGGAATATCTTTTCGCCACACCTGATTTTATTCTTCTTTATTGCATCGGTGCCTTCACAGATCAAATGTATCTTGTCCCAAAGTTCCTTTGCGGTTTGCAATCTTTAACCTTCATGTACATATTGCTATCCAAGGTTCTATAAATGATATCAATAGCAATGTTGTTGAGGTTTGCTCTTTTTACGCCTTACGCATTCCATTCTCTTTTGGTTTGGGAATGTACTCGGTTGTATCACATCTTTGTTATTGCCTTGGTAATCTCCGGTGGTCCATCGTTAGTACATCCATCATCTCATCATGAGTTGCGACAAGGTAAGCTCGCATCCGACGTTTATACTCATCAAATTTATCTAGAGAACACATCGGCATAGTTCAAGCATCTTGTGTGTTATCCATGATGCAAGTCTTTGAAAATCGGTAACTTGAAAGAAAGTTTCAAAGAATTTTCACAAGCACAACAAGTAGGATTTCTTGAGCGTAAACACCGCTCCGATACCAATTGTTGGTCCCTTGAAAAGGCTTTGGTTAAGTTTAAGGGGGTGAATAAACTAAACACTTAAAACTTTTGGAGTTAACAAATTGCAACTTCAAATGATCTGCGATACTTGATGAGTCTGGCGATACCTCATTAAGATTTCTGGCCGATAAGCAGTGAGTCATCGATAGTTGAGTTCTTTGAATTTGTGCAAATGGAATTATATCAAAATTAAGCCTTAATACTTGTTGTTAAATATGATACTAAGTATTAGATACTCAGTAGTGCAAGTGTGTGATTTCAGGTTGCTAGATTCAGATGAGGTTGATGTGTAAAATAAACTAAGTGTAGAATATAAATCTTTGAAAGTAAGTAGCAGATTTTATAGTGGTTCCAGGTGGTGTAATCTGTCATCCACTCTTCTCTGTGATGTTGGAGGAAATTCACTAGAGATCTTTGATGTAGCTTTTACAAAGATTCCTAAGGTTGCTTGTCCTTCACCAATAACTATGGCTTCACAAAGCTGGCCGGGAGCAGTAGGATTGTTGCTCTGAGTCTTCCATTGGTCCTTGAAGGGTAGGATTGCCTCTTCACCGGCTCCACCACAAACAACGATCTTTCACACAACCGTGCTTCACTGTCTTCAAGAGAGTTCTTTATAAAATAAAGATTGAATCAAATAAATGATTCAAAGATGGCAGACTTGATTAGGATGATATAATCAGACCTTGCAGACTTCAAGTGTGTATGCTTGATGTAGCTTGAATGCAGAATACACTTGAAAATTTTCTCTGGATCAGTAGCTTTAAGTTCAGTAAGTTCAGCAGGGTGTTTTTCAGCTCAGTAATATCTCTTCAAAGTCTATTAGTTTTTATCTTATTGTTTCTGAGTTGAAAGGCCTCTATTTATAGGCAAGAATGCATGTGACTTGTATTTGAAATTCAAATGTAACCATTCCTTGTTTTTGTCCCATATGATTTGCATTCTCATCACTATTCATGGGGTGACGACATCGTCGAATTCCTTTTGTGACGATGCGATCATCCACCTTTGACTTATAACCATTGGATAAAGATCTGAATCATCCCAACGTTCTTTTAATCTTAGCCTTTGATTTCTTTGATAAGTCAGAGGTAGTTGGATGTCCTTATCCATGTAATCTTCCAATATAATCTTGAATTAACCGAGGTATATTATCAGCAAGTTCATCAGTCTGCTAAGATACCTATCGATCTATTGAATCGCAATTTCTTTGTGTATAAAATACAATCTGGTGACTTCTTTTATCTAACTTTTATTTGTGAAGTTAGATTACACCTTTTTAATTATAACCAAGTTCCAAACATCATGCAACTTGTGGAACTTAGACCTTCTACACAAGGCATATGTAATCAGTTTAGGTCATCACAGACTTGCCTAAATTCTGATTCCATGTCCTTGACTTAAATTACTAAGTTTGATCCCTTAGCCTTCTGTAGCTGAGTTTGAACCCTCACCTTGGTCTTCAAAGAGAGTTCCAGACTAGTCTCATCGACCTATCTACCCCATCGATATGGATCGATCTGCGATATAAATCAATGACCTCTTTCTGATGCTTGTTTGATCAAACCTATTCATAAATCAAACTCAAATAAACCTATACATTAGATCTAGACATCTTTTTGCCTTTGCACTATAACAGCTAGTCTGGCACTCATCATCAAAAAATAGAAATAAGTCCAACACACAGTCAAATTGTTCTTTGTACACCGCACAGTAACCGGTAGGAGGCTCAAAAGCATACCGGCCGACAGCCCGAGCGTCAGTTCTAGATGGGGGACTGATTGGAATTTGAGGAGAAAACCTAGTGGCATTTATGCTATACTGGTTGTAGTGATAATGTATGGTGTGCTGAGAAACGATAGATTCGATACCGAAACTACCCATAATGGATTGAGTGGCAGAAACAGCTTTAAGATGCCTGATAAAGGCTAAATCCCTAGTACCTGGAGGTAGAGTGTTCCGGGGAACGAGTCCCGCAAAAAGATGAGGAGAAGGAAGAATGGCCGGATGGACCACCGGAGAAGACGAAAAGCTGGGGGCAGGATTGGACAGCAACTCAGGCTCAAGGTCAAAGGTGTCTAGGCTTAATTCCTTATCTATAGACTCGTCAGATGGAGTGGAGGATCTCACCCTCATAAATGATGAAAATCAAAGAAAAATAGAATGAACTGCAGGAGAAAACTTACTTGCAAGCGGAAAGAAGAAGAAGAGGAACAGTGCTTTGCTTCAAACTTGAGTATTAAATGGGAGGAATGGTGGGATATTGACGTTTGAAAGGATGGGTTATAACTGTTAGGAAATCTACGCGGGAACGCAGCGGAATTTAAAATTTTATTTCCTTTTAACCAGGATTGACTTCGTTTAAGCAATAAACAAATAAGTGGTAGACGGTGGTTACCTTGGTTGATCTATAAGATCGACGCTTTGACCGTCTAAGGAGAGTAGTTCTGCATAGAGCCGCCCAAGTGTTCGGCCTCTACCGCTAGTCCACACGAACAGCCTGCCGGAATCCCATCATGGATTGCTATTGGAAAACTCCAGTTGCTAGACTGGCCTTTTTCCCCTCTCTCCAACTCTCTATAAGATGCTCTCTATTTTACACAAGAACTATTAGTTCTTGGAATTGTGTTGTTTTAAAAGAGCTTGACACCCACTTCCTTTATATAGAGGAAGTGGCGCCCCTATGTAGTGTGGAGGAGAAGAAAACCTTCTCCCAATAAAATAAGGAAAATATAATTGATTGATTTATCTCATTAATATTCAATATCCCATATTAAATATATTTCCAAAATATATATTGACAATATCTTATATTGAATATATATGTTTATCTTATTACCATAAATCAATTTACACATGTGTGCAAATCTATAGTCATTAATATCCAATATTAATATATGGTAATCTTATTAATTAATTTGCACAATCCAGGTGTATCATAAACACTATTATTGGCTCCACTCTTAGCCTTTAATTGGCTTCCGGAATATTCTTTAATTAATATAATACTATGATTAATTAATTTGCCAAAATACATGAGTATCAATATACATATATATTTTCGACATATGTATCTAAATACATATATTTAATTAATCACCATAATTAATATCTTGTATTATATTTATTCATAATAAATAAATACCACCATATTAATTTACCACTATAACCTTTATAGTCTCGAGATAAACTTTCCTTATTTGGTTATCATCTATAACCATATTTTAATCCGCTAGATGTTCATATGTGTGTGACCCGATAGGCTTCGAATATGTTGGCCGTAGACACAAAGTGCAAATTACAAAAATGCCCTTCATGCCCCCTAACGATCACAGGATAGCGTCTAGCAACACACCGTGACCCCCAATCATCGGAAGAGTCAAATGCAATGACTACTACCTTTCATGTGAAACGATTACCGTGTAACTTACAATCTATCATTGTAATAATATCCATACGGTCGTATGCGTCGAGTGTCAAACATTAACGACCGTATCTTATAATATGGATATCATGCTCTCTCGAAGTAACTCGTTTACTCCCACTTTGCAAAGATTCATGAGAGCTAGTCATTCCTTATAAGAAGGCCATTTCGGATATTCGATCCCAATCATAGGATACGCGATTCCCGGACGAACAATCATGTATACTCCGCATGCTTCAGTATCACACCCAATCACTACCGCATGATCTCCCCATGGCTAGAGGAAACCTCAATAGTGTCAAAGCATGACAATCCACACCGTGATGCCATGAAGACTCGGTCTTAAGGATAATTACACAACCGCCACATAGTGTGACACTTAACCGTGTAAGTGGGTCGATCTAACGTCGCATTCTTTAATACACGCCCACGCGTACCCAAGTGTCTCTACACTTTGATGAGCGAGAGATCTATCACCTTACTAAAGATAGAAGACATCTAATACGTGCTAGACTATTTCATACTATCAATGCCCTGTTTAATAGTACATCAGCCTAGAGACATTTAAGTATCAAACTTATTAAAGTGACTAGAGATCTCATCAACCATAATCGCCTATCATGGTTTCTCTATCACAGTTTAATACTAAGGACGTTATCATATAACAATTCATAATTGGTTCTTTAAAAGAACATATATATGCAAACAGAAAAGCCATTTAATATATGTATAAACATAAAGAAATAGTAGAAATGATCCAACCCGGTCGGATCCGGTCCAACCCGATTGGGTTTAGGACACTATTTCAACAATAACCCCAATCGTCGCCTCGTTTAATGACCCACTTTACACCAGAGAAAATTGACGCCTCGTTTCTCGTGATAATAATGACGATTGCTCTAACGCCTTTGACACGTGTCAGAGCATGCTTTTACCAGTCCCGGCTGGGGGAGATACCCTACCAAGACCTAGCACGGTCAGTATCAGATCGCCCAGGTCCAAAGGCCTAGTCCGACCTGGGGGACTTATGACGATGGTCGGCTCTGCCAGCGCCATGTGTCATGAATATAGAGAACTAAGCATAAATAGAATACGGTGGGCATCCCGACCAGAGGCCGGGAATCCGTTCAGCGTCCACCATAACTCCTGAGGCGAGCCACCTCACTCCAAGCCACCGCAGGTCAGTTCGGTTAGAGTACGCGCAGAGCATGACCGGGGGGAACTCGGCCAATAGGCCCGAGCGCTCCTTCAGTTATACACACGTTTCCGTATCTAAGGGTACACGTAAGGAAAGAAGCCAACCTCAATAAGGCTCTGATTCAAGATTAAAGATAAAGGAGAGATTATCTCCTAATAACAAGGGATTCGTATCAATCCCATTTAATGATAGTATAACCGAATCCTTGGAGGATACGGCAAGATTAGGGTTACAACTCCATATATAAACCCCTTACAAGAACTACGGCCGGCTTGATTCCAGTTGACTTTATTGGATATGTAGGAAGCTTGAGAACAACTCGAGTTCAGTCACAATACCTACAAAACAACCCCTTTTTTGGTGTTTACCGGTGATCGGAAAACTACCACTAGATCCATTAACCCGAAAATATTTATTGGTGAAATTCAACATCATCACATGTATGAACTTTACTTGGGACTTTAGTGGGGTAGGGTGGGGTGGGAGTGGGGGTGGGGGTTGGAAGCAGGCGGCAAACTGTTTTCTGCTAATTTTTTTTTATAAAAATTATTTGTTTTTGTGAAAATATAAAGCGTTGCAAAAACTATTTATTTTTTCTGAATTTTTGTTTTTTATAAGTATTTGCTTTTTTGCAGTGGTATGGCAGCGTGGCAATAGATTTTAATTTTTTGCTTGGTACGTGCTATGGATTTTAACTTTTTGCTGCGGTTTGGCAAAAAGCGTGGCAATAAGTTTTTGCCACATAGTTGCTTGCCACGGGTGACACAAAAACAATAGGCGTCACAATAGGGAATTAGTGTCAGTTTTTGAGCTTTTAGTGGCACTTTTCTTCTGTGGCAAAAGCTATTTTTTTGTAGTGATATCAGTGGAAGAAGCAGTCGAAGTTCAACGAAAATATCAATCTCGGATTAGATGATTTCAGATCACAGCTAGCATCGATGTATGTATTTTTGAAGCAATCGCAATAGCAACAATAGAAATATCATGAAGATTCCGAGATCATCGGCCCAACAATCAGCTCAGAAATCCACCGGAATTGAGCTCACCGCCACAGACAAGAATCCCCGGTATGATTTTCTTAAGATTCCGAAGATAGATTTCCCTTCTTTTGATGGAGTTGGTCCCCGAGAGTTGGTCTAAAAGTGTGAAGAGTATTTCATCGTGCATGCTATACCAGAGGACATGAAGATGAGGTTAGTAGCTCTGCACCGTAAGGGAGAGGATGAATTGTGGCTAGAAGGTTGGAGATTTTGCAATCCCACCATGTCTATGTCTTGGGAATTTCTCAAGGAAGAAATCTGCAATAGATTTCATGAGGAGCCTATGAAGTCTATTGTAGATGAAATCCACTGATTAAATCAGGCCGGGACTGTCAATGAATATGTATGGAAGTTTGAATCCATGAGAACCCTTGTTATCAACTTCGATCCTGGATTAAATGAGAAATACTTCATTAATTGCTTCATTGGAGGGTTAAAATATGAAATTAAGAATGTGGTAAGATTGATGAATCTTAAATACTTTATTGAGGCACTAAAATCTGCAAGATTCCAGGAACCTGAATTAATTTCCATGGATAATAGAACTAAGAGTTATGGCGGATGAGGAATGCTACACCACTTTCCCTACCCATTAATACTACGCAATTTTTATTAAATGTGGTCAAAACACTTTTTTTACTAGCTTTACTTTGTTTTTTTTTTTTGCGTTTCTTTTTTACATATATATATATATATATATATATATATATATATATATATATGTGTGTGTGTGTGTGTGTGTGTATGTATGTATATATGCGTATATTATACCAATTCATCAAAAATGTTTTATCTTCCATCCCAATATATATCCTGGCAGCTTTAATGCTCACTTCCTATGTTTTTCACCAAATTGAGCACATTCTGTCTCATTTCCTTTGGCTAGACGCAGACCACTGTAAAAGGCGCATATAGAGAAAATGGTCCAAGTTTATTACCCTGTTCTTGAGGATGGTTTAGGGTGAAGGATCTCAGGGCCCTGCAACAGGCCTTTGCCTACAAATTATGGTGGAAACTCAGAAGAAGTCAGGGCTTATGGGCTACAACAGTCATGAATAGTACTTTCCCATTTATAAATTGTACAGCTGGAATCTTCTTTCTGAAGTACAGGACATAGCTGATAAGTATATGGTATACCAAATGCATCCAATCAACAGGTGGATCTGGACTCTGGAATCTTCTGGTATTTTTACTATTAAATCTGTTTATGAGATTATCAGAAAGAAGAAGCCTACCCTACATGATCTTAAGGAAATAAGGAAGCCACATGTACCTATGAAACACTCTATCCTTCTATAGAGGATTAGTCACAATTTGATTCCTTTTTCTCCACAGTTAAAACTTTTTGGTATTCATGGCCCCTATCATTGTATGTTTTGTCACAATGGGGAAGAAACTATTGATCATGTTTTTTGGGAATGTGCTAATGCTCAAATCATCTGGAAATATTTCCAAGAGATACTAAACTGGGAATATCATAACACCTCTTTTTCTGATTCCTTACACAGTTGGGGGGACTCTAGTGGCCGTTTTATAATAAAGCCAACTCTAACCGGCAGGGTACCGAGTCGGTTGCACTATAAATGGCGAGCAAGGTCGTATCCCACAGGGAATCTGGTTAAGTATGAAAGTCGGTATCGTTCCTAGTTCATGCCAACACAACTACTGAACGTGGTGATTTGTCGGATCACCGGTTCTATCAACTACCATACACAAAATAAAAAGAGTTAAAACTATGGAAAAAAAAGAGATAGCCGAGCTATGATCCAACCAACTACTTTCTAGCCCTAACTCATTTCCGGAACTGTTTTCGATCTACTCTAATTGTTTTGGCATCGTTAAAGGGAGTCGTCTCCTATTTCCGAGAATAGACATTATTTCAATAATGTACCCTCCTAAGTCAAGTTCAACAGTCCGCTGGCCGGATTTAACTGACCTAACACGGTCTACGTACAATGAAACGCTCAACAAAATTGATATAAACCTCACACATGAAACCGAATCTAAACAACTCAGTCGGTTTTAGAGGGTGATCCTAGAACCCAGTTCCCTTACCCCTCTCACAAAATACATATGTAAAGACGGTACGTGTAATACGATTATCTAGTCGCAAATTCAACAACCGTGACCAATAACAAGTTCGAGAACAAGAACACCACCAAGTATCAACAATCAATACATCGAAAATGCTTCAATCAACATGCTAGGGTTCAATTTCATGGATTTTCACATAACTCGACTATCGGGAAATTAACTACTCATTATACAAAGAAAAGAACAAGAAATCAACATTAAAGCTAACATGAATCAAGATTGAAATCAAGAAATCGAAAGAAAACGAAATACCGAATATATTAAGCTATAGAAAATTGATTCTCTGAATGAAATCCCGTCAATAACGCGTCAAGCTATCTTCGAAATCTTCCGGATTACAACAATCTACAGCAAAACTAAGCTAGTCTACCTACAGACTAAGTTAAGCTAAAGAAATGGAAAAATAGTTGTTGTAAGCGGACTGAAACAAATGATCGATTAGATGAGAATAGCTATATATATATATATATATATCCCCCCTGCAGGACCCGGAGAACAAACCGGACCGCCCCCTTTCGATGATAGTTGAAGGCCCAACCAGAACTGGAAAAACAGCCTGGGCTAGAAGTTTGGGCCGGCACAATTATTTTTGTGCGGGTATAGATTTTTCTTCATATGATGTACATGCCGTTTACAATATTGTAGATGATATCCCCTTTCAATACTTTTCATATAAAAAAGAATTGTTAGGTGCTCAGAAAGATTTTACTGTAAATGAAAAGTATATGAGGAAATAAAGAGTACCGGGGGAATACCTTGTATTGTATTATGTAACCCAGATCAGAGTTACAAAAAAGATATTGATAGAGATAATAGCATTCTTTGACTGGGCACTAGGAAATGTAATACATTTGGAAATAAAAGAACCCTTTTATTAATCATGTATTAAAATACATTCTAACAGATACTGTCATTACTGCTAAAGTTTCTTTAACTGAACTGGCTGCACATAAATACAAAGCATTCTCATGAATGTTATCAATAGTGCCAGTGGTTGCACCGCCGTATTTAACAAGAATGCTTTTGTTACAATATTCCTTCACAACATGTTCTTTCTGACCAGCTGAAGTAGATCCTTTCATAGTAAGCCAGTATGAACCCCTCCTTAAAACCCTAAATTTATCTGTCATATCTTCCTTAATCATTGTAGTTGAAGGTTCATCGTCATAAATATCAAAAATATCCTGAATCTTCAAAGATTCTGAAGAAGTAGCTTTAGGTTTTTTTATCAGCAATTAAAAACCAAAGCACATGAAGCCCCATTAATGCTTCACAAACTTGAAGAAATACCTTTCCCTTAATGTTAATTGCATAAAGAGTCACATCGTGACCAAGCCTGCAATCTGAACTAGTACCCTGAGTAATAACATTCAACAACTTACAATCACCTGCGTTATTAATTGTCAACTTGCCATGAATTGTTTTTAACCTCTTCTCTGAAAATCTCTTTTGTCTGTAAAATGTTTTTTTATAAGGTAAAACAGATCTCTTAATAGGAGTTCTGTAGTAATTCCAAGAAACTGTCCCAAACAGATTCCTGCTTACACTTGCATAAGCCAACCTTCGTTTGGCAGCTAGAAAATCCTTCATCTTTTTGTTTGTTGATGACATTACAGAGCCTTTTAACATCTACCTCTGCTTTCTGCTTCTTAATCCAAAGACTAGCCTTCTCTCTGCTAAATCTACGATTAATAGCACAAAATTTAGCCACCCTTTGCATTAATAGATGAGGATTCCTCTGTTCCATGAACAGGGGGCTTTGACAGATAAATTTCTCCACTGTCTCTTGACAGGCCTTTAAGTGTGCCAACTGTGATGAAATCCAAAGATCTACGCACATCGCTCTAAATCCTACCAAACTCTTATTCACCCATATCGAATATACGTAAACCCATTTAAAACAGTTAATAAATTTAATACTGATGTAAATAAACAGATTATAATCCAATAATCATAACTTACACAGATTTCTTCCATGCAATATCTCAATGGCTAAACAGTCAAAGAAAGTATACTTATTAACAATGTTTACTTGATGTGCACGCAACCATGTACACCCCCCTAAAAGCCCCAAAAGCATTAATGTTAAGTTATTCCTTAATCCCCTGAAGCCTTAACGTTAAGTTAATCATTGTAGGTGGAGGAGAAAAGGGATGGTCAAAGTGTTCTAGATGGCCTGTCATATAAACGTTCATTAATTGCATTAACACAATTATCCATGAAAATGATGATCTGAGTTTTTGGCAGTTTGAATGATAGAATCTGTACACTCCCAGAATATTCTCCATTAATGTTAAATATTTATTGATGAATTAAATACCAGTATACACCCCTCCTTAAACCCTGAACCCCCTAAAGCCTTAATGTTAAGTTATTCCTTAATAGTGCATTTCCTCTGACGAAATAGTGCATTTCCTGTGAAGAAAATATTCTGATGGAAATTGAAAAAGGACATAATAAGTGCTTTTCTCAGAAAATGGGAATTCAAATATATGACCCGCTTTTACTGTTGTACAATAGTGATTGAAACAGTGATTGATGAGAGAGAAATTTGTCTGTTGATGACTCACTGTTCATGGAAAATAAAATTCGATTTTCTCTCAATCTAACCGATGGATCATGGTGATAACAAGGCCTCCAACACGCAAGACCAAGCGACGTTAGTGCAAGCGATTAAGGTCTTGCAATTGCCCCCCCTTTGGAAAGAATGAACCGGACGGATCTTTGATCAGAGGTCGGAATCAAAATGTAGACTTGGTCAACGATGAATAGTTAGAAAAATACAAAGGGAGAAAATTAATTAAATAATTTATATAAAATAATTTATAACGAATTATCCTCATCTATTAATGCAAAGGGTGGCTAAATTTCATGCTATTAATCGCAGATTTAGCAGAGGGAAGGGTAGTTTTTGGATTAAGAAGCAGAAAGTAGAGGTAGATGTTAAAAGGCTTTGCAATGTCATCAACCAACAAAAAGATGAAGGATTTTATGGCTGCCAAATGAAGGTTGGCTTATGCAAGTGTAAGCATGAATCTGTTTGGGACAGTTACTAGGAATTACTACAGAACTCTTGTTAGGAGATCTGTTTTACCTTATAAAAAAACATTTTACAGACAAAAGATATTTTCAGAGAAGAGGTTAAAAACAATTCATGGCAAGTTGACAATTGATAACGCAGGTGATTGTAAGTTGTTGAACGTTATTACTCAGGGTACTAGTTCAGATTACAGGCTTGGTCATGATGTGACTCTTTATGCAATTAACATTAAGGGAAAGGTATTTCTTCAAGTTTGTGAAGCATTAACGGGGCTTCATGTGCTTTGGTTTTTAATTGTTGATAAAAAAACCTAAAGCTACTTCTTCAGAATCTTTGAAGATTCGGGATATTTTTTTATATTTATGACGATGAACCCTCAATTGCAATGATTAAGGAAGATATGACAGACAGATTTAGGGTTTTAAGGAGGGGTTCGTACTGGCTTACTATGAAATGATCTACTTTAGCTGGTCAGAAAGAACATGTTGTGAAGGAATATTGTAACAAAAGCATTCTTGTTAAATACGGCGGTGCAACCACTGGCACTATTGATAACATTCGTGAGAATGCTTTGTATTTATGTGCAGCCAATTCAATTAAAGAAAATTTAGCAGTAATGACAGTATCTGTTAGAATGTATTTTAATACATGGTTAATAAAAGGGTTCTTTTATTTCCAAATGTATTACATTTCCTTGTGCCCAGTCATAGAATCCACTATTATCTCTATCAATAGCTTTTTTGTAACTCTGATTTGGGTTACATAATACAATACAAGGTATTCCCCCCGGTACTCTTTTTTTCCTCATATACTTTTCATTTACAGTAAAATATTTCTGAGCACCTAACAATTCTTTTTTATATGAAAAGTATTGAAAGGGGATATCATCTACAATATTGTAAAGGGCATGTACATCATATGAAGAAAAATCTATACCCCCACAAAAATAATTGTGCCGGCCCAAACTTCTAGCCCAAACTGTTTTTCCAGTTCTGGTTGGGCCTTCAACTATCATCGAAAGGGGGCGGTCCGGTTTGTTCTCCGTGTCCTGCAGGGGGGGGGTCCAGCAGGTGGAAGAGATGAACGCAGGTGGGGGAGCAGTTGAAGTATGCCATGTACACCCCCTTAAAAGCCCCTAAAGCCTTAATGTTAAGTTATTCCTTAATCCCCTGAAGCCTTAATGTTAAGTTATTCATTGCAGGTGGAGGAGAAGAGGGATGGTCAATGTGTTCTAGATGGCCTGTCATATAAACGTTCATTAATTGCATTAACACAATTATCCCTGAAAATGATGATCTGGGTTTTTGGCAGTTTGAATGATAGAATCTGTACACTCCCAGAATATTCTCCATTAATGTTAAATGTTTATTGATGAATTATATACCAGTATACACCCATCCTTAAACCCTGAACCCCCTAAAGCCTTAATGTTAAGTTATTCCTTAATAGTGCATTTCCTCTGACGAAATAGTGCATTTCCTGTGAAGAAATTATTCTGATAGAAATTGAAAAAGGACAAAATAAGTGCTTTTCTCAGAAAATGGGAATTCAAATATATGACCCACTTTTATTGTTGTACAATAGTGATTGATGAGAGAGAAATTTGTCTGTTGATGACTCACTAGCCAATCTTGCTATCAACCCTAATTAAAATTAACGTGGGGGGATTTTATTATACAATCTATAACTGAGGAGATTTTGTGGGATTACTGTCCATCACCCACAGAAACATGTCATTGGTCATCATTTTCAAGGATTAATGTTTAAGGCAATTAATGGTTAAGGAATATATGGCAGACCCACTAGAACACTTTGACCATCCCTCTTCCCCCCACCTGCAATTGATTAAGGAATAACTTAACATTAAGGCTTCAGGAGATTAAGGAATAACTTAACATTAAGGCTTCAGGGGGTTTTAGGGGGGGTGTGTACAGGGCATACTTCATCTGATCCCCCACATGTGTTCTTCTCCCTCACCTGCATTCATCTCCCCCCCCTGCAGCCAGGACCTGGAGAACAAACATTTTTACTGTTGTACAATAGTAAAAAGAGATATAAGACGAAAGGAAGAATAGTAGTTTCCAACTTGTTTACTACTATGGTTTTGTGGTGGAAAGAAGGGTCTTTTATAGTGCCCCTTCATTTCCGATTTTTTATTTTTAATCTCAGTCTTACACGTGGCAAAACCATATAATATTACTGGCTTTGCCCGCCACGTGTTGGTTCTAGTCATGAGGTGTAGGGGGTAGGCCGTAGGCGTGACGTAGCCGCTCATGACCCTTCTTCTTCCTCTTCTTCACTGTAAACGCTCAAATTTAATGCAAATATTTAATTTTTTTCAAAAAAAAAAACTTTTTATATGTTGTTCAGTGAAGAATTCTAAGAACTTTTGTAGTTGAAAGTTAAGTCTAATTAGTTATAAATTATTTTATATAAATTATTTAATTAATTTTCTCCCTTTGTATTTTTCTAACTATTCATCGTTGACCAAGTCAACATTTTGATTCCGACCTATAGCACGCAAGACCAAGCGACGTTAGTGCAAGCGTCAGGGATAATTGTGTTAATGCAATTAATGAACGTTTATATGACAGGCCATCTAGAACACTTTGACCATCCCTCTTCTCCAACACCTTCAATGAATAACTTAACATTAAGGCTTCAGGGGATTAAGGAATAACTTAACATTAAGGCTTTAGGGGCTTTTAGGGGGGTGTACAGGGCATACTTCAGCTGCTCCCCCACCTGCGTTCATCTCCCCCCTGCAGGACCCGGAGAACAAACCTTTTTACTTTTGTACAACAGTAAAAAGGGATATAAGACGAAAGGAAGAATAGTAGTTTCCAACTTGTTTACTACTATGGTTTTGCGGAGGAATGAAGGGCCTTTTATAGTGCCCCTTCATTTCCAATTTTTTATTTTTAATCTCAGTCTTACACGTGGCAAAACCATATAATATTACTAGTTTTGCCCGCCACGTGTTGGTTCTAGTCATGAGA
Source organism: Gentiana macrophylla (assembly GCA_026214975.1). Classification (NCBI taxonomy): domain Eukaryota; kingdom Viridiplantae; phylum Streptophyta; class Magnoliopsida; order Gentianales; family Gentianaceae; genus Gentiana; species Gentiana macrophylla. Next base: position 82,220,351 of record CM047806.1, read on the forward strand.
CGTAGGGGTTAGGCCGTAAGCGTGACGTAGCCGCTCATGACCCTTCTTCTGCCTCTTCTTCCTCTTCTTCACTATAAACGCCCAAATTTAATGCAAATATTTAATTTTTTCAAAAAAAAAAACTTGTTATATGTTGTTCAGTGAAAAATTCTAAGAACGTTTGTAGTTGAAAGTTAAGTCTAATTCGTTATAAATTATTTAATTAATTTTCTCCCTTTGTATTTTTCTAACTATTCATTGTTGACCAAGTCAACATTTTGATTCCGACCTCTGATCAAAGATCCGTCCGGTTCATTCGTTTCAAAGAGAGGGGGGTAATTGCAAGACCATAGTCGCTTTCACTAACGTCGCTTGGTCTTGCATGCTGGAGGCCTTGATATCACCATGATCCATCGGTTAGATTGAGAGAAAAGCGAATTTTAATTTCCATGAACAGTGAGTCATCAACAGACAAATTTCTCTCTCATCAATCACTGTTTCAATCACTATTGTACAACAGTAAAAGTGGGTCATATATTTGAATTCTCATTTTCTGAGAAAAGCACTTATTTTGTCCTTTTTCAATTTCCATCAGCATAATTTCTTCACAGGAAATGCACTATTTCGTCAGAGTAAATGCACTATTAAGGAATAACTTATCATTAAGGCTTTATGGGGTTCAGGGTTTAAGGAGGGGTGTATACTGGTATTTAATTCATCAATAAACATTTAACATTAATTGAGAATATTATGGGAGTGTACATATTCTATCATTCAAACTGCCAAAAACCCATATCATCATTTTCAGGGATAATTGTGTTAATGCAATTAATGGACGTTTATATGACAGGCCATCTAAACACTTTGACCATCCCTCTTCTCCTCCACCTGCAATGAATAACTTAACATTAAGGCTTCAGGGGATTAAGGAATAACTTAACATTAAGGCTTTAGGGGGTTCAGGGTTTAAGGAGGGGTGTCACTGTTCATGGAAATTCAAATTCGATTTTCTCTAAATCTAACCGTTGGATCATGGTGATTTCAAGGCCTCGAGCACGCAAGACCAAAAGACTAAGGTCTTGCAATTACCCCCTCTTTGGAACGAATGAACCAGACGGATCTTTGTTCGGAGGTCGGAATCAAAATGTTGACTTGGTCAACGATTAATAGTTCGAAAATTACAAAGGGATAATTTTAGTAAATAATTTATATAAAATAATTTATAACGAATTAGCCTTAAGTTTCAACTACAAAAGTTCTTAGAATTCTATACTGAACAACATATAAAAAATTTAATTTTTTTGAAAATAAAAAATATTTGCATTAAATTTAGGGGGATTCTATTTGGACCCCCCTATTTACTACTTGCACCCACTTACTACTTGTACCACAAAAAAATACTACTTGCACCACATGATTTTTATATAGGAACATCATCACACCTGGTGTTCCTTGTAGGAACACCAACGTCGATACAAAGTGGCGTTGGTGTTCCACAAGGAACACCAGTGTGACTGACGTTCCCTATATAAAAAAATGTTAAATCTTAGAACGTCAGTCCATGACTTTTCACTGGTGTTCCTAGTGGCATACCTGACGTTGGTGTGCCACAACGAACACCAGTGTGAGTGACGTTTTTTTTACCCGAAAAAATATTCATTAATGTGGTGCAAGTAGTAAATAGGGGGGTCCAAATAGAATCCCCCTAAATTTATGCATTTACAGTGAAGAAGAGGAAGAAGATGGGTCATGAGCGGCTACGGCATGCCTACGGCCTACCCCCTACGCCTCATGACTAGAACCAACACGTGGCGGGCAAAACCAGTAATATTATATGGTTTTGCCACGTCTAAGCCTGAGATTAAATATCAGAAATGGAGGGGCACTATAAAAGACCCTTCTTTCCTCCGCAAAACCATAGTAGTAAAGAAAATTAAATATACTATTCTTCCTTTCGTCTTATATCCCTTTTTACTGTTGTACAATAGTAAAAAGGTTTGTTCTCCGGGTCCTGCAAGGGGAGGAGATGAACGCAGGTGGGGGATCAGCTGAAGTATGCCATTTGCACACCCCCTAAAACCCCCTGAAGCCTTAATGTTAAGTTATTCCTTAATCCCCTGAAGCCTTAATGTTAAGTTATTCATTGCAGGTGGGGGAGAAAAGGGATGGTCAAAGTGTTCTAGATGAACCGTCAATATGTAATTCATCGGGAAAATGATAAATCAGGCCACTGTACCGTCTGACATTTTTTTTCAGGTCAAACATTTTCTGACATTTTTTTTCAGGTTCCTCGTCCAAATTTGGACGATTTCGTCCAAATACAGTCAAAAACGTCCAAATTTGGATTTCTTTTTATACCAATCCATTCACTGACCAAAATGGACGGATCCGTGCAAAATTGGACGTTTTCGCCCAAATTTGGACGGTGGCCAAAAAAATTGGACGGTTTCATCAATATTTTTCTTCAAAAATCTGCATCTTTCTTCAATCCTAGATCGGGAAAAACACACTCAATAAATTCAGAAATCTGCATCTTTCTTCAATCCCATATCTCATATTTGTTTCTAGTTTTCTAGTCTCTAACACATCTCATTCTTTAATTCATCACGAGGTTCCAATGTCAACTATTTGAAGAAACAAACAAGCTCCACTTAGTGAGTCAACTCGGTGCCCACTTCATTAATCTCATTGTCCTCGCATTTTGGTGGTAAATACAACAAATTTGAACTGGGATTTGGATGTTTTGTTGATTTGAAGAAAGATGGGAGTTTTGAAGAAAAGATGCAGATTTTTGAAGAAATATGCAAATTTTTGAAGGAAAGTGATTGATGAAACGTCCAATTTTTTTTTATTAGAAAAGTGATTGATGAAACCGTCCAATTTTTTTTGGCCACCGTCCAAATTTGGGCGAAATTGTCCAATTTTGGACGGATCCGTCCATTTTGGTCAGTGAATGGATTGGTATGAAAAGAAATCCAAATTTGGACGGTTTTGACTATATTTGGACGATTTCGTCCAAATTTGGACGGGGAACCTGAAAAAAAATGTCAGAAAATATTTGACCTGAAAAAAAATATCAGACATTACAGTGGCCTGATTTACCAATTTTTCTCTAATTCATCCCTAATATTGTAATAACGTTCATTAATTGCATTAACACAATTATCCCTGAAAATGATTATCTGGGTTTTTGGCAGTTTGAATGATAGTATCTGTACACTCCCAGAATCTTCTCCCTTAATGTTAAATGTTTATTGAAGAATTAAATACCAGTATACACCCCTCCTTAAAACCCCTGAATCCCCTAAAGCCTTAATGTTAAGTTATTCCTTAATAGTGCATTTCCTCTGCAGAAACGGTGCATTTTCTATGAAAAAATTATTCTGATGGAAATTGAAAAAGGACAACTAAGGTCTTGCAATTACCCCCCTTTGGAACGAATGAACCGGACGGATCTTTGATCGGAGGTCGGAATGAAAATGTTGACTTGGTCAACGATGAATAGTTAGAAAATTACAAAAGGATAATTTTAGTAAATAATTTATATAAAATAATTTCTAACGAATTAGCCTTAAGTTTCAACTACAAAAGTTCATAGAATTCTACACTGAACAAGATATAAAAAGTTTAATTTTTTTGAAAATAAAAAATATTTGCATTAAATTTATGCATTTATAGTGAAGAAGAGGAAGAAGATGGGTCATGAGCGGCTACGTCACGCCTACGGCCTACCCCCTACGCCTCATGGGCCCAAATGACATCTTCCATGTCTTTATGGTTACCCACAGTCATTTGTAAGTTGAAGAAATTTACCAGAAACAAATTTTGGTCCACCCAATCTTTAAGTCATTGGGGGACATTAACAAAATTGGTCCATCTGGGCTGATACTCAGGCTGTATTTCTGGCCATCTGGATTTTTGCAGCATATTCCAGATTCCTGAGTTGGGTAGCCCAGATGAATGGTTGTTCAGCCTGCACTCTGGAAAGGAAGTCGGACTTGGATGTGGCCTCATTTATAATTTTTGACCATGTATCATCCCTAGATTTTTTAGGGCTTCTTCTTGAAGCCTTTAGCACTCCTCTCTCTTGAAGTACGCCCTGTACACACCCCCTAAAATCCCCTGAAGCCTTAATGTTAAGTTATTCCTTAATCCCCTGAAGTCTTAATGTTAAGTTATTCATTGCAGTTGGGGGAGAAGAGGGATGGTCAAAGTGTTCTAGATGGCCTGTCATATAAACGTTCATTAATTGCATTAACACAATTATCCCTGAAAATGATGATCTGGGTTTTTGGCAGTTTGAATGATAGTATCTGTACACTTCCAGAATCTTCTCCCTTAATGTTAAATGTTTATTGATGAATTAAATACCAATATACACCCATCCTTAAAACCCCTTAATCCCCTAAAGCCTTAATGTTAAGTTATTCCTTAAAAGTGCATTTCCTCTGCAGAAATGGTGCATTTTCTATGAAGAAATTATTCTGATGGAAATTGAAAAAAGACAACTGAAGTGCTTTTCTCAGAAAGTGGGAGCAAATATATGACCCACTTTTACTGTTGTACGATAGTGATGGAAACAGTAACTGATGAGAGAGAAATTTGTCTGTTGAACGTCACTGTTCATGGAAATTCAAATTCGAATTTCTCTCAATCTAACCGTTGGATCATGGTGATTTCAAGGCCTCCAGCACACAAGACCAAGCCACTTTAGTGCAAGCGACTAAGGTCTTGCAATTACCCCCATTTGGAACGAATGAACCGGACGGATCTTTGATCGGAGGTCGGAATCAAAATGTTGACTTGGTCAACGATGAATAGTTAGAAAATTACAAAGAGAGAATTTTAGTAAATAATTTATATAAAATCACTATTGTACAATAATAAAAGTGGGTCATATATTTGAATTCCCATTTTCTGAGAAAAACACTTATTTTGTCCTTTTTCAATTTCCATCAGAATAATTTCTTCATAGGAAATGCACTATTTCGTCAGAGTAAATGCACTATTAAGGAATAACTTAACATTAAGGATTTAGGGGGTTCAGGGTTTAAGGAGGGGTGTATACTGGTATTTAATTCATCAATAAACATTTAACATTAATGGAGAATATTCTGGGAGTGTACAGATTCTATCATTCAAACTGCCAAAAACCCAGATCGTCATTTTCAGGGATAATTGTGTTAATGCAATTAATGAACGTTTATATGACAGGCCATCTAGAACACTTTTACCATCCCTCTTCTCCTCCACCTGCAATGAATAACTTAACATTAAGGCTTCAGGGATTAAGGAATAACTTAACATTAAGGCTTTAGGGGCTTTTAGAGGGGGTGTACAGGGCATACTTCAGCTGCTCCCCCACCTGAGTTCATCTCCCCCCCTGCAGGACCTGGAGAACAAACCTTTTTACTTTTGTACAACAGTAAAAAGGGATATAAGACGAAAGGAAGAATAGTAGTTTCCAACTTGTTTACTACTATGGTTTTGCGGAGGAATGAAGGGCCTTTTATAGTGCCCCTTCATTTCCGATTTTTTATTTTTAATCTCAGTCTTACACGTGGCAAAACCATATAATATTACTGGTTTTTCCCGCCAGGTGTTGGTTCTAGTCATGAGGCGTAGGGGGTAGGCCGTAGGCGTGACGTAGCCGCTCATGACCCTTCTTCTTCCTCTTCTTCACTATAAACGCCCAAATTTAATGCAAATATTTAATTTTTCCAAAAAAAAAAAACGTTTTATATGTTGTTCAGTGAAGAATTCTAAGTACTTTTGTAGTTGAAAATTAAGTCTAATTCGTAATAAATTATTTTATATAAATTATTTAATTAATTTTCTCCCTTTGTATTTTTCTAACTATTCATCGTTGAGCAAGTCAACATTTTGATTCCAACCTCTGATCAAAGATCCGTCCGGTTCATTCGTTCCAAAGGGGGGTAATTGCAAGACCTTAGTGCTAGTTATTCATATGTGTGTGACCCGATAGGTTTCTGAATATGTTGGCCGTAAGCATAAAGTGCATTTAATAAAATGCCCTTCACACCTAACGATCATGAATAGCTAGCATCTAGCAACACGTTTATGACCCCTAATCAACGGAAAGAGTCAAGTGCTACGACTAAAACCTTTCATGTCTAACGGTTACCGTGTAAATACAATCTTATCGCTGTAATAATATCCATACGGTCGTATCTCGAGTGTCAAACATTAACGACCGTATCTTATAATCCAGATATCATGCTCTCTTGAAGTAACTCATTTACTCCCACTTTGCAAAGATTCACGAGAGAAAGATAATCCTTATAAGAAGGCCCTTTCAGATATTTACTCCTATTCATAGGATACGCAATTTCCGGACGAGCAACATGAATCCTAAGCATGCTTCAGTATCACACCCAATCACTACCGCATGATCGCCCCATGGATAGGGGAAACCGCAATGGTGTCAAAATATGACAATCCACACCATGAGGCCATGAAGACTCCGGTCCTAGGATAATTACACAACCGCCACATAGTGCGACACTTAAGTGGGTCAGTCAAACGTATGCATTCTGCTAATACACGTCCACGTACAGTCCAAGTGTCTCTACACTTCGATAGACGAAATCTATCCCTATCTTCAAAACACAGAAGACGTCCAATACGTGCTAGTCTAATCATACTATCAATGTCCTATTTGATTGTACATACGACTAGAGACATTTAAGTATCAAACTTATTAAACTGATTCGAGATCTCATCAACCATAATCACTATCATGGTTTCTCTATCACAATTTAATACTAAGGACGTTATCATATATAAACAATATCGTAATTGGTCTGTTAAACAAACAAATATATAATAACATAAAGCCATTTCATATATGTACAAACATAAAGAAATAGTAGAAATGATCCGACCCGGTTGGATCGGGTCTAACCCGATTGGGTTTAGGACACTATTTCAACAATCTCCCACTTGGCCAAAAGCCAATCACTCATACATATAAGACCAAGTTGAAATACAATAATCTCATGCAATACCTGCAACCAACCCTAAGCGTGAATGGATCACTATCTGTGGGGACTCAGACTATCCTTATACGATGCTCCAAATGATCCAGTTAAAAGGAACCGCCTCAACACACACATGAATCTCTAACAAGACCCTAGTCCTTGCTTCAAGCAATGAATCCACTATTATATCAGCTATACAGTAAAGGTGGGAAAACCATACAAGGTTCAGGAATGAACCTCTTAGACCCATGTACCGACCCCGATGTGCCTCCAAGGCAATACTGTGTTTTGGCCCAATTATAAAATCTACAGTGATCTCTAGCTAAGAACATTTCCAGCTCACTGTATCACTTAATCAAAGTGACTGCAAACCTAGACTGTAGCTCCCACTATCTTCATAAGATCCAGGGTATACATCTATATATATATCTACGTTTATTTGATTCCAAGTTTCAATAAACTAAGAAACCATCATTAACACTTTTAAGAATATTCTCGACATTTACCAGAATAGTTTCATACTTACTCATGACTCCTCATGCAGTATGAACATCTGGTACAATTCTTATGATATTGATCCTATTGCAGTAGCAAAGAGAACCTTCCATAAGTATCATCTTTCACCTTATCTTCAGGACTGACGTCCTGTCAAAGATAGATCCCGAGAACACTGGCTAGAAGTATCTCTTGACATGATCTATGCTAAACTCTTTTAGCATCTCAACTTTGCAGGTGAACTGTGATAATCAAGCACTATCTATCACTATAGATTCTTATATCCAAAATAAACACTGCTACTTCCGAAAACTTTCGTAAAGGCCTTGAACCACCAAACATTAATATGACTGTAACATGGGGCATTGATTCCGAGAAGTATATCCAACACCTTGCTTGAAAACTGTAACACTCCCACTAACCTTTTTGCACACTAGGCATATCTCTACATTTGATTAAATCAAACTCCTTTGATTATCAAAGTAAGGAACTTGTATAGAGAAACTTGTTTGAGTCCATAAATGGAACTCTTAAGCTTCACTAAGTACATTCAACTATTTCATAAAATAGTCATAGAGATTAATAAAAAAATTATTTATGGCAACAAAATCTATATGTTTAGGCTTTAGGCAATTTTCTAGACTTTATAACATTTTTCATAAAAGGGTATTTTAATCATCTTTAGATAAGATACGTATTCCCTACATGATTCATAAACACATGGTTCAGACATCATTGGTATGCCGTTTGATTACACGTTTTGATGTAATCCAACCTACGAAGACTGAAGAGCAAAGCAAAGATGGGCTTGGATGAATTATTTTTGTTATTGGACCTGGTTTATATTATTTTACATTGTTATGCATTGTGTTTAGTTAATAAAGGCCTTTTGGGCCTAAATGCTAGTATGGCCCATTAGAAAATGTGTCTATATGATAGTATGTTGAGTCAAATCTTTATTTTTAGCAAATGAAAGCCATTTAGGCTTATTAGAGTCAAGTTAGGCCCAATAGAAAGTAATGTGGCGAATTTTACTTATTAATTTGTCCCATATTACTTAGGAGTTTGTTAGTCTTTAATTTTGTAGCCTATATAAAGGCATTCTACTTGTAATTTTATAATACACATTATCATTGAAATCAAGTAAAAACTATTCTTCTAAAGTCGAGTGTGGCTTTAAAAATCACTTGCGAGTGAGTTTTCTCTCCGTCGTAGAGAAAACACCCTTAAGAACGAATCAGCGTCGTGAGCGAGCGTTGTGTGTTCTTAGCCTCGATCCTAGGTAGGAGACTCTAGGACTAGGTTTTCATAGCTCTCTATTGGTCCCTCAGTAACTTCTTGGGCATGTATCACATCAGTTGATGTAATCCAGCTTACGAAGACTAAAGAGCAAAGCAAAGATGGCCTTGGATGAATTATTTTCGTTATTGGACGTGGTTTATATTATTTTACATTGTTTTGCATTGAGTTTAGTAAATAAAGGTCTTTTAGGCCTAAATGCTAGTATGGCCCATAAGAAAATGTGTCTATATGATAGTATGTTGGGTCAAGTCTTTATTTTTAGCAAATAAAAGCCATTTGGACTTATTAGAGTCAGGTTAGGCCCAATAGAAAGTAATGTGGCGAATTGTACTTGTTAATTTGTCCCACTTTGCTTAGAAGTTTGTTAGTCTTTTATTTTGTAGCCTATATAAAGGCATTCTACTTGTAATTTTATAATACGCGTTATCATTGAAATTTAGTAAAAACTATTCTTCTAAAGTCGAGTTTGGCTTTAAAAATCACTTGCGAGTGAGTTTTCTCTTCGTCGTAGAGAAAACACCCTTAAGAACGAATCGATTGTCGTGAGCGCGGCGTTACGTGTTCTTAGCCTCGATCCTAGGTTGGAGACTCTAGGACTAGGTTTTCATAGCTCTCTATTGGTCCCTTAGTAACTTTCTGAGCACGTATCACATCAGTTGGTAGTAGAGTCAAATTGGTTAAGGTATCAAATATCCCCGTTTAATTTCCTTGTTTATTTTTCGTTCTTATCAAAACATATAAATAAAATATATATATATATATATATATATATATATATATATATATATATATATATATATATATATATATATATATACCTGCTCTTTGTTCTCGAATTCATACATCAAAAAAAAATTGATCTTGTTTTTTTCCTTTCTTTTGTCGTCCCTTAGCTTACAAAAAAAACATGTTCTTTTGTTCTTCTACTTCTTCATCAATTATTGTCAAAAAAAAATCAAACTCCTTGTTTGTTTGTCTCCATTCGTTCTGTTCTTGCTATTGTCCTGATATTAAAAAAAAATTGACCTGATCCTGATTGTTACAATTTAATCAATTCGGCCCAGGTTATAAAAAAAAGAAAAAAAAATTCAAGTTGCAAGGATCCCGACTTTGCACAAAAGTGAAATCATCAATCCTTACAGTCAATCCCAAATGCCTAGGATCCTGACTTTCCCAAAAAGTGAAATCGTCCATCCTTAATTACCTTTTTCATATCTTGCAACTTTACTTCACTTCCTTACCCATCCCACGCTTTCCTTCACACATTGTTTCCTTCGTCCAAATTTTCAAACTGAATCCTAGTTGTCTAGTCTAGGTTGTTGGTTTTTGAATTACTACTCGTGTTGCTCGTTATTCTGATTTGTTTGCAAAGGGTATTCCTACGATAAAGAGAGTGAGGGTGAGTGCAAATACGAGAGTTTTGAGGATTTAAATGTTTGGTCATGGCTTACAACATGTTTTATTCACATTGTCTCATTCTGGAGAAGGAATATACGTTGTGCATTGATCATTTGGGCAAAGAGAATCTGATTAGCAATAAGGTGGTTAAAGAATTGAACTTGCCGACGAAAAGACATGATTACCCTCATTACTTTGTTGAGGGAATTAACAAGTTTTGGGTTACAAGGAAAGCATGGATTCCTTTGTCGGTTGGAGGTCATCGATCTAAGATATTATGTGATGTGGTTCCACTCAAAGGTGAACATTTGATATTAGCAAGGCCATGGTTACAAATGTACAAGGTACGGCATAATTCGTCCCGCACTCGGTATTATTTTTGTGGTTTATATGGCAAGGAATATGTTCTTGAATCGCTATCCCATATTCAAAAGTGTGATCTCAAGATTGAAGAATCTAAAAATGTGGAAAATGAGAAGAGTGAGAATCGTGATATACCATTGAAGAAAGCTGCCAAGGGGCTGTTTTTTGTTTTTTGCGTTCTTTGTAAGGGAATGATCATTACTTTGAAACTTGACCAAAACTCTGGCCGGAAATGCGTGGCATTGACGAGGAAGCCCATTTGAAATGTGAACCAGAAAGGGAAAAAGTCTTGGTTGAAGAGCGAAACGACGATATTGTTGACATTTGAGAGGAGGTAATGCAAGAATTGATTGTGGCAGATGCAATTACCGAGGTGAATGAGATTGTGGAAGAAGTAGTTAACGGTGATGTGGCATTAGTTGTGGACGAGATAGTTCACATTGATGACATTTGTTGACGGTCAAGTTTAGAGTAATGTTGAGCATGAGGAATCAGTTGTGGAAGAGACAATTGCAGAGGCACATGAGCATGTGGAGGAGACTGATGGTGAGCATAGTCTAAATTATTGGTTGAGAAAATTACGGAGATTGAGGTAGTTTGTACTACTTCACCGACCGTGTGGTCGAGTTCTATTTTGTCTTCTATGCAGGTACATGAGGATCATCCACATGAGGAGGAAACTGGGCTGTTGGATACATCCCATGCAGCCCCTATATTGCTTTTGGTTTCTCGTGATCTAGATCATATTGATGGTAAGCCGGAGTATATTTTCGTGGACCCATTTGTTGCACATGTTGATGTCTATCCTAGTCTGAGTTGCTATGATTAAATTGCCACCGTCCCCAGCTTCATCGACAATATCGAGCCAAGGGATTGTTCTTTTGTTCCATTGGTGAAGCTTGGCTCATCTTGTCAACGTTCAATTGATTTGAAGTCGTATATCCACTTTGTATTTGATCATGGTATTTCATTGAAGATTTTTGTGGTTTGTTCAAGATTGGTGTGTGTTGAGGAATTTTACGACATCCTTCTGATTCGAGGACAAATCATTTTCAACCGGGAGGGAATGATGTAATCCAGCCTACGAAGACTGAAGAGCAAAGCAAAGATGGGCTTGGATGAATTATTTTCGTTATTGGACCTGGTTTATATTATTTTACATTGTTTTGCATTGAGTTTAGTTAATAAAGGTCTTTTGGACCTAAATGCTAGTATGGCCCATCAAAAAATGTGTCTATATGATAGTATGTTGGGTCAAGTCTTTATTTTTAGCAAATAAAAGTCATTTGGGCTTATTAGAGTCAAGTTAGGCCCAATAAAAAGTAATGTGGCGAATTTTACTTGTTAATTTGTCACACATTGCTTAGGAGTTTTGTTGAAATATTATTAGCATTTTTAGCACTCTTGTGTAACACTTGTGCACATTTGTGCACACTATTTATTCTTTGTACACATGACATATTAATTATATTATATAAATAATTAATATGTCACTTATCATAACTTTTCTACTTTATTGGGTTCTAAGCTCTAGCCGCCCATATAGATACTCAAGTTGGCCGCCCTAATTACTATCCATAGCATAGCTAGTTTACTTTATTAAAGTTGTATCTATTTATACTCTTGTTCAATCAATGAATAAACTAAGTTGAAGTTTACTCAAGTATTATTTACTTTCTCAAACTCTCTTCATGGTATCGAGCCAAGCTCTCACGAGTTCTAAAATCATTTGCAACTCGGTGTTTTGTTATTCCAAAAATGTCTCATCATGAATCGGCAGTTCATCTTCATCAAGAGACTCCTCACCGCCTCAAGCAGTGGGGTCATGAATCTTCTTCTTATACAAATCATAGACTTGATGGCAACAACTACTTGCTTGTGGTCAAGATCTATGAAAATATACATCTCGAGGACAAGGTAAGATGGGATACTGTCCGGCTTTAAACTGCCCTGCTTGAAGATGACCCAGGATTTGAAGCATGGGACACCGCTAATAATCAAGTCATGACCATTCTCACAAGATCAATGACAAAAGAGATCGGTGAGAATTTTATGATGTATGATATCTTTGCAAGAGAAATGCAGGACAATGCCGGAGATCTTTACTCCAAGAAAGACAATACATCGAAGTGTACGAACTTGAAGCTCAAATTCAAAAGCTATGAGACAAGGGGATATGTCTGTAACTCAATACTTCAATCAACTATCTAAGGCATGGCAACACTTAGATATGCTGGAAACTCACCCCTGGAATGATGTTAAGGATGCTGCCCTCTATAAGGACATCATAGAAAAGAAAAGAGTCTTCAAATTCCTCTTTGGATGAACCTCGCTCTTGATGATGTTAGAGGAGAATTCTTGCCACAAAACCTCTCCCAAATCTCAAATCCATGTTTGTTGAGGTCAAACATGAAGAAAGCGAGGAGGAAAGTCATCTTCTTTGAACACCCTGTGATAACCCTATCAAGGTAGTGCGCCTCTTGAATGTCGGGGAAGGCTGCTGAGGTTACTGGAACTTACAGGAAACCTGCTGAGAAAACTGGAAGGTTGTTCTGTGATCACTGCAAACGCACAAATCACACCAAGGACAATTTTTGGAAGCTTCATGGCAAGCCTAATCCTCTAAACCCTCAAAACCAACCAGAGGAAAATCAAGGAAGGCTTGTCGTGATTTAGAGGAGAATGATGACCATTTGAATGCTCGAGTTCTTTGCCTTTAAAGCCTTTGTTGCTCAAAGATCGGAGGTAGCTCCTCTACTGAAATGGCCACTCATGCTAAAAGCAGTATATTCCGCTCACCTCTTAGTAATGAGACTTGGATTGTTGATTTCAGGGCTTCTTCCCACATGAGTAATAAAAACCTCATTACCCACTATATGCCATGCACCCAAATTCACGAAATTAAGGCTCGATGATGGTTACGTGTCTTATGCAAAAGGTGTTGGGAAAGTTAAACTTACTAATCAGATATATCTACAAGGTGTCTTATTTGTTCCAAAGTTAGATTGTAACCTTATATCTGTCAGTAAACTCACTAAAGATCTGAATTGGACTGTTGTTTTTTGATAAGGATCGGTGCACATTCAGGATCTTTCTTCACAAGAAGTGATTGGTCAAGCTAAACCATGCTCAGGACTGTTTGTGATCAACCTCGCCAAGAATGTAAGATCAAGACCGAACCGCCTCGACTGCACTCGAACCTAGACAATATCATGTTATGGCATTATAGGCTAGGACATCCAAGTTTTGGTTATTTGAAATCTTTAATTCCAGAATTGTTTAAAGGATGTAATCTTAATGATCTTCAATGTGATATTTGTCAATTTGCCAAACTCACCAAATCTGTGTATACTAAATTACCTCACCTCCCATCCACACCTTTCACCTTAATTCACAGTGATGTATGGGGACCCTCAAGAGTGAAAAGTATAACAGGCAAGAGGTGGTTTGTCACCTTCATAGATGACCACACCAGAAACACTTGGTTATTTTTAATGAAGGATAAATCTGAAGTTGGATCCATCTTTCAAGAGTTTTACAACATGGTCTCTACTCAGTTTGACACTAAGATTAAAATTTTGAAGACTGACAATGCTCTTGAATATTATGAGTCTAATCTCAGTAATTTCTTAATGAATAAGGGAATTGTCCATATCAGTAGTTGTGTTGAGACACCTCAGCAAAATGGAGTTCTTTGAGAGAAAGAACAGCACTCTTTGAAATGGCGAGATCAATCATGTTCACTACAAATGTTCCAAAATATATGTGGGGTGAAGCTATAATGATCTGCCACATATTTAATCAATGAGCTTCCAAAGCAGAGTGTTAGGTTTCAAGACTCCTATCCAAACCTGTGACCACACACTCCTACCCTCATCTTATTGCCCAATTGCCTCCAAAAATCTTTGGTTGTCTTGTGTTTGTTTATATCCATGCCCAACACGAAGCAAACTTGATCCCAAAGCTCACAAGTGCATTTTCCTAGGGTATGCTAAGGACAGAAAGGTTACAAATGCTATTCACCTATCAAAAGAAATTTTACAACTCTATGGATGTAAAATTCTTTGAAAGGACTCCCTACTACAACAAGTCTCATGAAGTCATCACCGATGGAAACACGATTGAAATTGATTTAAATCCGCTCCTCAAAGCAAACTCTTAACCCTCAAAGAACTCATTGAGACTCAAGAGTGAACCTCAACACCCTCATCGACCCAGAGCTCTGCTGGACCTCGACACCCTGCGATTCGAATCAATGAACCTCAACACCTCTCGACCCGAGCCTGCTTTGAACCCCAAAGACCTACTCGATTCTCAAAGAGCCTGGCCGCGTTGATAGCAGACCTATTGCTCTAAGGAAAGGGAAAAGATCATGCACCGATCATTCTATTCATACTTATTTATCTTATGACCAATTATCTCCTGCATTTGCCATGTTTACACAGGACCTGGACTCTCACTCTATTCCTCAAAATATTCAGGAGGCCCTTCAAAATGATAAGTGGAAGGCTGCTGTTAAAACAGAGATGACTGCACTCCTGGATAATCATACTTGGGACCTCACAACTCTCCCCAAAGGCAAGAAGACAGTCAGTTGTAGATGGTTATTCACCATAAAATACAATGCTGATGGTACAATTGACAAGTATAAAGCCAGACTAGTGGCTAGAGGGTTCACTCAAACTTATGGCATTGACTATACAGAAACTTTTGCACCAGTAGCAAAGCTTAACACTGTCAGGGTACTGATTTCTCTAGCTGTCCAACTTGACTGGCCTCTTCACCAAATGGATATCAAAAATGCTTTTCTCAATGGTGACCTTACTGAGGAGGTCTACATAAATGTACCTCCTGGTTTTGTCAATCCCCACACTCAAGGCAAGGTATGCAAACTCCGGAAATCTCTATATGGCCTGAAGCAATCCCCCTAGAGCCTGGTTTGGAAAACTCACTATTGTGGTTAAAGCTGCTGGATATCATCAATGCAACTCTGATCACACTATGTTTATCAAGACAACCAACCAGAGAAGGTCTATTCTTATTGTATATATGGATGATATCATCCTTACTGGAGATGACTCTACTGAGATCCAACATTTGAAGACTCTACTGGCCAAGGTATTCCAAGTTAAAGATCTGGGCTACCTAAAATACTTTCTTGGTATGGAAATAGCTAGAAGCAAGAAAGGCATTTCGAGTCTCTCAAAGGAAGTATGTCTTGGATCTCTTTGAAGGAAGCGGCATCTTTGGGATGCAAACCTCTTTGTATCCCAGGTAGACCCTAGTAATACCTGTTTGCATGGCAACATTCTTTGTCGGAAGGATCAATATCGAGACTTGTAGGAAACTCATTTATCTCGTCCCATACAAGACTGATATTGCATACGGGTCGATCTGGTGAGCCAATTCATGCATTGCCCTCTTGAGCAACATTGGGATTTGTGAGCGAATCATTGAGGTACTTGAAATCCACTCTGGCCAAGGCTTGCACTTCATCAAGTCTGTTTGAGAGATCTATCAAGGTTTATATCGATCTTGATTGGTCAATTTGGTTGCCACATAGGCGGAAAGGTCTACTACTGACTCTTGTTCTTATGTATGGGGCAATCTTGTCACCTGGAGGAGCAAGAAACAACCTCTCATCTCTAGAAGCGATCTTGAAAAAGTGAACTCAGGGCACTTGTTTTGGGTATTTGTGAAGCTCTTTGGCTCAAAAGAGTACTTCATCGAACTTCAAGAAACCTACTCAAAGAACCTATCACTCTCTTTGTGATAATAATTCAAGCATTATGCATGGGCAGAGGATCGATTCATCATGACAAAACCAAACATGTGGACATTGTGAGACACTTCACGAAGGAGAAGATTGATGCCAAGATCATTCAACTTCAGTATTTTCCTCAATGAGACTGCATCGTCGACATTCTCACCAAGGCTATTCCACCTCTTATGTTCAGCAGACTAAGTAGCAAACTTGGCTGTATCAACATATACAACCCAGCTTGAGGGGGGGTGTTGAAATATTATTAGCATTTTTAGCACTCTTGTGTAACACTTGTGCACATTTGTGCACACTATTTATTCTTTGTACACATGACATATTAATTATATTATATAAATAATTAATATGTCACTTATCATAACTTTTCTACTTTATTGGGTTCTAAGCTCTAGCCGCCCATATAGATACTCAAGTTGGCCGCCCTAATTACTATCCATAGCATAGCTAGTTTACTTTATTAAAGTTGTATCTATTTATACTCTTGTTCAATCAATGAATAAACTAAAGTATTATTTACTTTCTCAAACTCTCTTCAAGTTTGTTAGTCTTTTATTTTGTAGCCTATATGAAGGCTATCTACTTGTAATTTTATAATACACATTATCATTGAAATTTAGTAAAAACAATTCTTCTAAAGTCGAGTGTGGTTTTAAAAATCACTTGCGAGTGGGTTTTCTCTTCGTCGTAAAGAAAATACCCTTAAGAACGAATCAGATGTGGTATAATCAACCCTAAAAACGTGCCTTGAATCCCTCATTCTCATTCTTCTTTCATTTTCCTCTTCTTTTTCTTTCTTCTATTTTGTTTCCCCTTACTGCATGACCCCTCCCCCAAATTCTCTCAATACAACAATGCAACAACTTATTTTTGCACATTAAGTGTGCTTAATTAAAAGGTATAAGTGGGTGGGAGTTTGAGGTAATTAATGTTGTAACCCCTATACTAAAGCATCTTTTAAAATTCTTCATTACTGAAAAAATAGATAAATATATTAATCATTATAAATAAATAATAAATAAGTATATGTTCTGAAATAATGAGAGAAAAAAGGTGGGTTCGGTTCCTACTCGGTCAAACACCAAAATTGGTTCGGGGTATTACATTGATCCTCCTTTTTATAGTTTCGTCCTAGAAACTTGTCGAACCATCATAATCCATACCTGGTTAGTAGCTCAAAACTTTGAGTTTATCATACATATTCTGATTATATCTAAATAATTAATTACTTCACGACAAATTCAAATTTCTTGATTCTAGTGACACAAGTTTCTTCCATGACATCTCTTATCACAACGATTTTTTGAATTCATACTTATATCACTATCAATCTTATCTGAAAATTCCATTTCCTTAACATTTACCACGATCCTTCTACAATTCCTAATGAACTATGATTCCAAACTCACATTCACACTCTATCTACCCAAGATTCTATGATATTGTAATATTCCGATTTTCGGGAAAAGGCAGACGTGTCATTTTGCGAAAACGAAATATTGGGTTCGGTTCCTTTTATTCGAAGTTAATAATTTGGATATTTATATGTGTATTATATATATATATATATATATATATATATATATATATATATATATATATATATATATATATATATATATATATTTAAGGAAGAAAATCTGATTTAATAAGGGTGATTATGGAAAATCATGGAAATTAGGTAATTATGAGATTTTCCTATTTAAGGGAAAATCAACCTAATCAGCCCCATAATCTTTTAATCAGATTTTTCCACCTCCAAATTTTCTCTCTGCGTGTGTGAGCAAGGGAATAGGTCTGGAGGAATTTTCATCAGTTGTTAATTCAATCCTTGAAGGTTTTCAGATCAGAGTCGAGCACCGGAATCGTTGTGAAGAGAGCAACGTTGTGACATCAAGAAGTTGAAGCCTTGATAAGAAAATGGACGGTTTTAGCTGCTGTTTTTCTGAGTCTGCTTAAAAGGTAAGAGGCTCTTCCTACGATTCTAATTATCGTTATTGAGGTTTAGATCAAGATTTAAGATGATTAGATGCAAGAAAGGTTGTTTTTTCATTGATCAAAGGATCATAGATGTTACGGAATGTTTTACATATGTTTTCTACGTGTTCTTTGTCTTGAAAACGAGGTTAATTAGGTTAGAAAAGCGATTGTAAATCGAGTTGTGAAGATTTTAGCGTATTGGGAAAACCAGCGGACGGGCGTCTGCATTAAGCGAGCAGCGTTTGCATCGCAGATAGCTCAAACGGGCGCCTGCATTAGGCGAGACGGGCGTTTGAGGTCGACTTTTGATTCAGGATGTAGCTGTTTTTGACGGACGGGCGTCTGAGGTTAGTGGACGGGCGTCTGAGGTTAGTGGACGGGCGTTTGGTTACGGACGGGCGTCCATAGGGTTTCAAACGAGCGTCT
This sequence comes from Gentiana macrophylla, assembly GCA_026214975.1. Classification (NCBI taxonomy): domain Eukaryota; kingdom Viridiplantae; phylum Streptophyta; class Magnoliopsida; order Gentianales; family Gentianaceae; genus Gentiana; species Gentiana macrophylla. Next base: position 82,239,074 of record CM047806.1, read on the forward strand.
GGCCTGTTTTACCTTGTTTTTACTATTCTAGCATTTTAGCTTGGTTTTTGGCTTCATAATCGTGTTTTCACTGTTTTAAACCCTTAATCCTGATATGTTAACATTAATTAAATATAAGCAAGCCCCGATTGAGTTTCTGATTCGTTCAGTTAAAACACCGAATGTACTCTTAAAGGGAGTTGAAGTTCGGATCCGTCAGAAGGGCATGAAAGGGCTTGTGCTTTGATGAACTAGGGTTCATCAATGTACAATGTAATTGATAGGATGTGATGTCTAGTTGTCTAAGTGAGGAGTAGAGTTGATAAGGTGAGTATTATTCGAAAACACTTAGGTGACTAGTTAATTCACATTAATAATTACATAAGTGTAGTAAAAGCTAAAACGTCATCTATTCTTGGTTAGGCACTGATTCAAATCGGCGATGTGATACATTCATAAAAGGTGGACAACGCTACTGGCTCAAAAGGCTGAAGGGTAGTAGAGGAAATCCATCGAACGTATATGCATACCGGGGAGATCCCGGGACTACCGGTGCTAATCACCATAGTTGGCAAGTATATCTCGTGGTGGAATTTTCACCATGCATTGTGTTCTTGAGTAATGATGTAACAAAGATAAGCTAAGCTAGAAATGTATAGTCATGACATGTCGATGGGCATGGATTGAACCCTAAATTGAGTCGGTCTCACTAAGATAACATCTTAAATAATAACCTTAATTGTATTGTAGCTTCTATCTCTTACTTTGTACATTGTACTTACCTCAAATGCATGTTTATTTATGTGTTTGGGGGAGAGAAGATGAACAGGTAAATGAGGAGTTCGAGGAGGACTTTGATGACGACGTTTGAGGACGCCGGACTTGAAGACCTTGTTTATTCATATATTTACATTTTTGTCATAGACTTGGATTATTATCGGATTCTGTAGTTACTTCTAGTACTTTGGGATTCGTATATTTTGGATTCTTTGGTTTCGTTTCGGATGTAATAATATTACATTTCCTCTTTAGTTCTTTATTTCTATTCTTGGTTATTTGAAAAAAAATTACCCGAGTCTTTTAGCTTCCGTTTGCTTTTATTTGATACGACGTAGTAGAGGCTTACGTGTAATATTATTTATTTAATATTATGCATGCCGAACGTTTCGATTTCCGGATAAGGACTCGGTGTCCGGGAACGGGGCGTTACAGTTGGTATCAGAGAAAAGCGTCTTTTAGGCTTCCCTTCTTTTAAGATAAGTTTCCTTTAGATCTGTTAGTAAAGTTCTAGTTTTATTTGATCATCAGGATGGTGTTCACGAGAACTGGAGCGGGTGCTGAAGCGTCAGGAGTTCGACGAGAGAGTCCTACACCAGTTGTTAAAGGCGGTTTTGTGAGGCAGAATCCTTCACCACATCCGAGCCCCACTCCACCCCCTCATACTGCAACCCCTACACCAAGGTCTCAGCGGAGTTTGTCACCGCGACCTCATCAGGAGAAACGCCCATAATGGCATGTGGGAAGTTCGGTTCAGTTTTCATTGGTAAGTGATGTTCCAACGGGTTTAGTACCGCCACCAGTGAGCTACCCTCCACCGAGGTATAACTACATCTATGGAGAACAGGGAGAAGCCGAGTCACTATAGTGGGAGACATTCCACCAGTCTACGTACCCCCAGCAACTGGTATTTATCCACCTCCAGTGAGTGTTTACCCTCCACCGGTGAGCCACCCCTCACCACCAGTTTTCCATTATCAGCAGCATCAGACCTTTTACCCTCCTCCAGTGGGTCACACTCCTCGACCTACTGTACAACCTTCACCCCGTTTTGACCATCAACAAGGCTTTGGTTACCCACCCCACGGTTTCCACCAACACCAGTACCAGCATCAAGAGATACCTTACGGATACCCTCCAGTTCATCCGCATGCCCCACCAGTTAGGCCGGTTTTTGAGCAAGCACCACCAATTGACTGGTATACAAGGTTGAGAAGAAATAGATTTCAAGACTTCTTTGGGAATGTCGAGCATTCAAAGGCTGAAGAATGGTTAAGAGGCTTCGTGAAGGCTTGCATGAATATACATGTTCCTGAATCTGAGATGGCACAGTTAGCTGTTAGTTTCCTTTTAGGTGTAGCTGAAGCTTGGATTGACGTTATACAGAGTAGCAATGGGAAAGTGACAGACTGGGAAAGCTTTAAGGCCATGTTTTATAATGAGTATTTCCCAGAGACAGTGCAGACAGACATGGCAAGTCAGTTTCTAAAGCTTAAGCAAGGTAATTACATGACAGTATCACAGTACACCAACAAGTTTAACGAGTTAGGGAGATTCTACCCTGAGCTGATGAAAGCAGAAGGAAGAAAGATGGCCCTGTACAAGGAAGATACAGTCTGGTATGTTGGGTTTTACTGCTAAGAATATGGCTGAAATGTTGAATAAGGCCTTGGAGGTTGAGACCTTCAGGAAGAAGTCCACAGTTGTTATTGGGAATAAGAGGAATTTTGGCACGAGTCAAGGTAATAGCCGGGGAGCACCGCAACAAAATTTTAAGAAGACAACAGCCCCTGCAACGAGTAAACCTCCAACCGGAGCACCTTTATGCTCTAAGTGCAACAGAACCACTCAGGTGAATGTAAGGCTAGTTCAAGGTCGCTACTCTCTGCGGAGATTTAGGGCACTTTGCCAAGGTGTGTCCAACCAAGGGAGTTTGAATATTCGAGACAAGGAAATAGGAAAGGCGGCCCAAGTCGCCCAGTTCGAGTGTTTGCAGTGGATCTTTGAGATGGCTGAACCAGACGATAACGTTATATCAGGTACAATAATGTTAGATAACTTAGTGGTCACGGCATTGTTTGATACTGGAGCGTCTAACACTTTTTTGTCAACTAAGGTAGCTAAGAAGCTTAACTTACCGATGGAACCTTTAAGAAACACTTTGGAGATAACAACACCTTTAGGAAGAGTGACTAAGGTAACCAAGGCGATGCCGCAAGTAGATGTTCGAGTTGGGCGATATCGTTGCAAGAGTGACTTTACGGTTTTGGACTTTTCAGATTTTGATGTGATTCTTGGAATAGATTGGCTATCCGAGAATTTTGTCCATTTGGATTTTAGAGAAAAAGGGAGTGATCTTTAAGATACCGGGAAAATCAGATAAGACTTATCAGGGGAATGTTTATAAGCCCAGTAAGAAGCGTCACCCTATAATTTCAGCGGTTAAGGCTATGAGAGCTTGTCAGAAAGGTTGTGAAGGCTACTTGTTGTACGCAGTGGATGTGGAACAAGTGAAGCCTGAGTTAGAGGAAACCCCTGTAGTGAGAGAGTACCCTGAAGTGTTTCCAGAAGAGTTACCGGGAAACATGCAGGATAGAGAGATTGAATTTGAGATGAAGTTGATACCCGGAGCGGCGCCAGTTTCTAAGGCACCCTATAGAATGGCACCGGCTGAATTGAAGGAGTTAAAAGCACAGCTTAAGGATATGCTTGAGAGGAATATAATTCAGCCTAGTACTTCACCTTGGGGAGCCCCAGTGTTGTTTGTTAAGAAGAAAGATGGTAGCATAAGGATGTGTATAGATTACAGAGCGTTGAACAATCTTACCATCAAGAATAAGTACCCTTTGCCAAGGATTGATGATTTGTTTAACCAGTTGCAAGGCAGGAGAGTGTTTTCCAAGATTGATCTTAGATCGGGTTATCATCAGTTGAAGATCAATGTAGCAGATATACCGAAGATGGCTTTTAGTACGAGGTATGGACATTATGAGTTCTTAGTCATGCCTTTTGGACTCACTAATGCTCCATCTGCATTTATGGATTTAATGCAGCGTGTTTTCATGCCATACTTGGATAAGTTTGTGATAGTGTTCATAGATGATATCCTAGTGTACTCTAAGCATGAGAAAGAACATGAAGGACACTTAAGGATAGTGTTGGATACTTTGAAGAAGAACCAGTTGTATGCTAAGTTCTCGAAATGTGACTTCTGGTTGGATCAAGTGAGTTTCTTGGGTCATGTCATTTCGGGAGATGGCATTAAGGTTGATCCCGCGAAGATTGAAGCAGTTGAGAAGTGGTCCAGACCGACTACCGTTTCAGAGGTTAGAAGTTTTCTCGGTTTGACTGGCTATTATAGGAAGTTTGTACAAGACTTCTCAAAGATAGCTACACCACTTACCCAGCTCACTCAAAAGGATGTGAAGTTCGAGTGGACCAATGAGTGTGAAGATGCTTTTCAGACGTTGAAAAAGAGGTTGACTACAGCCCCAGTTTTGGCAGTTCCGGAGGTCTTTGATAATTATGATGTTTACACGGATGCTTCGGGACAAGGTTTGGGTTGTGTGTTGATGCAGGGAGGGAAGGTAATTGCTTATGCATCTAGACAGTTGAAGGTGCATGAGAAGAATTACCCAACCCACGACTTGGAGTTAGCAGCGGTTGTGTTTTCCTTGAAGATTTGGAGGCACTACTTGTATGGAGTTAAGGCCAGGATCTTCACCGATCACAAGAGCTTGAAGTATTTCTTTACCCAAGAGAATCTGAATATGAGACAAAGGAGATGGTTGGAGTTTGTTAAGGATTATGACTTGGAGATTCAGTACCATCCGGGTAAAGCGAATGTAGTGGCCGATGCTTTGAGCAGAAAACCAGTGTTTGCAGTTTCAAGTGTTGAAGATGTTGCAGAAAGGTTAGATGGGTTGAGAATCCGAAGCTTTGATCAGATTGAAGACCGACAGTTTGTGGCACCATTGTTAGCAAGGTCGGAGTTGTTGGATGATATTCGGGAGAAACAAGATGAAGACCGGTTTTGGTTGACTTGAAGCGAGTTGCAAGGGAAAAGCCCACGGTGGGTTACGTGTTAGACAAGAATGGGAATCTTTGGTATCAGGATCGTTTGTGTGTACCTAATGTGGGTTATTTAAGGCGGAGAGTCATGGAAGAGGCACATAGGATTGCTTTTGCAGTTCATCCGGGAGCTACTAAAATGTACAGAGACTTGAAGGAAAGGTTTTGGTGGCCCTCGATGAAACTAGAGATAGCCAAGTTCGTTGCAGAGTGTGATATTTTCCAGAAGGTTAAAGCAGAACATAGAAGACCAGGAGGAATGCTTAAGCCTTTGGATATCCCGGAATGGAAGTGGGATAAGATCACTATAGATTTTATCACCGGTTTACCTAAGACGAGAGGCGGTAGTGATGCGATTTGGGTGATCGTGGACCGATTGACCAAGTCCGCTCATTTCTTACCTTGATATGCCCTTGAAGAAGATGACGACACTATACTTGGATAATATAGTGAAGTTACACGGAGTTCCTATCTCTATAGTCTCGGATCGAGATAGTCGATTCGTCAGTCGTTTTTGGAAAAGTTTACAAGCAGCTTTCGGAACCAAGTTGGATTTGAGTAAGGCCTTTCATCCTCAGACAGATGGACAATCTGAGAGAACTATCCAAACACTAGATGATATGTTGAGAGCTTGTGTTTTGGAAGTAGGCGGATCATGGGATGATTACCTACCGGTAGCGGAGTTTGCTTACAACAATAGCTATCATGCAAGTATAGGCATGCCACCGTTTGAAGCGTTGTATGGAAGAAGATGTAGAACGCCGATGTTTTGGGATGAAGTCGGGGAAAGACAAATCACCGGGCCAGAATTGGTTGAGCAAGCTAAAGAAAGGGTTCAGTTGGTCAAGAAGAATTTGAAGGCGGCTCAAGATAGACAGAAGAGTTGGGCAGATGTTAGAAGGAGACCTCTTGAGTTTGAAGTTGGTGAAAGAGTTTACCTATGAGCTTCAGCAATGAAGGGAGTGAAACGTTTTGGACAAAAGGGAAAGCTAAGCCCTAGGTATGTTGGACCTTTTGAGATTCTGGAAAGAGTTGGACCGTTGGCTTATAAGCTTAAGTTACCGGAATCCATGTCAAGAGTCCACAATGTGTTTCATGTCTCGATGTTGAAGAAGTGTTTGACCAAGACGGATGTTGAGACTACGGTTGATCCAGAGATTCTCCAAGATAATCTTTCATATGATGAGACACCGATCAGAATTTTGGACCGGAAAGAAAAGATGATTAAGAGACGGTTGATACCTCTGGTCCTAGTGCAATGGATCAATCATTCACCGGATGAAGCTACTTGGGAAGTTGAGGACGATATGATCAGCGAGTTTCCAGATTTTATGGACTTACCAGGTGTGTTCTAAGTTTCGAGGACGAAACTCCTTTAAGGGAGGAAGAATGTAATATTCCGATTTTCGGGAAAGGGCAGACGTGTCATTTTGCGAAAACGAAATATTGGGTTCGGTTCCTTTTATTCGGAGTTAATAATTTGGATATTTATATGTGTATTTTCGAGATATATATATATAAATATTTAAGCAAGAAAATCTGATTTAATAAGGGTGATTATGGAAAATCATGGAAATTAGGTAATTATGAGATTTTTCCTATGTAAGGGAAAATCAACCTAATCAGCCCCATAATATTTTAATCAGATTTTTCCACCTCCAAATTTGCTCTCTGCGTGTGTGAGCAAGGGAATAGGGCTGGAGAAATTTTCATCAGTTGTTAATTCAATCCTTGACGGTTTTCAGATCAGAGTCGAGCACCGGAATCGTTGTGAAGAGAGCAACGTTGTGACATCAAGAAGTTGAAGCCTTGATAAGAAAAAAGACGGTTTTAGCTGCTGTTTTTCTGAGTTTGAACTTGGAATTTGCTGCTTAAAAGGTAAGAGGCTCTTCCTACAATTCTAATTATCGTTATTGAGGTTTAGATCAAGATTTAAGATGATTAGATGCAAGAAAGGTTGCTTTTTCGTTGATCAAAGGATCATAGATGTTACGGAATGTTTTACATATGTTTTATACGTGTTGCTGTGCTGAAAAAGAGGTTAATTAGGTTAGAAACGATTCAGAAATCGAGTTGTGAAGATTTTAGCGTTTTGGGGAAAACCCAGGCGGACGGGCGTCTGCATTAGGCAGACAGGCGTTTGCGACTGCAGTAGCTCAAACGGTCGTCTGTATTAGGCAGACGGGCGTTTGAGGTTTGACTTTTGATTCAGGATGTAGCTGTTTTTGACGGCGTCTGAGGTTAGTGGACGGGCGTCTGAGGTTAGTGGACGGGCGTTTGGTTACGGACGGGCGTCCATAGGGTTTCAAACGGGCATCTGGCCTGTTTTAACTTGTTTTTACTATTCTAGCATTTTAGCTTGGTTTTTGGCTTCATAATCGTGTTTTCACTGTTTTAAACCCTTAATCCTGATATGTTAACATTAATTAAATATGAGCAAGCCCCGATTGAGTTTACGATTCGTTCGGTTAAAACACCGAATGTACTCTTAAAGGAGTTGAAGTTCGGATCCGTCGGAAGGGCATGAAAGGGCTTGTGCTTTGATGAACTAGGGTTCATCAATGTATGTGTAATTGATAGGATGTGATGTCTAGTTGTCTAAGTGAGGGAGTAGAGTTGATAAGGTGAGTATTATTCTGAAAACACTTAGGTGACTAGTTAATTCACATTAATAATTACATAAGTGTAGTAAAAGCTAAAGCGTCATCTATTCTTGGTTAGGCAATCGATTCAAATCGGTGATGTGATACGTTCATAAAGGTGGACAATGCTCTACGGCTCAAAAGGTGAAGGGTAGTGGAGGAAATCCATCGAACGTATATGCATACGGGGAGATCCGGGACTACGGTGCTAATCACCGTAGTTGGCAAGTATATCTCGTGGTGGAATTTTCACCATGCATTGTGTTCTTGAGTAATGATGTAACAAAGATAAGCTAAGCTAGAAACGTATAGTCATGACATGTCGATGGGCATGGATTGAACCCTAAATTGAGTCGGTCTCACTAAGATAACATCTTAAATAATAACCTTAATTGTATTGTAGCTTCTACCTCTTACTTTGTACATTGTACTTACCTCAAATGCATGTTTATTTATGTGTTTGGGGGAGAGAAGACGAACAGGTAAATGAGGAGTTCGAGGAGGACTTTGATGACGACGTTTGAGGACGCCGGACTTGAAGACCTTGTTTATTCATATATTTACATTTTTGTCATAGACTTGGATTATTATCGGATTCTGTAGTTACTTATAGTACTTTGGGATTCGTACATTTTGGATTCGTTGGTTTCGTTTCGGATGTAATAATATTACATTTCCTCTTTAGTTCTTTATTTCTATTCTTGGTTATTTGAAAAAAAAAATTACCCGAGTCTTTTAGCTTCCGTTTGCTTTTATTTGATACGACGTAGTAGAGGCTTACGTATAATATTATTTATTTAATATTATGCGTGCCGAACGTTTCGATTTCCGGATAAAGACTCGGTGTCCGGGAACGGGGCGTTACAGATATGCCAGGAATATTACACATTATAATCTTATGTTTCTTCTAATATTAATCCTTTATTACATTTATAAAATAAAATAAAAAAACCTTCATGGTTTTGCCCACTTCTTAGATTATGATTATTTTTTCTCATCACTTATTCCAAAGGTCACTTTTATTTGAAACCATCATGAATTAGAGATAAGAGGAACCAATGAATATATATATATATATATATATATATATATATATATATATATATATATATATATATATATTTTTAAATAATTGAAATCATAAGAAATATATCTTCTTCGAAACTAGTACTTTGCATTTACCAGATGTTTGAACTGTTTAAAATTAACAACTCGTATGATAAGAACTATTAATCTATTTGAAATCATCAGTTTTTGCAAGCCATATACATCAATATATACTTGTACTAGTAAGATCAGGCACCGTGCTCAGCACGGTGCGGCCCATGCTATATGATTTAACCTATTAAGTGTAAATGAATTATGAAGTTAAATACTATTTGTTAAAGTAGAATAGAAAATTGTGTGTGCGAATATGCCACATCCCAGTAAATGTGCAATCCTATTAGAAAAGGATTGTGTAACATCATCTGACCTGACTACACATAATATAGTAAATGATGAAACTAAGGCCCAAAATTTATTATACATAGCATTCGGATATCAATCATTTCACATGATGACAATAAGGCAATTGTTTTAGCCATGCCTACATCTAGGATAGGGTTGTATTATAGTGTGGTCTTACACATTAATTTTTTAGATAGGAATGAGCACATTATGTGTCAAATTTTCTTAAAACTTATATTACATGGAAAAACCAAATTAAGATTTGACAATGAGGCAAAATCAATGAATATTTATACAATTTGTAGTAGTATCTTTATCTTATTTTTGTGATAAATTGTTTGATTTTTACACCACTTTGTAATTTTTCATACATGTGCATGATGCACGGGTTTTTAGATTAAGGCTAATAAGATTAAATTAAGGCTAACATGCAGATTTAAAAAAAAAAAAAAAAAAAAAAAAAAAAAAAAAAAACATGATGAACAGTATTTTAAAAAAAAAATTGGGCCACATAGTAGAGATAGAAAACGGGTCCGTGCACGTAACCACGAAAGCCTTGCATCTTAGCCAGTATGTATTTATGAGAGTCTTTATTAAACACAAAGCAAAATAATATGTAATTAAATTGAAATCGGATACATCTTAAGCACAAGACACATAATAAGATTAAATTAAGGCTAATATGCAGATTTTAAAAAAATTGAAAAAAAAAAAAAAACAAAAAACGATGAACAGTATGTTTAAAAAAATTGGGTCGATGAACAGTATCCTGAGGAAAAAGAAAAAAAAAAAAGGTTGGGCCTTTGGGCCCATGAACAGTAAAAACGGAGAACCAATTAAAAAAAAAAAAGCACTTGTCACAAATCCCCAAAATTCCTTTCTTATTACATAGTTAGGATTAGGATATGTTTGAAAATCTTCTGGTCGCTTCACAACTCATTATGTTTGCAAGAGAAAATGATAAGTTCGGATAGGAATACAAAACTTTTGTACCATAAATAGTTGAGAAAGAGCTCAGTAAAATTTGTTTGTCTCGCATTTATTATGGTCTATACATTTCCTCTAATAAATAGTTCGGATGACACACGCTAAGACATGATACTAGAGAAATAAAAGGATTTACGATGCTTGTTTAACATGAGTAAATGAACGTGCTACGTTCTTAAACTTAGAGAAAATAAGGCCAATGCTCTGATTCTTTCACAACCTTAGCACCTTCTCAACCATAAGGTAAAAATAATTGAACACACCTCATGCTCATTCATAACTTAGTGATACATTATTTTTATTCTTTTGTTTCTTTCTAGTCCTAATCTTCGTATGAACGCACCCTTGTAGAACATATATATCTACATATATACATATGTCTTAAAATTAACACTTGTCAAATAAACATACTCCCTTGGTTTTTTTTTTCATCTGTCACATTTCGCAATTTACTCTTTTTTTTATTTATCTGTCATTATACATTTCCAATCACTACAAAAAAAAATACATTTTTGCTACACTATAGCTTGCCACGCCCCAAAATAAGCGCCCTAAAAAAGTAATCTTCAGCGCCACTTTTTATGAGCGTCGCAAACAGTAGTTTTCGCGTCACTTTTTTTTCAAAAAATTACAGTAAAGTTACCTTTTTGCGTCGCTCATAAAAAGTAGCGCTGAAGGTTACTTTTTTGCGGCGCTTTTTCTTTAGAGCGTGGCAAACAAAAGTGTAGCAAAAATGTACTTTTTTTTTAGTAGTGTTTAAATGCTTCATTTATTACTTTTTCCTCATTTACCAATAAAATATTTACATCTCCAATAAAAAAAAATACATTTTCAATACTAAAAACACATTTACCAACAAAGTATTTACATCTCCAATAAGAAAAATACATTTCCGACATTATATTTGAGACATATTAATTACTTTTTTTAATCCGTGTGAATCTTTTCTCTGCGACATATATAAAGAAACGGAGGGAGTACATAATATGATGTTTTTCCTTTGTAATTGTAATGCTTAAAACATATTTATATTCATATACTAATAATTGAAACGTTATTAGCAAACTTTTGAAATCCTAAGTTTCAAAGACTTCACTGAAACAAATAACATGAAATTCCTAACAACAATAAGGAAAATGATAAATTTATTTGCATCCAAGTAAATCGAAAAACGTTTTTATATCGTCGGAAATATCACGGTGGCTCTAGGGTTGTTTAGTAAGTGGATATCTGGTGGTGCGTTTTGATTTTGATGGAAGAAGGTGGTGGTGATTTATGAATATACGGTGGTGCTCAGTCGTCGGGCACACACTAGTATGAATGCGAACACAGAATCGACAAATTGGCAGAGTTTATCTGCTTGTGTTAATTCTTGGCCCTTTTTATGAGTTACATGATGCCCCTATTTATAGGCGGATCTCTAATGGCGGTTAGGCTAATTGCAACAAGACATAATTAAGTATGATTCGACATAATTAAGTACAATCAAGAGACTAAGCAACTGTAAGGAGCGGATCAGTGAGCTGATGTCCTCTTGTTCGCTCGGTTTTGCCCTTGCTAACGTCAAGTGTAGATCATGTTCGCCAATGTGTTGCGGGCACGATCCGGCTAACGGCATAAATGGATTTCGGAGGCGGCGCTCGACCCCCAACTGGGCTATGCATTGAGCATGCAGACTCGGTGATCTGATCGGCTTATTACCAGGCGAGCTGGTGGCAATGGAAGTCAAGAGCTGAGATGTGACCGCAAGATCGGGTCTGGCGAGGGTCCGATAGACCATATTCAAGGTTTGGTATATCACGTTTGTATAATGTTCCGAATACTTTACTTGGAATATAAGCTTTTAAATTTAGATATTTCTCCAATCGATAGTATATAATATAATAATAAGTAAAATAACATTTTCAATTAGGCTGAAAATAGGCATACCTCTATCTGCAAAATATAACACTCCACTTTCTTTCTTTTTTGAAGTTAACACTCCACTTTCTAATTCCCTTTGAAACATTTCTTTTGAAAAAGAATAATTAATGGCTCAATTGAGCATAAAATAATCCAGTAAATTCTATTGAATACTTTCTATGTCAAAATAGCATACATAAAAACTTACCTTGAAAAATTGGGGGAATGAGGGAGAATAACATAAATATTTTATCAATTGAGTAGAATGATAATCTTTTGAAACTTTTACATAAAGGACAAAACTATTTATTCACTGTCGAAATTCGCTTGTGTTCAAATTCATTATTTTAAATTCAATTATTAAAATTCACTTTATCAAAATTCATTAATTTTCAAAATTCATTGTAAATTCAACGATTTTTGGGATTCATTGTCAAATTCACCGATTTCGGGATTCATTGAGGAGATTCACCGATTTTCGGGATTCATTTGTTTGTCCTTACCATTATAAAAATTATGCGATTATCCTTCTCCCTATAAAAAATATATATTGTCTCCATTATTTAAAAATATTCCAGATTGTGTCATTATCCCTAATTTTCCATGAAAAATTGGTTCATCGTAACAATTGGGAATCAAAATAAAATCAAGGATTTTCAAAGTATAAACAACATATGATGCCATAAACATCATGATTTATTTATACCTGAGTCGTAGTTACTTTAAAATAGTTTCTACTGATATTCAATTTATCTATTGGGAATCTTATATGAAATATTTACATCTAATACCGAGATTATATAATTGAAAACCTTTTAATGCAATCTCAATATAACTTTTTTTTTTAGGAACTCAATATAAAATGATTGCATCGTTTATAGAAAATGACACCTTGGTCCAATTCCAAAATGCTACATTCCGAATATGACACATAAGGGGTTAGTAAACTCTTCATTGTTCAATTGAACCGATACTATAAAATCCCATGCTCGATTAAGAAAATAGGTAACTACAACGTTAGTTTACTAAAATACCTTGTCTATTAGACCCATTAATAATGCTTTGAATATGGCTAGGTGTGTTTCATTTAACATTCCTTCATAACCTAACAGAAATATTCACTTCTTATAATTTCATTACCTAGAGTAGGTCGATCATTCAAAGCTAATGACTCATATGGTAGTGCACATATAACATATACTTTAATTCTTCTTAAACTTTCCTCTCATAAGGACTCTCTGTCTTTTTACTTAACTCTTCAACCTTAGCTAAGGCACATATCAAGCCTAGATAGCCCAATATCAATCTTAATGAGCCTACGGATTTAACTTAATTGCCCAAGTATCCCAACCTCGGGCTCTGATACCAACTGTAACGACCCGAGCCGGATTTCACCCAATTACCCGGATCCGAATCGTCGGTCATGATCCGAAACTGAAATTTAGAATCATGAAGTCTACTGCTAGAAAATCATAAATTAAAAATCTGCAATAATAATAATATCAATAATAATTTTACGCATTATATATGAAAACTTATACTAAGGTCTACGCTGTAATTATAACATCGTCAGAAAAAAATATATCTAAAGTCATAATTGACCGTACATGTTCTCGAGAAATGTAACCTACTCCCACCAACACTCCGTTGTGAAATATCAATACAGTTGCACTCTTATAGGAATACATGAGTCCACACGTCCTCTCTGACAAATCTAGCTAGAGTAGTGGGTCAGGCAGTGCTTCTCCACCTTCTCGATACTCTGTGCGACGCCCCGTCCCGGATACCGAGTCCTTATCCGGAAAGAACGCCCGGCATGCATATATTAACTTTTTAAATCGTCAAAAGTAATATATACATAAGCCTCGTAACAATCAATCAGAGTAAAAGCAGAATAAATTAAAGCTAAAGATAACTCAGAAAAAGAATGTCAAATGACAAAAAACGGATCACCAAGTCCCAAAATCTACGTCTAAGAAAGCTGACCGACAAAACAACGAAATAAATGTTGTTGTGACTTATTACATCCCATATGAAACTGAAAAGATACTAAAGACTATCTTTCAAAACTGAATAATAAATTGCATAAAATAAATGTCTGTGTCATCGTAACTCTTGAGCCTAAACATCAGCTCCGTTAACTCCATTGTCATAACCAAGATTATCATCACCACGACAACCACCTTCTCGGGGTGGGGACAATAAAGAGAAAGGGTAAGTACTTACATTACTTAGCAAGGGTAGAAGAATCGGTTACACACAATATATAACATATCATACATAACAAGTAAATTCTACAATCTCTGTCACATAGGTTGCATTAAAATACACTCCCCTCTGCTAGGTCTGCTAGCACCCTCACGAGCAATTATATATGTTACATTGAAATTCAAGGACACAATGCCCGAATGAAGGGTATGCACCGGGACATATTCAGCACATCATATGGCACGGATGGTTCCGTGTGGAACATTTCCCAAAACCCGAATATTGTCCGTTACGTATGAGAAATGATTCCATGCTGCGAATCATAAATGTGCCTCACCAAGAATTACAACGTTTTAGCTTTTAGACTCATCACATATGTTTATTACGTAGTTAATCTAACCACCTAAGTTCATTCAATTTAAAAAGGCTTCCTAAGGACATCTAGTCCTAGACAATCTAGACTAACTACCTAGCACGTTGTAAAGGACATCAATGGCTACTAAACCAATGACCCCGCAAGGTCTAAACAACCGCCTTCTGGGCTACCACCTTCTCCCCGCAGAGGGTCTCAGTTGTGGCGATTGATGCTAAGGCACCTGAAGTCGGAAGTTAGACATTGCAAATTAACATATAATGTTCCATAAGAACATACAAGCCACGTCGTATCGGGTAATACACATAGAAGCACAAAATTAATATATTACACTCTTACCGTAATATATATATACTTATATACCACAGTTATACAATAATCTTTAACATAGATAATACCTTGTTGTGCATACATTTTTAGTACTTAAATCAGATAAAATTAATTACCGTACATAATATCTATTTAATCAACTATATCAATAATCTTTAATTTTAAGACTCTTTGCACCATTTATTCATTATTCTTTATCCCTTTTTTTCCAAACTCTCAAACTACAAACACTGGCTGCCTTTTTCATCCTTTTGCAATTACACCCAGGTCTTACGGAAAAATAGTAATTAGTATTAATATTGTCAAAAAAAAGGATGAGAAGTAGTCTATGTTTCTTACTCTGGAGACTATCGGCCATATTAGTTTTTATTTTATTTTATCAACCTATTACCCTTCGACAACAACTGAACAAAAAGAATGCAATAGCGTCCTCTTTCTCCTTCTACGGCAGATTTGAGTACCAACAGGGTACTACATCATTAACCATAATAAAATATATAAAACAACAAATATCAAAAGGGGAACAGAAATATCACGACAATGAAATTATTAAATACGGTTGGACACCAAAATTAATTAAGAACACCCCCTTACCTTGCTATTGATAGGAAAAGATCCAAATCCAAACACAACAAGAACAGCTGCGAATCCTCGACTTCTACGCAATCTATACAAACCACAACGACGGCTACGATTAACAACACAACCTATATATCATCCTAAACACAATAATTTCCTAAAAACGAATAAGACTCTAAAAGAACCTAAAAGATGGATACTTACGAAACACGGAATTCTTCGGCGTCAAAAGAACGCTTGCAACGAGACGATTACTTCTCTCTACTGCGGTCTTCACCGAAAATCAACCTTTAAGTCCCGAATTTGAAAAACAGCACCCGAACTATTTTTTTCCTTTTTCTTGTCTGAAGAATGAAGAATTGCCGCCGTCTCTCCCCAAATTTCCAGAAAACTAAAGTGAAAGAACTACTAGGCATTTAGGGTATTAATTTCCTTTTATACCCAATTAATTAATTCCTTTAATTATAATACTTAATTCCTTTTAATTAAATCCCCTTTTTTAATTAATATTTTAGGTTTTAGGAATAAAATAGGAAAAATAATAAAAATTCTCATTTTACTCGTTTACCCTTCTTAAATTTTCGGGGTATTACATCCCTTCCCCCTTAAGAAAAGTTTCGTCCTCGAAACTGAACATACCTGGGAGGTTCTTGAAGTCTGGGAACTCGCAAAACCTTTCCTCTTATAATTCTCATGTCATCTCTGCCAATGTGTGCCTGCTTCACTGAACCATGACTAGTTGTATGTCTTCCTTCTTAACTTTGTTCATCTTCCGTTCTAAAGTGCACTTGATTCTTCCGCATAGGTTAAGATGATTTCAACCATTTCAAGGTCAAAGCTTGCCTCCACATCAATGTCGGTCAAGCATTCCCTTAACTTTGACACATGAAGAACGTCATACACCCGTGAAAGGAATTATGATAACTCCAAACGGATAAGCTACAGGTCCAACTTCAGCCAAAATCACGTAAAGGCCTTCATAACTGGGGCTTAGTTGCATGTCTGCCCAAGCTGTCTTACACTTTATCTTCAACTTCAAACTTTAACAGTCTTCTTCTTCCATCTTCCCAACTCTTCTACCTGTCTCGAGCCATCTCGAGGTTGCGACGGTCCATTTCAGTATTCTCTATGGCTTGCTGTATCCACTCAAGTCTTGTTGTCTGTTACTGTTCCACTTATCTCACATGACTGGCGTTTTACACTTTCTTCCATAAAGAGCTTCAAAAGGTGGCATCTGGATGCTGGCATATTACTGGTGTTATAGGCAACTATGCTATCTCTATCTTCATAAAAGGTCGCCGGTAGTGCCGTTTCAACTCTCTACGCATCCTGGTTGCTCCGGGGTGGACTGCAATTGATATCGTGTGGCCTTCATCCGCCATTGTCTTCTTCAAATCTTCCACATCCGGAACACGAAGCCGTCCTTTGACGTTGAAGGTTGCCATCTTCATCTAACTCATTACCACTGGCTGGTTTGATCCCGACCACTCGCTTGTAACAGACAACAACCACATCTTCGTCTTACTTCTTCACGATCTCATCACTGTCTCGAATCTTGCAATCAACGGAATAACATGCTTAACTTGCTCCTGCTGGCCTAAACCCGGGAAGCTGAAACTTCCCAGCTGATCCACAACTCCTGGCACACTTGACTTCTTTTGATCTCAGCCGCCATCACTGCGACGGAAGCTTGCTCAATAACTGCAACGATCCCAGCTGAAGGATTCCTAAGACTTTTCAGGAAAGAAAAAAAAACATGAATTTGACATATTTCTCTCTGACAATCTGATCCAATCCTTATGCCAATAAGGGATAGCTTGGAAAGCAAATAAAATTGAAAAGTGACAAGTTGGGTACCATAGGGGTATGTCAACTTGGTAAGCCGAAGAAATGTATAATGCACCTGAAACAAGAAAGGTTGCTTGGGCTACAAACAAGGCAAGGTGATTCCAGGTCGAGGGAGGTTTGATATTGGTTCAAAACTGGAGGATTAGCGTTGTATCATAATGTAAAAGATAGTCACCAAAAGGAAGAAAACAAAAGAACACCTTGCAGATGAAATTCTTATTTAGCGAGTGGAATCCTGCAAGATACGGTGGTCTGCAAAGAAACTCAAACCATTTAAAAGGAAGATAATGAGTTTTTACATAAGCCCTTAAGAGTGGAATGTTACGAGAAACATCACATGCAAGACTTGAAAGAAAAAAAAATGTTTAACACAAAGGGAAAAGAATAATGGACTAGCGAACGTTTTGCAAGTGACCTTATTCATTAATGATTTGATAAGCAAGGTGGTTGTTGGTGAACTAAGAGAATTCCTAGCTCGCATGAATTTTGTAGAAGAACCATCCCACAATAGAAGAACAAAGCAAAAGTGCAAGGTCGAGCACCTAAAAGAATAAACAACCGAGAATTCAAGAAGAGAGCAAGAATCTCAATGTGAAGATGTTAAGGTGCCAAAATGAGCATACCAAAAAGGTCTCAGAATGAAATAAACACTTGTCAAGAAGTGTCCAAATTTGCACAAGTCAAAGAGAGGTTATCTCAAGATTGAAATGAGATAGAAACTTTCTCAAGGTAATGTAAAGGAAAATCAAAAGTATTGAAAAGAAGAGTATGCGATAACCAAATTTTTGTGTGAAAGATGAAAGACACTTAAGAAATGTCGGATAAAGTTTGATTTCGTAGAATTAATTCAAACTTCCAAAAAAGGTGTACAAAAAAAAATCATTGACGATCCAATTCAAGGGTTGAAGGTTGCACTACTCGAGATGTGTAGTACAATGCCAAAGAATAAATACTTAAGGTTATTCCTTATGAGGGAATGAAAAGTTTAAAACAGAACAGACATTTCAACAGGTTTAACAAAATTGTTATAGAACCACAAAGACACAAGAGGGAAAGCCAAAAGGTGTGTCCGGTGGTTCATGGCTCTAAATGGCCTGCAAGAGATTTAAAGTTGAAAAGGCATAAGGTGCATTAATCTGAGTAGAAATTAATAAGACTGTGGAGTTCATATGTTGGTTGGCAAGATAGGTTCGGAAGGCATCTCGGCAAAGACTACCTTCTGCTTGAACTGGTTTAGCGTAGATTGCCAAAAGGTTGAGGGGAAGTAATTGAACATGGATGTCATGGTAGTCATAAAGATCTGACTAGCAAAATATAAGGTGCATACCTTGAAAGAACATGCATCACTATGAGAAAAGATTACAACATCGACACTACCCTTAGGTGGGAAGATGAGAACGAACACAAGTAAGAAGAATGTTTTGACATTAGAATGTTTAGTCAAATTGAATTTGAAAGAAAAATGAGAGTGCAACAATACAAAATTAGGGAGCACTTGTTTCATAGATTTGGAAGGTAAAAAGGTAAGAACTTGTTCAAAGGAAGAACTTATGAAGATATGTCTCTGAGATAATTCATGACAGAAGATGGCGGGAAGTTATTGAACTCAAATATCTCAAATGAGGAATCAAATGGGAAGTAATTTACTGGGAAATGCAAGATCGAAGAAAGTCATAAAAAGGTTTGGACTTCAACCGTGGTATACTGGAAGGTAGCGTCTTGGTGCTTGTTTATAACTGCAAAAGAAACCACAACGTTAGCCTTACAAACATCCTACTAAGAGACTTACTCCCGAAGAAGATCAAACTTCGGGGAAACTTCTAAAACATCCCAATCATAACTTATTACTCCCTTAGCCCAAACCCTAAGTCAAGGTGGTGAGGATTCCCTTTAGGCTGTTGTCAATGATATTTTATTCCGGATCTGATATTATCGACTTGTGCAGCCCTGCCAGCCCAAACCAAAAGGATTTTGCGCATGATCAAAGGAGGAAAGATATAGATACTGGAGTTTCCCAGGTGACAACAAAAGATTAGAATTTTTAGATGAGAAGAAGTCGGTCAAAAATAATTATTTTAGCCTAATACACAAGCTGTCAGAATTTCCAGATTATTAAACACTGATTTGAATTGAAGATTACGATCAAACGAAAAGGAATTTGAACTTAATCTCAAAAGGAAAGTTATAGATAAAAGTGTTTTCTGCAACATATAAAAAATCCAGGTCATTTGAATGTGATTAACCTGTTCAAAACAGAAGGAGAAGTGAAAGTGATGCTGCAGATTTTCTGGACAGAGTGTCCGGCATTAATATAAATTTTCTGAACAATCCATAATGATTATCGAGTTGATGTAAGAAGAGAAGTTATAGATAAAATAGTGATATATCTTGCTGAAAATTTTCAGAATTTTTTAGCAGGGGAAATGGGTTTACATGAAAGGCAAACACCAAAACAAAAGGCATTCACTCGCGTTGGATAAAGCCAACCACGAGGATGATGAAAACTATGTGCACAAGCAAGGAAGCATTTAACACTAATAATAGAAACGAGTGAGAAGCACTTGGAAAGAATAGAATTGTATATGGAGTTCGTCTAGAACCCATTTCGATCAAAGCAAGGTCAAAGAATTTTGGTAAACATTCTCAACGGGAATGGAGGGAGTGGAGGATTTGTAGTGTTGAGTCGGACATCATTCTCTACTGGAATAGGTCAAGCCAAAGTGCAGGCTATGACATTGAGGTGTAGAAAGAAGAGGAGAGATCACATTAAGGAGTGTAAAGAATATTCAACCAAGAGGACCTCAACTTAAAGGTGTAGGCATAACACTCCGATCCCAAAACTTTACTTAGAGGGGTTTCACTTAATCCTAGGTGATGTGGTTTGGTTTAAAGACTTCGTCCATAAGGATTAATTGCTTAACGGACTAACTTACTAGTGCTCCTTGAAGCTTTCTTAGCCATGTGTCAAGAAGAAAGGGTCAGCTAAGCTGCTAAAGAGGCTTATAAAATTCATCCTAAACTACGAACTTAGACGTAAGATAGGACTTTGTCTCTGATACCAACTGTGACGCCCCGTCCCGGATACCGAGTCCTTATCCGGAAAGAACGCCCGGCATGCATATATTAACTTTTTAAATCGTCAAAAGTAATATATACATAAGCCTCGTAACAATCAATCAGAGTAAAAGCGGAATAAATTAAAGCTAAAGATAACTCAGAAAAAGAATGTCAAATGACAAAAAACGGATCACCAAGTCCCAAAATCTACGTCTAAGAAAGCTGACCGACAAAACAACGAAATAAATGTTGTTGTGACATATTACATCCCATATGAAACTGAAAAGATACTAAAGACTATCTTTCAAAACTGAATAATAAATTGCATAAAATAAATGTCTGTGTCATCGTAACTCTTGAGCCTAAACATAAGCTCCGTTAACTCCATTGTCATAACCAAGATTATCATCACCCTGACAACCACCTTCTCGGGGTGGGGACAATAAAGAGAAAGGGGTAAGTACTTACGTACTTAGCAAGGGGTAGAAGAATCGGTTACACACAATATATAACATATCATACATAACAAGTAAATTCTACAATCTCTGTCACATAGGTTGCATTAAAATACACTCCCCTCTGCTAGGTCTGCTAGCACCCTCACTAGCAATTATATATGTTACATTGAAATTCAAGGACACAATGCCCGAATGATGGGTATGCACCGGGACATATTCAGCACCTCATATGGCACGGATGGTTCCGTGTGGAACATTTCCCAAAACCCGAATATTGTCCGTTACGTATGAGAAATGATTCCATGCTGCGAATCATAAATGTGCCTCACCAAGAATTACAACGTTTTAGCTTTTAGACTCATCACATATGTTTATTACGTAGTTAATCTAACCACCTAAGTTCATTCAACACCTAAGTTCATTCAATTTAAAAAGGCTTCCTAAGGACATCTAGTCCTATACAATCTAGACTAACTACCTAGCACGTTGTAAAGGACATCAATGGCTACTAAACCAATGACCCCGCAAGGTCTAAACAACCGCTATACAGGCTACCACCTTCTCCATGCAGAGGGTCTCAGTTGTGGCGATTGATGCTAAGGCACCTGAAGTCGGAAGTTAGACATTGCAAATTAACATATAATGTTCCATAAGAACATACAAGCCACGTCGTATCGAGTAATACACATAGAAGCACAAAATTAATATATTACACTCTTACCGTAATATATATATACATATATACCACAGTTATACAATAATCTTTAACATAGATAATACCTTGTTGTGCATACCTTTTTAGTACTTAAATCAGATAAAATTAATTACCGTACATAATATCTATTTAATCAACTATATCAATAATCTTTATTTTTAAGGTCTGCTGCACCATTTATTCATTATTCTTTATCCCTTTTTTTTCCAAACTCTCAAACTACAAACACTGGCTGTCTTTTTCATCCTTTTGCAATTACACCCAGGTCTTACGGAAAAATAGTAATTAGTATTAATATTGTCAAAAAAAAGGATGAGAAGTAGTCTATGTTTCTTACTCTGGAGACTATCGGCCATATTAGTTTTTATTTTATTTTATCAAACTATTAACCTTCGACAACAACTGAACAAAAAGAATGCAATAGCGTCATCTTTCTCCTTCTACGGCAGACGAGTACCAACAGGGTACTACACTGTTTTTTTTTGAGGGGGGGTACTACACTGTTAACCATAATAAAATATATAAAACAACAAATATCAAAAGGGGAACAGAAATATCACGACAATGAAATTATTAAATACGGTTGGACACCAAAATTAATTAAGAACACCCCCTTACCTTGCTATTGATAGGAAAAGATCCAAATCCAAACACAACAAGAACAGCTGCGAATCCTCGACTTCTACGCAATCTATACAAACCACAACGACGGCTACGATTAACAACACAACCTATATATCATCCTAAACACAATAATTTCCTAAAAACGAATAAGACTCTAAAAGAACCTAAAAGATGGATACTTACGAAACACGGAATTGCTGACGTCAAAAGAACGCTTGCAACGAGACGATTACTTCTCTCTACTGCGGTCTTCACCGAAAATCAACCTTTAAGTCCCGAATTTGAAAAACAGCACCCGAACTATTTTTTTCCTTTTTCTTGTCTGAAGAATGAAGAATTTACGCCGTCTCTCCCCAAATTTCCAGAAAACTAACGTGAAAGAACTACTAGGCATTTAGGGTATTAATTTCCTTTTATACCCAATTAATTAATTCCTTTAATTATAATACTTAATTCCTTTTAATTAAATCCCCCTTTTTAATTAATATTTTAGGTTTTAGGAATAAAATAGGAAAAATAATAAAAATTCTCATTTTACTCGTTTACCCTTCTTAAATTTTCGGGGTATTACACTCTGTATTTTATCTGAAAAACATATCAACTATAGGAGTGAGCACGGATTCCCCGTAAGAAGTGTCTAAGCATCAAGAGTGAACTAAGAAGCCATTGAGCAAGCCTCCAGAGTTCACTAAAGGGCTAGTCTGAAAATAATGATACCCATACTGAAATTATATGTACTGAACAATGCATGATATTTGTACTGATAATATTTGACTGAAAATAAGGCATACAACTTAGCTAAAAATAATAATAGTTGTACTGAAATATTTTAATGTCGGACTAAAATACTATTACTGATACTTTACTGAAGGTTTGTGAATAATGATACGGTTCTAATCTGTTTGTGTTCCTAAAATGAACTCTGAAACTGTCTGAGGTTGCAGACCGGATTTCTGACCGAATCCGGCATTTAAAAATTGTACTCTCTATTATAGCCTAGGAGCAGGGCCTGATTCCGGGGATTCTCAAGAACTCACTGCACTAAATCTGGAATCCGAATTCTCCCTCTAACCCGGGAGTGGGGTTGTCTGTCTGGTGAACCGTTAGATTATTAAACCTTTTAAACTTACTGTCTGTAGTGTCTTTTTATTTCAAAAAAAGTTGTTACTCTAAAAGACACTAAACTTTCTGTTAACTCTGTAAAACTTTATGTTAATATTTTTATATCTAAAAATATGTCTTCTTCTCGAAATATTTTTAAAAGTAATGAAAGGTGACTTTAATCTTCTAGAAACATCACTGTTGTTGTATTCTTTCAAAATACTTATAAAACTATGTTGGGTTTTTTTTTATAAAACTCTTTTAAAACCATAGAAATCTTAGAGATATTTTTATTTTTCTAAACAACCGTATGTATTAATAAATATAATATTTTTAATGAAAAAATAAGTTTGGAATCATAAATAAATAGAATTCTTTTCTTTGTCATCAAAATCGTTTAACTCTTAAAATACGATTTAATTCGTTTAGTAATCCGGAAACACCTTTTTTAGGAGTGGAAAACACTTAAAAACAAATACTCTTGAACAAACATGTTGTTTCTTTTAAAACTAATAAAATTATTTTATTTTCTGGAACTCGATTATCGGCTTAGCGATGCCATGCCACCGCTACAGCGGTACTACTTTTATGTTCAAATTAAATTATGTATTTTTCTATTAAGCTCAGTTATCTAAATATCGTGATTTCATAATCTGAAATTTGTACCAATCATTTGAATAGATCTAACATGTAAACAAATGCTATAAACATATAGAAATAAAAATACTCTTGATACTGCACTCATTACCTCGAATCCAAACCACTAGTCCATTCTTGAAATGAAACGTCATAATACGATTTTCCTATATTCATCCACTATTTTATATCAATACTTTAGCTATAAAAACAACTATAGAATCTAATCTAACTATCTAAGAAGAAGGAAGGGTTTCAACCCCTTCCCTCCACGTGGCCGAATGAAATGCCCCAAAAGGTTGCCAAAATTGTTCCTACGGAATTTAACACTAAAAAATATTATTGCACCCAACCTTTTCTAATTTGTCAGCCTCGGCCTGTTTGGGTAAAAAAAAAAAGCCCAACAAGGTGAAGCCCGTTTCCAGACCCAGTTGTGTGCTATCAATTTACCACCGCTTCTTTAGGTTTCCAGTTGTGTTTGATCACCTGCCGTACACTACCCACCGGCGCTTCCGGTTGCTCCGTTATTGTCAAACACTCAAGTGGTAGAGTCGGTTCATTTGTTAGAGGAAAGCCAGCGGAATGACATTAAACATGCATATTAGTACGACGGAAAGTGGAGTTAGCTTATATTCAATAGATTTGGTAGATTTTCTTGGTAAGTCTACTCTACTTCCTTATTAGAGCTGATGATGACCTATGGATCTATGTTATTTCCTCTCCATAAAACTATTGTCTACCTTGTTTAGTTTCGAACTATTATTCCCATTTCTCTCGCCTTAACATTAACTGCTCAGGTATGTATCTTTCTGCAAGAATTCTGGTTTCCCTTCTTGATTGTGCTATAAATCCTTCCTAGTTGTCTCCTATGGTTAGATGTGTATATATAGCTCAGATGTTATGCTTGGGCTTCAAACTTCTCTGTTATCATGTTCAGGTTAATCGAAAGAAAGCTTCTTGCATTTGATTATTTCTGCTTCTCGAGTGTCAAATAATAACAGCAAACGTCTCTTTCATCATCTCAGCTTAATTGAAAATTTACAGATTAAAAAAAGGTTTGCTTTTATGTTTTGATTCAGATGTTTGGTGTATGAAAGAGAGTAATAATGAACAAAAAATGTAAGTATATGTTTTTAATAATGAACAAAAAACACTTTGTTTGCTGTTAGATGACTGCCATGTTGCCATGTTTTTAATAATGAACATACTTGTTTTTGGTTCAAGCACATACTTGCTTTCCTATGGTTTAAAACTTGTTGTTTGCTGCTGTAATGGATATTCTTCTTAGAGTCAATGATGGAAAAAATCTACCAATAGTTGATTCATTGATGTTGTGACATTTGTTAGTTCTGAAAATGGGTGTTGTTTACCCAATTTCTACCCTTGTTTTACTTTTCAGTGTGTTCTTTCTAGTGGTTCTACAAAAAACAGACCTGCAAGAAAGATTTCTTCATTAGCTTTGGGTATGTGCTTTCTTTTCCTGTGGTTTAAAACTTCATGTTTGTTTCTATCTGTAAAAACACTGCTTTTCTGTGGGTTTGCCTATTCATTTATAATGTATTTGAACTTTCGTAGGTGTTAGTTTGTGATGAATGCTGGGAAAAGAAATAATGTTCCCTTTGCTTCTTAGTGTGTAAGAAAAAAGAAACATAGTAGTTATAAAGTCTTGTTTTACAGTTACATGCGTACTAAAGGAACTGCAAAGCCTAGGCCAGGATACTCCCCTAGAGAACATGTTGATGACATTTTAGGTCATGAGCAGCCCGCACAACATGCCTTAGACATCTCAAAAAAGAGGAGATTCCTTCATGTATCCCCTTTGTGTGATGACAGACAGGCTGACATGTCTAAGGGTGGTTCACTTGAACCGCCGACCTTTCTGTCGCAAATTACGGACAAGCATTCCTATAGACAAGCAGCCATTTTACTTTGGAAGGAGAAAACCTCTATAAATAAAACTAAAAGCAGAAAATGGTAGACATTTGATTAATAAAAATTCTACCCCTGTAGCTGAACCCAGACAATCCAAAAGAACTTGTACTATGAGACATAGAAAAGTTAAACACAGGACACCTGACATGTGTTCTTCTGATGAACATGTTATGTTAGCCTACAGTAACATGAGTGTTGAACATGTAGTTCAACATGACTTCTCCAACCCTAAAAAACAGAGGTTTCTACCCTTGTCACCTCCGTCGGTTGATGAATATGTTGGCATATCAATGGATGAAACACTAACATTTTGTCGCATAGGTAGACTTTCCAAAATACTTATCCTAGTTGAATTGAAAAAATATTGTTTCTTTTGACAGCAACATGCCGAGACAGATGCTTGATGCTCACGAGATACAGCCTGGAAAAAAGGGGTGGACTTGCATAGTCCAAGTTATCGAAAGACATCATGTTAGGTATAATGCTTTGACTTCCTACCCTTTCCAAAAGCGATATAGGCACTATCTTCTTACTGATATGAAGGTTAGACGTTCTTATTATTACTTTCATTTTTGTCCAACAAAACAAATCATACGCATACTAACTCCTGGTCTTTCTGTACGTAAAAGCAGGGAACAAAAATCAAAGCCGTGATGTTTGATAACGACATCAACTTCTTCTAACGCTCTTTGCAGCCATTAGAAAGGTATAAGATCTCTAACGCAACTATCACTGTACCTCCAGAAAGTATCAGCTGGACGCTTACAAATACTCATGGATTATTATTGCAAAGATACATGTGGAACCAATTGCTGACGCTAAGCCATATCAATTGAAGTTTGTAGTATTACAAACACAAAATAAAATGCAGAAAATATTATTGATGAACTGAAAGTTACAAGTTGGATTACAATGCAGCTGATCATGGGGTATTTATAACTTCATACACCTCATGAATCAGTCAGAAGTAATTTACAAATGGTTACAACAAACTAAAACAGAATAACCGTTTTCTACATTACATCATACTAAACTAAACAGCATGCTGATGTGTCTTCATACAGTCAGCAGGTGGCTGGTGTCTTCATATTATCAGCTGACTATACTCAGCATTCCCATCAGCCTTATTATGTAACACCCCCTCAAGTTCAGAGTGGTACATGAACAGCTTGCACTCAGCATTCCCATCAGCTACTTGAACTCTGAAATATCATTAAAATTTTCAATTTTTCCAATAGATAGGAGAAAATAGGTGCATCCAAGGCCTTGGTGAGGATGCCAGCTATTTGTTCTTTTGTGTCAACTGGAAGAAGTTTGACAAGTCCAGATTTGACTTTGTCTCTCACAACATGGCAGTCAATTTCAATATGTTTAGTTCTTTCATGAAAGACTGGGTTGTGAGTAATGTGCATGGCACTGGCATTGTCACAAAATAACAGAGCAGGCAACTGAACTGGAACATGCAAATCCTGTAGTATGAAAATCAATCATTAGATTTCACAAACTGCATTTTCCATAGCCCTGTTCTCAGCCTCTGATGAGCTTCTAGCTATAGTCATTTGTTTCATGGATTTCCAAGAAATAGGTGCATCTCCTAGAAACATCATATATCCTGACACTGATCTTCTTGTTTCAGGACAACCAGCCCAATCACTGTCTGTGAAACCTTCAAGGACTAGGTTGTTGTCTGTTGGAAACAAGATGCCTTGACCAAGATTGGTTTTCAAATATCTCAATAATCTGTGTGCTGCCTTCATATGATTTTCAGTGGGAGTGTCCAGGAATTGACTCAGTTGCTAGACTGCAAAGGCAATGTCTGGTCTTGTAAAAGTGAGATAGATAAGTTTGCCCACTAGTGATCTATATGCTATATTATCTTCCAAAAGTGATGAATCACCATGTTGTAGAGTTTTCATGGACTCCGTAGGTGTCTTGGCAGGTTTTGCTCCTAGAAATTCCTATTCTTTTAGGTGGTTGAGAGTGTATTTCTTTGAGATATTGAGATGCCTGCAAGAGTTCTAGCAGCTTCAATACCTAGGAAATATCTCAATTTTCCAAGGTCCTTAATTGTAAATTGTTGATGTAGGGCATCCTTGATTTGCTTAATCAACTGCTCATTGGGGCTTGCTGCTATAATGTCATCTACATAGACAAGTAAAGCAATAAAAGATTTTCCTGGCCCTTTTGTGAATAAACTGTGGTCATTCATAGATTGAATAAAACCCTGAGCTTTCAAGGACTGAGTTAACTTGCAGTTCCATTGTCTATTGGCTTGATTGAGTCCATACAATGATTTAGTGAGTCTGAAAACTTGATTTGGATTAGTTGCTCCACAACCTGGGGTAACTGTATGTATACTTCTTCATGAAAATCTCCATGTAGAAATGCAGTGTTGACATCCATCTGATGTAGATGCCAATTATTGGCTGCTGCTGCAAGTAAAGTTCCAACATTGGTGATTATGAAAACAGGAGAAAAAGTTTCCTGATAATCAATGCCATATGTTTGAGTGTAGGCTTTATCTACTAGTCTTGCTTTGTACCTCTCTACTGAACCATTAGGATTATATTTGATTCTATATACCCACTTGCACCCTATGGGTTTCTTCCCTGGGGGTAGATCAATTATTTCCCATGTATGAGTCTTTTGTAGAGCTTCAATTTCTTTTTGCATTGCTTCTTTCCACTCATCATGCTTGATGGCTTGATTGTAAGTCTTAAGCTCTTTAATGGCATCAATAGCATTGATGAATCTAGCATATTCTGGTGAAAGTTTTTGCAGATTCATAACTTCACTTAGTAGGTGTGGAGTCTGCTGAACTATGTGAGCACCACCTTGATAAAGGGTTGGTGCTCTTCTGACTCTTGTTGATCTTATTAATTGTGTTGGTTCAGGTGGCTGGCTGATAGGAGCATGCTCTTCATTAGTTGACTCAGCTGCAGGTGACCCTGTGTCTGATTGGGCTGCTGACTCACTCAGCATATCATCAAAACTATCCATTAACGGTAAAGGAACTGGCATATCAGTAAGATATCGAGCCTTACCTAATACCTGTTGAAATAGAGGAAAATAAGTTTCATTGAATTGAGTATTTCTAGAAACAAAAATATCTTTGTTGGTGATGTCTAATAAGATATCACCCTTCGTGGTGCTTGAATTTCCATGCTAGACACAAGCTCTACATCTTGAATCAAACTTGGTTTTGTATTGTTGAAGTGTACAAGAGAAAACCAAGCATCCAAAAACATTAAACACAGAATAATCTGGTTTGGTGCCATAAAGCATCTCATGTGGGGTTCTCTTCTTTAGCAGTGGTGTGGTAGTGGCATTAATTAATTTTACAGCATGTAAAAGACAAAAGCCCCAATACTCAATGGGCAAATTACTCTGGAACCTCAAACTTCTGGAAACATTCAGCAGATGCTCATGTTTTCTTTCAACAATGCCATTTTGTTCCGGTGTGCTAACACAAGATGTTTAGAGGATAATACCCTGCTGAGTATAGAAATCAGTGAGCTGAAACTCAGCTCCATTGTCAAATCTAATTACTTTAATAATTTTTTGAAATTGAGTAGAGACAAATTTAAAAAAGGGTTTAACAAGATCAGAGGCCTCATATTTATACCTCATAAGAAAAACCCAAGTAAATCTAGAAAAGCCATCTACAACAGTTAAAAAATATTGTTGTCCATTGACAGTATGTTGTCTTAAGGGACCCCAAATATCTATGTGAACAATATCAAATATAGCATTCACAACAGTAGTACTTAAAGGAAAAGGATTTTTCTTTAGTTTTGCCTTAGGACAAACATAACAAAGGTCATGATTACAAAATTTGACAACAGCAGACTGTGAACTAATAACTTGCAGTCTCTTATCTGGCAAGTGTCCTAGTTTGTAATGCCACAAAAGAGCATCATCTAATCTATCAGATAAGATGTTATTGTCTACAGCATTGGCAACAGAAAGCCTTATCGGTTGATCCATGACATAGAGTCCTCTGTGTAACTCTGCTAAACCAATCACTTTCTTGTTCTTGTCCTGTAAAACACACATGTTAGCAGAAAAGACAACTTCACCTTTTGTATGATTCATAAATGAAGGTAAAGATAAAAGTTTGTACTTAAAACCAGGAATACAAAAAAACATCATGTAAGACCAGTTGAGAGTTGACCCTCATTTGTCTTATATGTGTGACAGAAACATTATTTTCATTAGGTAATCCCATTTTTATACCAGATGAAGGTTTGGGATTGCTTAATAGATCTAATGATCCTACAATGTGATATGTTTCACCAGAGTCCAAGATCCATTGTATAGATCTTACTAAATTTATATCACATGTCTCTGTAGCAGGTGAGTAGTGTGTCACAATCTCAGCAGGGTGACCAATAGTAAACCCTGCATGTCTAGGAGGATCAGAACTCAACAGAGCCATTAACTTATCAAGTTGTTGTGCAGTAAGATTGGGAAACCCTGGTCCCGCAGACCTATTTTGGGCCTGATCTTCTTCTATTGAATGTTCTTTCTCAACCAAATTATCCATTCTTGACTTGAAACCAGGAAGATAGCAATGTTTGTTGTAACAAGTCTCCTCAGTATAACCATTGAATCCACAAAAACTACATTGAACCTTTTTGAGATTCATAGGTCTGGTACTTGCAGCAAATGCAGAGTTAAGTGTTCTAACTATTTGATTTTTCCCCTGTCCATTTTTATGAGACAAGAGAACCATAGAATCTTGATTCCTAGCCTTGTTGGCTACATACTTCTTCTGTCTTTCAAATTTAATGGCCATTGCAAAGGCATCATGAATTTCTGGGAAAGGCACCATCAGAATTTCTTATGAAACAATTGGCTCAAAATCATCCATCAAACCTTTAAGGAATTTCATGACATGTTCAGCCTTCATGTGATCCATTAGTGTGTTGATTGCATTGTAGTGATATTGAGGATCATAAGAACAAACTAACACGGGCATGATAGTCTTGATTTCTTCCCATAGAACCATCAATTTTGTGAAATATTGATTGACAAAATCATTACCTTGCTTCAGCAAATGCATCTCTTCAAGAAGATATGAAAGCTCAAGGCATCAACATTAGAATATTGTTTCTTTTGATAGCAACATACCGAGACAGATGCTTGATGCTCACGAGATACAGCCTGGAAAAAAAAGGTGGACTTGCATAGTCCAAGTTATCAAAATACATCATGTTGGGTATAATGCTTTGACTTCCTACCCTTTCCAAAAGTGATATAGGCACTATCTGCTTACTAATATGAAGGTTAGACGTGCTTGTTATTACTTTCAGTCTTGTCCAACAAAACAAATCATACGCATACTAACTCCTGGTCTTTTTGTACGTAAAAGCAGGGAACAAAAATCAAAGCCGTGATGTTTGATAATGACATCAACTTCTTTGAATGCTCTTTGTAGCCATTTCAAAGGTATAAGATCTCTAACACAGCTGTCACTGTACCTCCAGAAAGGTATCAGCTGGACGGTTACAAATACTCATTTATCGCAAAGATACATGTGAAACCAAATGATGACGCTAAGCCGTATCTTCTGCCGTGCAACTTTGAAGTTCATAGGTTTGCGGACCTGCACAAGTTTGCAGAAACAGATGCAAATATAGGTAAATATAAAATTCATGTCTATTCCACCCGTATGCTTGTACGTTATGATGTAGTTATACAAACATATTTACACAGCCTCTTTAGAACATGATTCTTTCACCTCTAAACATTGCCTTTTCTTTTGTTTACTAACAAAAACTGAATATTTTTGTCTTTACAGCATCAAAGGCTTGATTGTCCACCAATTTCCAATTCTGGACATTTTAAATATGAAATGCACTAAGGATTATGTTATAGTTAATGAAGAGTAGATTATTTTTATATTGTTTGTTTTCTCTTTTATGCCGTGTACAAAAGAATTTACAAACATGTTGTCTATGATAGAGAAATCCCAATTGTCATACGACTTTGGAAGGACTTGTTGGCTGCTTATGATCCAAACGTTGACAGCTTCCACAAGGGACCAGTAACTATAATTGCCTCAAATCTTCAAGTCAAGACGTACCATGGTATGTTTACTTTGTCATTTTAACTGCAAATAAATACTTACACTACTGTTCCAACCATTCAAACTACTGTACTTGCAGGTTTGTCCCTTGCCACAAGAGACAACACTTACATAATTGAAAATCCACCACTTCCATAAAATCTTGGCCTAAACAAATGGTAGCATGCTTCTTTTTATGCTTTATCATATGCTCTCCAATACAATATTCAACTATGATGTTTCTTATTTCTATTTAAAAGGTATGCTGAGAACAAGGAAAAAGTTGCCAGTTGGCTTAAAAACAAGGCCTATGAGGATATCAGGCGCTTCTTTGTCCCATAAGAACTAGAGATCGATCATCTTGGATTTGGCAACTACAATGTCGACTTTCGAGAATGTCGGTGACTACATCAGTATCACACACTTGTTGTTTCTTTAAAAAAAATTGCCTACTTACTTTTACTTAATGTGTAGGAAAAAACATGCTGGATAAAAGGCAGCCTTCGCTTATCCGTCACACGTAATCCTCTGCACTACATTGTTTGTGGAAGTTGTGGAATAGAATTTGAGGCTAGATTTGATGGGGATGTTAAATGCTCTGGATGTGGAGTGTTATCACTAATGGAAATAAAGTAATTTTTAACAATACTTCTCTTCGTAAATGTATTCACAATTTAAGGCCATCGCTTTCATGTGTTTACCTTTGATTTACGCTCACCTCCACATAATCAAACTTCTTGTTACTTTGAACGATGAAAACACGAACATAAGGAGCACAATTAAATCCCCGGATGCTGAGAAGCTTGTTCCATTCATTGGACCTGGAATAATTAAGCTAGAAGAAGAGGTACTCACTACACAATCTCTTTGGTTTGCGTTACTGACAGACAATTCAAACAAAATCCTTTATATTTTATTTCCATAAGTTACATTGTTTCAAATAGATCAAAGAAACACTCCTGAACTGAATTATTTACACCAGGGTACAACATATCCGTAATGAAAATAGAGGTAATGTTTGCAAATAAAAACATGACTCATGAATAGTAAGCTAATACACAATCAATTCTTGAGCTCGCTACAATAATCAGTACAATAGTTTCCACGGCATCGACATACTGTCCGGTCTAGCAAAAGTATAAAATGTCGACAGATAAACCTGCAATTCATTCTTGTGATGATCATGTATCATCAATGACTGGAAAAACCTAAATAAACTAACGACATACATGTAATGTCTACGTTGCTTCCTTCCCTGCTTGCTTTTACTAAGACTTCACGCCATTCTGATCAAACTTCAAATTGCACATGTATATGTTCTAGATTATGCACTTAAGTTTCTTTAAACATGTATTAACTGTTGCATAACCATCTCCTTCACAGGGTCAGTCGGTTCTTAATGATATTTCCATTGCAATGGATAACACGGAGGTTGTGTGCTTTATCAAGTACTATGATAAGAAAGTTGATTCTGCAATGCTTCAAAGATATGTCATACTGAAGACATACAGTTGATGAACTAGAAGCAATTTGTCAGAACAAAACATTGGTAACTCCTAAACTTGTGAACCTTCATTCAGAAGCTGCTTCTATTGTGTCTGCTGGATCTGGAATCTTGTCACCTGATTCAAACAAAGCGGATGACTCTCAGGCTCAGTTCTTTATGCCAACAAGTAAAAAAAATTCTTGTGGAAGTCAGCCAACAAAATGCCCAAGCACCATCCAGCAGCTCTGATTCACCCAATGCTAAGAGAAGTACTAACTTTGGTACTATAACTGTTGAGGATTTGGGTGATGTTGGCTTGGAACGCCCTCATTCAGAGCTTCCTACCATTGTGGAAACACCAAAGAATAAAAACAAGGGGGAAGGAAACAATGTTTAGACAGCTGCATAATTATTGTTGATTAGATGTGGAGACTTTTCTTTGTAATATATTCTAGCTACTAAGACAACGCCTGCCTTGCTTTATTTTGCTCTTTTGCATCCATCACACTCTTTGCCTTAAGATGTTGATGAAGATCTGATAACAATGATTGCATAGTTATCAGTTCAGGTGTTTGTTTAATATGTTATTAGTAAATGTAATATGAATTTAGAAGATGTTCTTAAATGTTGTGTTTGCTTTTTGCACTCTCAGATTTCGTACTTCTTTGCAATTTAACTTCTTTACATGTTTAATCCCCACATATGTTCATTCCCTTACATTACTATGCTTATGCTCTCCTTACAACTACTGCTACATCGTGGTTCATCAATCGCATATAATTATGATTTATTGCTTCATATTTCAGCTAATACTTGGTTCATTGTTGTTCTTACTTTCTTGCACACATATATTGTATCCAAAAATGACTTATTATTACTTTCTTGGTCACGTAAGAAAATTTTTGGTGTGTTTCTTGTACAGGTTTGATGGGATAGTAAATGGTTGGTATTTCATTGCATTTTCGAGAATATTTCTATAAAGATATGCGCTTTTATGGTATGTTTGATGTTGTTTTGCAGATTTGATGAAAATAAGCATTGGAAGAATGTTGTGGTAGAATCGATTATAAAAGATGTGAATGGAGAAGAAAAAGTAAAAAAATGGTATAATCATACCATTACATTACGGTGGGTTGTTTGCAACGTGACTTAAAAGATGGAATTTTGCAATGCTTGGTGGAATTTAATTTGAATTTTCATTTATTATTTATTTTAATATTTAATCTAGGAATCTAAATAAGAGGAAATATAAATAAATAAATAAAAATGGCGTGGCCACTGTATATTCATTCAGCAAATTCACAGACATCATAATATTCTATGGTGAGTTTCTAATTTATTTTCTTTCCAGTTAATTTATTATTGAAGCTTCGATTGATGTAACTGTGAGGTCGAATTGGGTTTTATTCCTCGTTTTTATCTGTTGGTATTTATTCATCTTTTGATTTAATTGTCTCTACGATTAATGGTTAAGTTGGTTATTTTCACGAGATAATTAATTTAATCATTTGATTTTCTGCTACTTGAAATAACAAATCCGTAATTGTTTGTGATTTTCATAAAAGTAGCACATGATATGAGTTTTTCGGTTCGCTGCTGGAAAAATCCACTATCATAAAGATGAATAATCAGAATTAAAATTAACCTGCATGTGCGTTAATATTCAGAATTCGGGTCTCTCAGATTATATTGCTGTCGGAACACCAAACTCCTATGACCATGTCTAGGGATGTCTTTTGGTTAGATGGTAATTAGTGACCGTGTCCTGATTACCAAAATTAGGAGAGATTGGTTACTTGGCGCGTGTCGGTAACTATAACCAGTTTATCAATGAATTAACGAGTCATCTGTGCATCAGTGATCAGTTGCTTAAATCGAGGTGGATATAAAGAATTTAACCGGAACTTTTCTTTTACTTATTTTCAGATTCTTAGTTTACTTAGTTTTATTAGTAATTAGTTTAAAATACCAACGACTATCTTTTGTCGATTTTAAGAGAAATAAATCCACCGTTTCCTGTGGAGACGATCCTGCTCACCCTATTCTCGTTATAGAAAGTAGGTAAATTTATCTTTGGTGGTTTGCCACCCACCAAATTTTGGCGCCATTGCTCGGGAACGGTGTTAAGTGATTTATTTCTTTTGAAATTTTGTATATAGTTTTTTTTTGTTTTGTTTTGTTTTGTGTTTCCCTTGTTTGCAAGCATGTCAGGTTACAACTACACAAGTCCTATGGTGAATCATGATCAATATGGATATTGGGTGAACAACCCATATGAGGAGAGATATTATCCAAGTGGACCAAACCATCAGGATTGGGGCTACACCTCTTACCCACAAAATTATAATCCAATATGGAATGACCAATCCAATTTCAATTATGATGTTTCACACATGTCTCAGGATCGGTCTACTTTCCAGCCGTCTAGTGAACAAGGATTGCCAATTTCAAATTCGGGTACAACCGTTGAAGAACTTATGAAGACCTTTTCTACCATTATTGCACAGATAATCCAAATCGAAATGATACCTCTTCAAGAGTTGGTACAAGATGCTTCATAGTTCAAAGAAAAGCATTTTTCTTGGGTTCAGAATATGCAAAGACAAATTGGCGAGCTGAAAACTGAAGTGGATCGTCTTCAAGAACAAAGGTCGAAAACACCCTCTCATCTTATATGGTATGATGATGAAGATGATTGTCCCATGATTGTTCCAACACCACAGATTGATGATGATGATGACAATGATGATCAAGAAAAAGGTGAAGAAATTCACCTAGGGTTGGAGAAATTAGCGGATGATGTGCCTAATCACGAAGAAAGTGACTCGGAGGTAATCATGATTGAGGAGCCATTGGTGCCTATAGTTGTTGAAGTAACTATAGATGTGCAAGTGAACGAGAAAGAAGTAGTCTTCCCCTTTGACCACTATATAATGAACTTGGATGTAGAGGCCCTTAATCCAGTTCAGATTTTCTCGGGAAGATACTTTATAAAAGTGCCTAGAGCCAAGGCACGACCAATTTTACCAGCTGATGCACAAATGGATGGCTCATATTTTGAATATTCATTGAAGAACCATGCAAGGAAAACTATTCCATTTGACAATGGATAGTCGATGTACCAATGTCTAGCCAAAGACATTAAAGAAAGTCACTTATTGGGAGGCAACCCAATGTTCAAAATGTTTATTCTTTACTTTTTTTATTGGAGAAAATTGATGAGTGGTTTGAAGGGTTATGTCCTTGCAAAGTTCAAATTTGTTAAAGAATGTAGTCAGCCTGATAAATGGTGAAACGGTATGATCATACCATTCAGCAGTTTGGTTGTAGAAAATTTATACTGAAATTAGTTTGGTTTGAGTGAATGATCATACCATTCGGCAGTTTGGTCTCTGGAAATTAATTTGTTGGGGCAACTTCTACATCCAATTTATGTCTGATTTTTCATGAGTGAATATAGGCTTCCTAATCTTCAGAAAGAATATAGACCATACACAAGCTTGTTGCATACAGATGGAGAAAGAGATTGATGTTTCAATTACAATGGATGGAGTACCACATCCCACCACAGTTTCAGGGAACTCCTTTTCTACTTACTACTCTCAATGCATGCATATTAGTTATATCATTAGCATTATACATAAATCATAATAGTTGAGTCTCATTTCATTTCAATTTCCTTCTACATTTGACCATACATTGGGGACAATGTATGTTTCAAGTGTGGGGGAGACGATGTATTTATCATTCATGTTTATCATTTTAGACTATATCATGCATCATTTTTTGCATTCAAAAAAAAACTCATAGCATGTTAAATATTTCATATTGCACTTTAGACACTTTAGGACTTCATAGCACGCACATGCTTGACACTTTACCAATCTTTTTATTTCTATCTTACGTGAATTAATAAGAATCAAATGGTGAAGAATCAATGTAAACACACACTTTTGTTGATGCACACTCACATTATAACATTTGTTCTTAGGATTTTGGGTAGTAAAATCTTTGAACCTTAACGAAAGCCACTTAAAAATGAGGTTTACTTGGCCAAAGATCGCACTCGCTCATTTTTCCTTTGAGTGGTATCCACATATTCCAATGTCATTCTAGAATTTGTATTGACATGCATTTTGAGACCACACCAATTTCAATGCACTTAAGTTATTGAGGCATCTAGGATTTAACCGCTTCTAGACCCACTTTTGTTATCCTACCCGAAATTTTATACCCCTAGTGAGCCCCGTCTAGCCTGACCCCTTCTTTTGACAAGCTCCAAAAAATTAAACCTGTGGCCTTTTCTTACGATATCCCTCTTTTGATGACCCTATTGTCAAGGGGTTTTGTATGGATAATTGCATGTTATTTTGGGATAATTGTATCAAGAAGTGGATATTTAGAGAATGACTCACAAATGGATGTGAATTGTATTGCAACTTGCAAGATCTGAAAAATAGATGAATGATAAAAAAAAGGGTTGGAAAAAAAAGGGAAAAGAAGGGGGGAAAAATGGAATTACAATGATGAGGTGTTATATATATTGAAGAAATAGCTTGTTTCCTAAAAAAAATTGCAAGCTATTTTGGATATTGTTGTTTGCACAACTATTCTTGGTGGATATTGAGTCCTCATACAAGTTGGAGCCATTTTTGTACTTCCGCTGAACTTATTCTTGGTAACTATATGATAATTGGTGTTATTATCCACGCTTTCTCCTTGACAATTTAGCCTATATCATCCCTTTTCCCTACCATATTTTCTGTTGCTAGCCCTGTTACAACTCTGTGAAAGACCTCATGATTTGTGCATTGGGTTTGAATTCCTAGTGGTGGATATTTGATTGATATGCAAACCTATGGTAAGTCTTGGGTGTGTGTTGATTTTAAGAGTGTGTGAATTGTCCTTATGCATTTATTTGATTAAGTGATTACCCGGGAGGACATGTTGAGGTTTGTTGATTTTGCCACTTGAAAATTCTTGAATCAATGTGATAATGTGAGTTGTATGAATACTAGTGTGTGATATATATTGCTTGATCACCATTTGACTTGAATTATGACATGAAAGATAGATAAGAAGGTTGGACGTGCGTCATTTTTGGATATTGTTGGTGCTTTGAAAACATGTTAGGATCATGCATCATGCATTTTTCATTTCACGATCTAGTCGAGAGTAGTAGGATACTTGGGGACAAGCATCATTCAAGTGTGGGGGAGTTTGATGGGATAGTAAATGGTTGGAATTTCATTGCTTTTTTGATTGCTTTTTTGAGAATATTTTCTATAGAGATTTGCGCTTTTATGGTATGTTTGATGTTGTTTTGCAGATTTGATGAAAATAAGCATTGGAAGAATGTTGTGGTAGAATCGATTATAAAAGATGTGAATGGAGAAGAAAAAGTGGAAAATGATATGATCATACCATTACATTAAAGTGGGTTGTTTGCAACTTGACTAAAAAGATGGAATTTTGCAATGCTTATGTCCTATTTTTCCATCATTAAAGGTTTTCATTATTTCCTATTGGTGGAATTTAATTTGAATTTTCATTCATTATTTCTTTTAAAATTTAATTTAGGAATCTAAATAAGAGGAAATATAAATAAATAAAAGTGGCGTGGCCACTGGATATTCATTCAGCAAATTCATAGATATGAGATAGGTTTGCAGTACTGCTGGTAGCACCTACCGCTACCAATGCCGCTGCTTTTATTTTTCTCTTTTGATTTCTTTTTTTAACGGATTCTTATCATACTATTGTTCATAATATTTTATGGTGAATTTCTAATTTATTTTCTTTCCAGTTAAGTTATTATTGAAGCTTCGATTGATGTAACTGTGAGATCGAATTGGGTATTATTCCTCGTTTTTATCTGTTGGTATTTATTCATCTTTTGATTTAATTGTCTTTACGATTAATGGTTAAGTTGGTTATTTTCGCGAGATAATTAATTTAATCATTTGATCGTCTGCTAATTGAAATAACAAATCCGTAATTGTTTGTGATTTTCATAAAAGTAGCACATGATATGAGTTTTTCAGTTCGCAGCTGGGAAAATCCACTATCATAAAGATGAATAATCTGAATTAAAATTAACCCGCGTGTGCGTTAATATTCAGAATTCGGGTCTCTCGGATTATAGTGTTGTCGGAACTAGGAGTGTCTTTTGGTTAGATGGTAATTAGTGACCGTGTCCTGATTACCAAAATTAGGATAGATTGGTTACTTGACGCGTGTCGGTAACTATAATCAATGAATTAACGAGTCATATGTGCATCAGTGATCAGTTGCTTAAATCGAGCTGGATATAATGAATTTAACTGGAACCTTTCTTTTACTTATTTTCATATTCTTAGTTTTATTAGTAATTAGTTTAAAATACCAACAACTGTCTTTTGTCGATTTTAAGAGAAATAATTCAGGAGACAATCCTGCTCACCCTATTCTCGTTATAGGAGGTAGATAAATTTATCTTTGGTGGTTTGACACCCACCAATCTACAGGAGACAAAGCTACCAGAAAGTTTGCTTGTTTAACCTTAGGTATGTACTTCTCTTTTGTTTTTTACACAGCTTTTCATTCAAGAATTAGAATATCTCTCTGCAAGAATTTCAGAGCTGAGTTGTTGGCGTTTCCCTCTTTATTGTGTTGCAGATGTTCTACGTTTGTCTTGTACGGTTATATGTGTTTATAACTCCTTCTCTGTTATTGTGTTGGTGTTAATTGAAAGTGAGCTTCCTTCATATGTTTTTGTTGCTTCCAGAGGGTAAATTATTAACATCAATGGTCTCTTTTAATTAAGTTGATGATTTTCAGTTTTTTTTTGGGGGGTTGGAATCCAGAAATTGGCTGTATCAAACACAAATAATGAATGAAAAACGTAACTACGATTATCCTGGATGAATTTCTTTTGTGTCGTTATTGATTGCAAGGTTTACTGGTTGGTTTTGCTTCAGAGAAATGCATACAGGTTTCCAATGATGTTTACAGCCCCTGCTGTTTGTGTCTTTGTGTCTTTGCTATGTGAATAAGGCTTACACTTACTCTATTGTCAAGTTCTTGACTTTTATCTGGGCATGCCGTGATTCTTGATTTTTGAGGCAATACATGGTTCATTGCTGCTATGACTTTGTTATGCTCTTACATACGTGTTTACAGCCTTTACTGGTTGTGCCTTAGAATTATGAATTGAATTATGAAATATGTTTACACTTACTCCATTGTCAAGTTCTGGACTGCTATTCTACTCGTTCTGTCTTTCTTGTTTACCTAAGGAAGGCTTTCAACCCCTTTTTCCACGTGGCCAGCTAAGGTGAGAATTTATTCCATTTATTCTTGGCCTGCCTTCTCTATATTATTAAACACAAGCCCAAAATGAG
The DNA here is from genome assembly GCA_026214975.1 of Gentiana macrophylla. Lineage (NCBI taxonomy): Eukaryota > Viridiplantae > Streptophyta > Magnoliopsida > Gentianales > Gentianaceae > Gentiana > Gentiana macrophylla. Next base: position 82,279,680 of record CM047806.1, read on the forward strand.
CTCTATACATTTGAATCATTGCAGTACGGGTATCAGTGGTCTCTGGCCATGCCTGGAGAACATTTTATGGTGCTGTGATGGCAGGATCAAATGAATGAAGCTTAAAACATTGCTGAGACCAATGAAGTGTCAACTGAGGTCAATGATGTCCAAAATAAATCCATCTACGAATCTTTGTTAAAAAGGTAACGTCTTTCCCTACATGCTCAATAATTTCCTATTATGTTTGTTCTACAGGTTCTACAGAAGACAGGCCTACGGGAAGATGTCTTCCTTTCCTTTGGGTATGTGATTCATTTGCTTTGCTACACAGCCTTCTCTTTAATGCTTCTCTCATAATGCTTTGATGCTTGATATTTAAAAGCAATAGTTGGTTCATTGGTGCTATGGCTTTGTTATAGTCTTACAGATGTGAAAATTTGATTGTCATATCGTTAAAAAATACTTAATACTTACGGTATGGTTGAGGTGGAAGACTTTCTGTTGTGTTTGTTGATACACAAAACAAAACCTATAGCAAATACTTCTTCCTTGGATTTGGGTATGTCGTTGCGGCAATGGAAATTAAGTATTCTTATAAATACTGCTTGTGATAAATGTCTTCAAGATTTAAGCCTTCCAATTTAACGTATTTACCTTCACTTAATGTTCACCTTTATAGGATCAAACTGCCGGTGACTTTGAATGATGAAAACACAAACCTGAGGAGCACGATAAAATCACCAGACTGCTCTATTTTTTGCCCTAACATTTACTGCTACTTTGGCCTTTCACTGCTTGACATGTTCATTACAGACGTACCTTCATTCTCTAAAGTTGCTATACCTTATGCTTTCTTTCCAGCCATTTCTACAACATCATTCAACCAAATATAATGAGGTTGCTGCTAAATCAAGGGTCGTGCGGTGCAGGGTCTAAATCACTCTAGTAAACCTTAGAAAAATAAATCATAGCTTAAGATACTTACACGTGCTATATAGAATCACTGTTGAATTGTTCTAGAATTCATACATGTGGTATATTCAATCCTAAAAAAAGGGCCTTGAATCCCTCTTTCTCATCACTTTCTTCCTCTTCTTTTTCTTTCTTCTATTTTTTTTCCCATTACTGCATGACCCCTCCCTCAAATTCTCTCGTTTACAAATATACAACTTCGCAAAAACTTATTTTTTGCACATTAAGTGTGCTTAATTAAAAGGTATAAGTGGGTGGAGTTTGAGGTAATTAATGTTGTAACCCCTATACTAATGCACCTTTTAAAATTCTCCATTATTAAAAAAAAAACAGATAAATATATTTATCACTATAAATAAATAATAAACATCAAAATTGGTTCGGGGGATATTACAATCTGCTCCTTGATCAGAAGGATTCGAACAATCAAACACAGCAAGATTGAATTCCTACAATGGTCTAATCTAAACAGACAATTCCGCATTATAAACACAAAGATATTTCCATCGATAATCTAATCTAAGTCGCCCTGCCGTACATAGTAAACTGGGCATCGTCCTTGGGGCCAACATTGTCGTCATTGATCCGGAAACCGTCAACATTGTCATCATTGGGGACCCTGCAATAATCATAGACTGATATACACAAACCGTCAAACACCATATTAATACATGCAAAAAAAAATAAAAAAGCCAACAGCCAACAGCGGGCACACACAGATAGCATCTCAAATAAAATGGGGCATAATACAACTTAACTAAGATCTATCTTTAAAGGACCGAGAGATAAACAGGTACTGCAAAGACTACCACTGTACCCTACTAATCGTAGGTCTGCTAACGCAAATTAGCATGAGCCAGTTGAAAAAATGAAACAAAGAAAAACAATTTTCAAAAAAAAATGATCAGATCAAAAGCAGGAATACAATATCATATGGAATACAAGCAGAATCACATAAAGAAACATCAGGATTCACCCTCTAAGCCATAAGTACCCCCCCCCCCCATCCTCACCCCCCATCTACTTGAAGGAATCTAATAGAAAAAAGAAATACGGAGTTTCGGAGACTAGACACCAACCTTGCACGTAGGGATGGCAATGGGTCGGGTAGGGGACGGGTTTAGCTCCACCCGACCCATACCCACTCCTAAATTTTTTACCCATACCGACCCATACCCGAACGGGTATAAATAAAATCCCCATACCCACCCCCCAACGGGTAACGGGTAGGAATACGGGTACATGAACATGTATAAATAATTTTTTAAGTACAAAATGAATTTGATTTTAAGTACAAGTTAAGACATTTTGCAAATGAATGTCCTATTAGAACTAATGTTTTTAGTTTTTTATCGTTCTTTTCTACTAACAAGAACGTTAGGTTTAGTTCTTTTCTAATTTCTACTAACCTCAAAGAAAAAGCAACGGGTAGGGTAGGTACGGGTCGGGAATGGGTGGGGACGGGTAGGTAGGTTTTATGCTATACCCGATACCCGACCCGATACCCGAACGGGTATAGAAATTTTACCCATACCCGACCCATTACCCGAATGGGTAGTTGAAAATCATACCCGAACGGGTAGGGTAACGGGTAGGGCAGGGTCGGGTTGGGCGAGATTGCCATCCCTACTTGCACGTTGCTCATCTTCCTTAGCATTCATCTTAGTTTCCCTGCATATGGGAATGTTGATCAAAACGACATATAGATAAAGAACCGAGACATAAACTAAAACTTGATAAAGTGAACAGATTAGAGTACAGATTTGCTCAACCCCTCACCCATCCCCCTAATAATAAAAAAATGTAAAACCGAAAAAACACAAAGCAATACAGTTAACACAAAATGAATTTCAATGGAAGGATGCATTAAGACTTGGAACAAACCATTCACGCACTATTGCTCTGGTCTCTTCCCATTTCCTGCAAAAGGGAAATTGATAATAAGTTAACCACATAGCAAAAGACGAAACACGTGAATAGGAAAAGAATGGTAGTATAAATACTTCTTGATTGGCCAACCCCAATTAAATGCAAATCAAAAAATGATTAAAAGAAAAAGCAACCAACAGCCGACACACACAGATAGCATCTCAAATAAAATGGGGCATGATACAACTTGAAAACTAAGATCTATACTTAAAGGTCTGAGAGATAAACAGGTACTGCATAGACTACCATTGTAGTCTACTAATCGTAGGTCGGCCAACGCAAATTAGCATGAGCTAGTTGAAAAAATCAAACAAAGAAAAACAATTTTCATTAAATAAAATGATCAGATCGAAAGCACCCTCTAAGCCATAAGTACACAACCCCACCCCCCTCAAAAAAAATAAATCTACTTGAAGGTATCTAATAGAAAAAAGAAATACATGGTTGGGAGTTTCTAAGGAGACTAGGCACCAACCTTGCACGTGGCTCATCTTCCTCAGCATTCATCTTAGTTTCCCTGCATATGGGAATGTTGATCAAAACAACATATAAATAAAGAATTGAGACATAAACTAAAATTTGATACGAGGTGAACAGATTAGAGTACAGATTTTCTCAACCATCCCCCCAACGATTAAAAAAAAAGGTAAAACCAAAAAAACACTAAGCACTACAGTTAACACAATAAATTTCAACAGAAGGATGCATTAAGATTTGGAACAAACCATTCACGCACTATTGCTCTGGTCTCTTCCCATGTCCTGCAAAAGGGAAATTGAAAACAAGTTAACCACATAGAAAAAGACGAAACACATGAATAGGTAAAGAATGGTAGCATAAATACTTCCTTGATTGGCCAACCCCAATAAAATGCAAATCAAAAAATGAGTAAAAGAAAAAGCAGCCAACAGCCGACACACACAGATAGCATCTCAAATAAAATGGGGCATAATACAACTTGAAGACTAAGATCTATCCTTAAAGGTCTGAGAGATAAACAGGTACCGCATAGACTACCACTGTACTCTACTAATCGTAGGTCGGCTAACGCAAATTAGCATGAGCCAGTTGAAAAAATCAAACAAAGAAAAACAATTTTCATTGAATAAAATGATTAGATCGAAAGCAGGAATACAATGTCATATGGAATAGAAGCAGAATCACATAAAGAAACATCGCCATTCACCCTCTAAGCCATAAGTACAACCCCCACCCCCCACCATCTACTTGAAGGATTCTAATAGAAAAAAGAAATACATGGTAGGGAGTTTCTAAGGAGACTAGGCACCAACCTTGCACGTTGCTCATCTTCCTTAGCATTCATCTGAGTTTCCCTGCATATGGGAACGTTGATCAAAACGACATAAAAATGAAGAATTGAGACATAAACTAAAATTTGATGAGGTGAACAGACTTGAGTATAGATTTGCTCAACCACTCACCCATCCCCCTAACGATTAAAAAAATGTAAATCCAAACAAAGCAGTACAAATAACACAAAATAAATTTCAATGGAAGGATGCATTAAGACTTGGAACAAACCATTCACGCACTGTTGCTCTGGTCTCTTCCCATTTCCTGCAAGAGGAAAATTGAAAACAAGTTAACCACATACTCATAGCAATAGACGAAACACGTGAATAGGTAAAGAATGGTAGTATAAATACTTCTTTGATTGGCCAACCCCAATTCCCTAAAAAGCAAGTACAAATAAACAAATACAAAATTACAATATAAGTACAACCAAAATCTAAAGATTGTAAAACATTTACAATGACATCTATATGGATTAAGTCAATGACAGACTGACCATACATTTTTTGTTAAACATACACAATACAGGAAAAGAACAATTCTTATAGTATATGTTGAGGATGTTATTTTGGCAACCAAAAAAATAAATTCATGATGAACTCAAGAAACTAAGGAATTCAAAGTTAAAGACTTGGCAAAAACTTCTCGTTAAGGAATTCAAAATTAATAACTTAGCAAAACACAAACATTTCTAGGAATGGACGTAGCTCAAACCAACAAAGGCACTATTGTATCCCAACAAAAGTACACTCTTGACCTTCTCAGGAAGACATGCATGTTAAAATTCAAATCACAATCTACAATAGTGGAAGGGGTAAACTATTATATAGGAAAGATAAGGCTGGTGGGAAAGCTAATATACATGTCCCATACTATGTCAGATATCATCCTTGCAAAAAGCCTGACCAGTCAACATATGCATCAACCAGCTGAAAAACATATTGCAGACCAAATATCATCATCAGGATATTGTTCCTTACATTTGGGGTAATTTAGTAACATGGAGAAGCAAGAAACAACCAGTTGTGTCAGGGAAGCAGTGCAGAAGCCGAGTTATGAGCACTTGCTCTGGGCATATGTGAAGACTTAAAAGGATTGGGCATAAGTGAAAGACTTATGAGGATTCTAAAGAACTAAGAGTGAAAAGCATGTTAAATATCTTAGTTTAGCTTTCAAATATTGTATTATCATGTTCATGATTGATTGATTGAATGATTACTAATTAGCCATTACAGAATAATGGCAGGAAATATTTTGGCATGAGAACTACCATTTAAAATTCTAACGTTGCAGGCTACACAATTTATACTATCTAAACTGCGTTTGTTGAGATCCTCAAGTAGTGAAGCAGAACTAATTATCATCCCCGTTGTTACTTTAAAGTACACGTGCTACCATCATAAGTGACACCAATGCTTTTGCATAAAGCCAACTCATACAGGATGACATACCTCGAAACCGTATATTGGCGAAAAATCACAACAGAAAAGATGGTTGTCAAAGGTGTACTACCAAAACAAATGATATAACTTTATTCTGTCATACGGTGTTCTAAATGAAGGTGGTGAATGATATGGAGTTTCCCGATAATTTAAGCCAAATGATGTGTAAATACTTAAAACCACGTCCTTCTCTGCAATTCAGAGTTGTTAAAGCAGTGGGGAGGAGGGATCGCCTGGTCGCCTCTTAGGCAACGTTAGTCCATATCAGACGATACCTCTCTGCCACTTCCGAATATAGATTGATGAACATGTATCAAAATGCTAGGAAACACAAAAAGTATCCTTTCCCCTTCGATTCAAGGGCCAATGAAAGTTGAATATGAAGCAGATATTCATAAAAACATGTGAAAGAAAGGAGGCTCAACCACTCATACCATGAAGTCAAAGTAGTAAACACATTTTTAGCTAATCATATGGTATTTTTGTTCATATGTACATGGAAGTGACACACTTTTATGCATATATGGTAAGTGAGTTCAGCAAAATCCTCCAATTTCCCATCTTTTGTTCAAGAAATATCTTCAATGCTTTGTGTTCATGAAGTGAGGAAAAGAGTACACACAAACACTGATTTCCCATCTTTCATTGAAGAAATATTTTCAATGCTTTTTTGTGGTGCGTAAAGAGAGGAAAAGAGAATTAAAAAAGCACCTAAAACAACACTTAGCCAGACTATGCCAAAAATTCCAATGGGTTTAGTGTTTTTATCGATGTAGTAACTTGATGCAAGGTGATGGTTGGTCACCATTATTTCATAATGGTAATTCAGGCTCCTAAACAACTGAGTGGAGATAGCAATTTGAATGGGGGTTTTCCTATTCACAAATGGTAAAATCTGCAAACGCTTACTAAAGCTGTTCTTGATCATCTATGTTTACTATCCCAGGCTGTTAATTCATTGTTGCAACTGTGCTATAGGATCATGAGATGTAATAATATGAAAAGAAAGGCATTCAAGATGGATCGCCCCCTATCCCCACCCCACCCCATCTCCTTTCCCTATCTTAAATGAAAAAAATACAACAAAGAAATACATGACAAAGAGATATGTTCACATTCTAAGGAAACTGATTACCAACCTTGCACGTTGCTCAGCTTCCTCAGTTTTCAACCTCCTGCATAAGGGAGCGTTGATCAAAATGACACGTATACAAATAGAAATACTAGTACTGACACATAAAAGTGTGAAACAATAAAGAAGTACAATTAACACAATAAATTTGAATAGAAAGACGCATTGAGATTCTAAAGTGTCTTGCAACAAACCGTGCACGCTCTACTGCAGAGATCTCTAATTCCCTGCAAAAGGGAGTTATAAAAACAATTTAACCAGATGAAACATATGAATAGGTAAAGAATGGAAGTATAAATATTTCTTTCCTTGACCACAGTCAATTCCCTAAAAACAAATTTCAAATAAAGAAATATTGAATAGTTAATATAAGTAGTCTTGGAAACGAAATAACCTGTCTGTATCCTCACGCATCGCTGCCGTAGCTTTGTGCATAGATCTGCAATTGAAATTGAAATGTTGATCACAAGCAATTGTGCATTGAATTGAAGTATAAAAAATTCTACCCTTTTCTTTTTTGCCTCAAATACAAAAATCTGAAGTGTAAACGACTTAAGAGAACTTCTCAAAGTTAGGGTTGGCCATACAAGCCGAACCTGGTGTACACCCGCTCTAACCAACTCACAGATATGAGCGTTGTACCTCATATATACAATGCTCATCCCGCTCTATCATTGAGTTTTGACATATGTACATTGAACTTAATTTAGTTAAGCAATACAGTGGTATATCCAAAAATGTATAAGAGTGCAAATGCCCATTTAGTTTTGCTACATTCTAATTTTACAGTTGTATATACCGATATAGCTATATTTAGCATGAGAATAGTAGATAACCGCCATTTTGGTTGCCAGGTAAAACACATTCATAACCTGCAACTGGCAATTTGGAATCCCCTCAAAGTTGTTGCAGCTAACGAAACAAGCTACTAGCATTTTCAGAAAATTAACACAAATTGCAATGACATTGGGTATGATGGGAATCTGTCCAAATAGTTTTTTTTATAGACAATCTACAATCTGCTGTAACAATGCTACAATTTTGTTTGAAAGGAGGAAGTGAAAGCAAAGGCTGAACAAACAATGTCAACTACAAATTCATCTTTCACTAGTTCTGGTTTCTAGAGGTTATATTTGTTTCCTAAATAATATTCAACCCAACAAATTAGAGCATCCAAAATTAAGTGGCGGTAGCTTACCTGATGCCTTTAAAATCAATCCTGCAATTGCATAAACATTGAATTACAAAACCCCAGAGAGGAAAATTAATTTAAAATTATAATAATAAATAAATAAAATAAAACTAGTTCAGCCCAACAGGTAGACGTACCAATACAAAAATGCAGCACCCGCCCAAATTATTAGTATAGGAGTAAGAGCCACTCCTGCAAATAAACAAGCGTCGCAGATCACTTGATGACGACAGTACCGAATCCAATGCAATGGAATTTGCTTTGGGGTAAAAAAATACAAAAATAAATAAAAATAAAAAACTTGAATGGAGGCGAACCTTCATGTAAAGGTGGATACCGAGTGGGAGGAAGCCGCGTCGTTCTGGACAGCCTCGAAGTCCGAAGGATGTTGCGCCTACAGATGAACAAAATGTCAAAAACACACCGCCAATCAATTTTAAAAATAAAATAAAATAATACATAAAAAATAAAATAAAATAATACATAAAAAAATATAAAAAACAAGCAACCAAAGTTCTTACAAAGCTTACAAAATATCCTAAACGGAAGTTCATAAGAAAATAATAATAATAATATATATATATATATATATATATATATATATATATATATATATATATATATCTTTTATATATTCTGCATATTCAAGTTCTTACAACTTCCTCAAAAAAATATAAAAAATTCTTACAACATGTTCTAAAATATATTCTTACAACATGTTCCAGGGTCGGCCCTATCACAAGCCAAAAAAGGAAATGATCGAACTGGCGATGAATTAATCCCGACAGCCCAATCTGCATATGCTTTCTTATCCAAAAAAAAAAAATTATAGTTAATCCGATCGATTTATAAAAAAATCGTATATTAAAAAGTTCGATTTTGATAACAAATAAGCCTGATTCTTTAAAAAAATAAAACCCAATAAAAAAAATTTATATATAGGCCCGATTAACTGAAAATTATGATCGAAGCTCCTTTTGGTTTTGGTAATAAATAAACCAGCGAAAGTGCCAACAGAAATTAAGAAACCTTTTGATTTTTCAACAGTCCATTTAGCAGCCTTTTGAGTTTTTTCTTTTACCGAGTCACCTACAGGCTACAGATCTCCCTTTAATTTCCCAGCTTGAAGGTGCCACTTTGAGAGACGCAGCAGCTTTGGAAAACACATCCTTAAAGATCGGCATCCATGACCTCGATTTGAAATGGCGCGAAGAAGATATTAGGGTACGACACGCAGCGGCGGGCTATTATTAGGTATGTTTTCAATTAATTTTTTTTAAATATTAGTACTAAATTAGTTGTTAATTTTAATAATTAGTTGTTAATTTGAATAATTAAATTTGCCATGGATATTTTGTTGATATACCTTTAGGCTTTAGTGAGTCCTTTTGTTTTTGAATTTTGAGAAAGATGTGAAATTGTGAAAAGATTGAAATTGAGTAATGTGGTCTAATGTTGATGTTGAAATTTAAAAAGTTGAAAAGCTTCAATAGAGTGTTTCTTGTGTAGGAATTAGAATTTAGAACAATGGGTAAATGGCCATCGGAAATGAGAAAAGAAAGAGGAAAAAAGCCATTGAAGAAGAAACTAACAAACTAAGGGGTTCCATTTACAAGTATGTCACAAAAGAATCGGGGAAAGATCCTAGTACTAATAATGAAGGGGAGGAAGGGGTAAATATGAATATTGATGGTTCCTCTAATGAACAAGTTGGTCAAGAACAACAAGAAGAAATGGAAATGGTCAATAATGATTTAGAAGAAGAATGTGTCAATGAATATGAAGGACGACTTTTTCAAAATTTTGATCCGGATCCAAGCACTTGGAAGTTGCACAAATTTGATGTTTGTATATGAATGTATTAGAAAAAAAATTGTATTTTAAGGCCGATTTTTTTTTTTTTGCACACATGTAGCCAATTTTTTTTTAACTCCACAGCTCTAAAAACGTAGGGACCTACCTGACATGTTCTAAAATATTCTAAACGAAAGTTCATCATATATATATATATATATATATATATATATATATATATATACTGCATCTTGATTATTACTTACAAAAATATTCTGCATCTTGATTACTAGACAGATCGGTAGCTCACAGATCGGGATGGAGAAGAAAACAACACGTAAAGCAAAATAGGTATATGGCTTTATATAATAGATTCTCTGGAGATAGAGTTTTATGCTTTAAACTAGTATATGTATATTTTTTTTATTTTTTTTAGGATAATTATATCTTTATACAGTATCTATATTTATTTATTTGAAGCGTCTATATCTCGTTTACGTATGCATATTTTTATTAAACACATATCTCATTTACATATGTATTTATTTATTAAACACTCTCTCTGTCTCTCTCAAAAAGGGTAAATATGTAAATATAAAAAATTGTAAAACCTTTAAGTTTTATTAAGGGTATTTATGTCATTTTGATAATAAAGGATTTTTATGAATTAATAAATCATCAACAAATATGTATTCAACCGAAATTATAACCCTTTAAAAAGATAATTATTATAGAGATATTATTGAGATCCAATAATCAAGATAAATTACTTAAACGATAGCATACTCCTTGCTTCTGGGGACATTGATCCAAAGCTCGAGTATGGTCCGAGTTGGATATTCAAATAATTAATGAGTTCCTTGTGGACGAAGGATTACACGCCAAAGTGTTGTGATGTACCAAACAAAAAACAAAAACCCAAAAAAAAAAAAAAAAAAAAAAAAAAAAGACGGCAAGGTGAGAGCAGCTGCGGCGAATATATTGGTGGAGGAAATAAAGAAAACAAAAAAAGGGTAAAGGAAAATAGTCCAATCACAATATGGTACACAGTTTTTCAATTCGTTTCACGAGTGGTTTACGGGTAAATTTAAGTTATGATATTTATTGGCTTTTAAGAGTTCTAATTTTGGATTTAGGATTTAAGATTGTTCCTTTGGTCATTAGGGTTTATTCGGATTTGATGGAGGATCAAAAATGGGAAAACGTTGGTAGATCCGTTGTTGGTTTATAGATTCGCGTAAGATTTGGAAGTAAGATGATGTTTGGTTTGTAGTTCGGCTTGTCTTTATGGTAAGGAGTTCTTCTTATCAAAAGGTTATGTTTTTAGTTTAAAGATCATGCTTTTATTGTGTTTTGAATATTGTTTTATGTTAAGTTGCACGAAACCGGACATGATTATGTGATGTCGAGTATTTGCCAAACTATGTTTTCAGAAAGTTATTTTGCTTTCTAGTTACCTCTGTGTTTTATGTGCTTATTGATATACTACTTTTATATGATTAAATATACGTTATATTATTATGTTTTATCAACGAATTCTACGTAAAATATATGAATTTATGATATAAATGATATGAAATATTAATCTTTATAGTTTAGAATAGTTAGTAATTTATAGTATAAAGTCATAGTTTTTGCAACCGGTTTTAGTGACGAGTGTCGTGTAATCTGCTTTTACGCGGTATTTTCGCTTGTTTTTTGCGTAATCCTAAGATGAATCGAATCCCGAAGATCGACACTTTTTGAAGTCAATTCAAGTCATTGGAAGGAAGTTATGAGCGTCACTAGTTTAAGTGATCAACTAGTGGAAATCCAAGAAAAGACTCGACATACGAATGGCCATCAAAAAAACGTTATCTCAAAAGTGTTCTTAATGAAAGTTGAAGATCTTCATATAAGTTTTCCAATGCAATTTAAATTATGAAGATTGAGGTCTACAACTTAAACAGTGATCAAGTGGCTAATCGATTTGGGTTAATAAAATCCCGAAATAGCTTCGGAGGAACACGAGGTAATCAAGAAGCATAGGCGTTTGGAGAAGAGTCCTTCATGAAAGTTGTAGAGTTTTCGAGACCTTAATTTTGGCATTTCGTTTACAATTTTTGGAGGTCTACAACTCAATATACGAATTTTACAAGTTTTAATTGCATAATTATCATATCGGCGATCAGAATGTGATGAGTTGTTACACTCATGATGATTCGGACCGTCCGGTCTAATCACGCCGCCCGGCCGCCTTTGCACTTTGCCTATATATAGAAGCTCATCACAGATCGATCGGGGAGTACAAAATATATATATATATATATATATCCTTTCTAGTTTTTGTTTAATTTCGTAGTTGTAAATAATGTCTTACGCCGTAATAATGTAATTTTAGTATCGTTATAATGCTCGGGAAAATCTCGGAAGTTCGGTTTTGCTAAAGAAGTTGTAATGTCCGGAAAATACGATTTCTGAATCAACTGCCGTATTCGGGTAACTTTTCTGAAGTATTTATGTTTATGTTGTTTATTTTCATCTTTTTAGTTGTTATAATGTTTTAGGCTAAAATCTAATAACTAGCCAAAGTTATGTAATCGTTTTATTTCGATCTTTTCGGTAAAGGAATGCTGTCTAATTAAAATTGACTAAAATTGAGTTAATTGAATCTTTTTCTATTCTCAGAACGTATTGATAATATTCGGATTGATGTAATTAACCAAGATGAATCGCACCATATAACCTAACGATGAACCCGACCGCAGAAGTTAGGATATGAGATAAAAGATAGAAAAACCGGAGGGTAAAATTGGCCGTGCGAAAGCGTGACTACGGAATCCTATTTTCTACCCGGGTGTAGATTTGTCTTGGGAAAGATAGATCTTATTAAAATTGTGCTCGAGATCATAATAATGTTAAAATCAACGGTTTAATTAAAACTAACACCGAAAGTTAAATCGATCCGTCGACAACTGGAGCCTTTTGAATAACATCGCCGCCTGGACGAACGGAATAACCTCTTTATCCGGGGTAGATTTGTACTGCACTGCTCGCACTAACCGAGATTAGCATGGGGCGCTTGTGGAGATTGAATCTGTTGACAATGACATAGGACAATTTCATACGCGTGTGTGAGGAGGAATTGTTAACCTCAGGAGTGCACCATTTCATTTACTCAATTGGACCTAAAATAAAAAGGAAAGATCGAGCACATTCCGTTTACTGGAAAAGATCGTATAATTCAATTATATACACTTTGGCTAGTTCTATAAACTTATCTGTCTAGTTCTATATATTGGTATCTATATATTTATATCTATATATATATTTTGCAATTTATGTACATCTATATATATTTATATATCTATATATATTATATTAGAATAACTTATAGATTACGCATTTATTTTATGTTAACTAGAATAGTAGTGATCTGTGTTATAAAATTGCGGTTTAGATCGAGTTAATAACAGCTCTTTGGTGTTTAACCACACTTAGAAGAATTACCAAGTTCCCTGAGGATTCGACACTCTGACTCACCATACTAGCACTACAGTTTGACCCGATACACTGTCGGTTAAAGACTGGTTTAGCACTACGGGAAAAAAGGCCTGTCAGATTTCTGGCGCCGTTGCCGAGGAACGTCGCTAATTTCTTTTTTTGTGTCTATGGTTACTACTTGTATTAGCTCAAAATTCTCGAGAATAAGTCAACACTTTTCTTATCCTATTTCTATTTTATTTTTCGTTGATACTTACCTTATAGGTAAGTTACCAATTTTTTCTACTACTATCTATTTCGTGTTATTTTCTATTTTCGTTAGTTGATGACCAGAAGTGGTAAGGCCCCACTCACTCCTTATAAGCCTGACATAAACACTTACGAAAGGCAGTTAAGAGTAGAGAGTAAACGAGGTCATACTAGTCAGGGAAATCCTGACGAATCATCTTCTAATAAAAATATAAAAATGGCTGAAACTAGTGATGATACAAATGAGCAGAGGCTAGATCATGCTCTAGGGCATGGACAGAACCCTATTAACCCTAATAATAATAATAATAATAGAAATAATCAGAATCGGAACCAGAATAATCGAAATAACCCACCAAACCCGAGACCAATCTGTGATCAAACCATAAGGAGAAACCAGACTAATAATCCCATACTTTTACCTAATGAAGGAGCGAATAATTTCGAGATTAAATCTCATCTTTTTGGTTTAATTGACGAAGAGCCCAATTCCTAGGAGAGGATGATGAAGATCCACATCATCATCTCTATCTTTTGAAGAATTATGCAATACTGACCAAAAGTCAAGGTGCTCATAAGGAATTAACGAGGATGACTATGTTTTTCCTTTTTCTTTAAAAGGACGAGCCCGAGATTGGTTTATGTCTCTTCCACATCATTCACTTACTAGTTGGGAGGAGATTCAAACTGAATTTCTGAAACAATATTTCACTCCTGGACGAAATTTGGAATTAAAAGTCGAGGTTGCTAACTTTAGACAAGGATCTGAAGAAACACTCGGGAATGCCTGGGAAAGATTTAAAAAATCATAAGAGCTTGTCCCGATCATGGTTATTCCTTAGATATGCAAATTCAACTTTTCGTCGTAGAATTAAGGAAAGACTCACGTGCTAATGTAGATCATGCATGTGGTGGTTCTTTAATGATGAGTGAAGCTCAAACAGTTTACGATGCTATAGAAAAGTTTCCAAAAATAACAGAATGTGGGAAACCGGTTCTAGCACCAGAAAAGTAGCTTTTGCAGGAGAATGTACATCTAATACGGAAGTTCTAGCACATTTAGAAAATTTGAGTAGGAAATTTGATGGCCTACAATCTAACAAAACCAAAGTTTAGAAAATAGTACACCAACCGAATACTCAAATCAGATAACATGCCATTAGGGATTGAAGAACCAACAGGATATTCAAGAGAGGAGGTGAGTTTTCTTCAAACAAAGATAGAATTTGAACAATGCATACTCGAACTCGTTTAATGCTATTAGAAGAGATCACCCTACTTATCGATGGTCCCAAAACCCTAGTAAGCAAGGACAACCGCCATATCCAAATTCCATATAGAACCAAGTTTATCAAGAAAATACATCTAATCGAATTTACAATCATTACCTAGATCCTATCCTCAACATACCACTCAAAGTATACCAGTAACTCAGAGTTCAACTCAACCTGCAAAAGGAGTTGAAAAATGGGAAAAACTAATGGAAAATATGATGGGTGTAGTATCTACTCAATCTAAGAATATGGAAACAATGATGACTTCTATTGGTACAGTCACTAAAGATATGAGTGCAATGAAAACATCTATGAGTGGCCATGATACCAGAATGAGAACGATAGAAGCCTCATTGAGGAATATGGAAGATCATTTGAGTAGGGAAGGTGAACGTAACAACAGTAGACCCTCAGGAGGATTACCAAGTAACACTGAAAGAAACCCAAGAGAGGTAAATGTTGTAGTTACGAGAAGTAGGAAGCTCTGTGGTAGTAATGGAGTAGAAAACTTTGGGAATAATGAAGTAGAAAATGATTTAGATGGAAAGAATGATGAAACTAAAGATGAAATTGAATTCACTGATGAGGAAGAAGAAATTATAGAGAATTTTCTTGAAAAGGAATAGAAGTTTGGAATCTGAGAATGAAGGTGAAAAATGGGTAAAAATCCCTAGGATTTTGAAAGATCCCATGGATAAAGATTTAAGGAATTTATTCAAGGAATATGTTAGAATAGAGGATAATGAAAACAAGGATAAGAAACAAGAAGAACTGAAGGAATCTAAAGTAGAGATTGATTCAGGGAATGTTTTAAAAGAAAAAACTCAAGATCAGGATACTTGGCGATCAAGTAATACTCAAAAGTTTAAGGAAAAAGGAAAAGAGAAATTGACTTTGGGATCAAAGGTTGTAGATTTAGAATCTTTACCTTACCCTCCTAAAGATCAAATCAAAAAGATTAAAACTGATCAGAAGTATGCTCGTTTCCTTGATACTTTTCGTCATATTCATGTTAATATCCCTGTTATTGAAGCTCTAATAAGTATGCCTACTTATGGAAAGTTTCTGAAAGATATTCTGTCAAATAAGAAAAAATTAGAGGAATATGAGAATATATGCCTAAATGAAAAATGTTCTGCAATTCTGCAGCATAAGTTACCACCTAAACTGAAAGATCCTGGAAGTTTTACGATTCCATGTGAAATTGGAGGATTTCTGTTTAAGAAGGTCTTATGTGATCTTGGAGCTAGTATAAATCTCATGTCTTATGAGGATTATAAGAAGCTAGGCCTAGGAAATCTTTCAAAGACTGAAATGACTCTGCAGATGGCAGATAGATCGATTAAATAACCTAAAGGAATCATTGAGGACGTACTGGTTAAAGTAGACAAATTCTATTTTCCAGTAGACTTTGTAGTTATGGAAATGGAAGAAGGATATTCAGCGCCACTTATTCTAGGTCGTCCATTTCTAGCTACAGGAAGAACTTTAATCGATGTTCAGAAAGGAGAATTAATTTTGAGAGTCAATGAAGATGAAGTTGCTTTCAATATTTTCAAAGCTATGAACCATCCATATAAATCACGTAATCATGTTCTTTTATAGAAGATATTCATTCTGCTCTATGATAATCGATTACCAACTTTTGAAGACAGATTAGAAGAATGCTTAACTCTGTCTATCTATAAGGAAGATGAGAAAGACACCGAAATGAAAGAGATAATCCTTTCTCTAGATAAAGGAAGTTTTACTTTTAAACCATCATGGCATAAGTATTTGGAGTTAGAACTAGAAGGACCAGTTCTTAAATCGTCAATAGAAGATCCGCCGAAGAATCTGGAATTGAAACCGTTACCTTTAAATCTAAAATATGCTTTTCTTGAAACTAATAATCTATTACGGTTATTATTTCATCATCTTTAATCGAGCAACAAGAAGATCAATTACTTAGAATGTTGAGAAAGCATAAGAAAGCTTTTGGATGGACGATTGCCGATATTCGAGGTATTAGCCACGAGATTTGTGTTCATAAGATAATTTCGAAAGAAGATGCTAAACCTTGTATTCAACCGCAACGCCGCCTCAACCCGAATTTACAGATTAATCATTAAGAAAGAGGTGATTAAGCTATTAGAAATGGTAATAATCTTTCCTATATCGAGATAGTGAATGGGTAAGTCCAACTCAAGTTGTACCAAAGAAAGGAGGTTTCACAGGTGAAAGAGAATGATAAGAATGAATGGATTCCAACAAGGAAATTACAGGATATCGAATGTGCATTGATTTTAGAAAGCTAAATGATCATACTAAGAAAGATCATCATCCACTTCCATTCATAGTTCAAATGTTGGAACGTTTAAGTGGTCATAAATATTCTTGTTTCTTGGATGGTTATTCAGGATATTTCCGATTTTCATTGCAGCAGGAGATAGGGAAAAGACTACTTTCACTTGTCCTTATGGAACTTTTGCGTATAAAAGAATGCCGTTTGGTTTATGTAATGCTCCTGCTACGTTTCAAAGATGTATGATGTCTATATTTTCTGATATGGTTGAGAAATTCTTAGAAATTTTTATGGACGACTTTAGTGTTTACGGAGATTCTTTTGGTAAATGTTTGTCGCACTTAGAAAGAGTGTTACAACGCTGTGAGGATACCAATCTAGTACTAAACTGGGAAAAATGTCATTTAATGGTATCAGAAGGAATTGTTCTAGGTCATAGAATCTCTGAAATAGGAATTGAAGTTGATAAAGCTAAAGTCGAAGTGATTGAAAAATTACCACCACCAGTTAATCTAAGGACTCTAAGAGGATTTCTTGGACATGCAGGATTTTATAGGAGATTTATTGCAGATTTTTCGAAGATAGCAAAGCCTCTAAGTCATTTGCTTGAAAAAGAAGTACCTTTTAAGTTTGATAGTAAATGTATGGAATCATTTAAGACCCTGAAAGCGAAGTTGATTATCGCACCAAGATGGTGGTAGCACCAGGATGGGATTTGCCTTTTGAGATTATGTGTGATACAAGCGATTTAGCTGTAGGAGCTGTTTTAGGTCAAAGGTATAACAAAATTCTCAAAGCTATCTACTATGCTTCTCACACATTAAACGCAGCAAACCTTAATTATGCAACTTCGTAAAAGAGCTGTCATATTGTAATTTTTGCCTTAGATAAGTTTAGATCATATATTGTTGGTTCTAAGGTAATAATCTACACAGACCATTCACTCAAGTATTTAATGAGTCTGAAGGATGCGAAACCACGTCTTCTTAGATGGATTCTCCTACTTCAAGAATTTGATATTGAAATTAAAGATAAAAAGGAAGTGAGAATGTAGTAGCGAGATCATCTAAGTAGAATGGAGATCGAGGAAGAGATAGGGAATGAAATTAAAGATTCATTTCTGATGAACAACTATTTAGAATTGATATGCCTCCAACTATGCAGTTATTAAAGAAAAGAATTCCTTCTAAGGAAAGATCACCTTGGTTTGGAGATATCGTTAATTACTTAACCTGTGATTATATTCCGTCTCATTGGACTTGGAAACAGAAAAAAAAATTCTTTTACGACTTAAAATTTTATTACTGGGAGGAACCAGACCTTTTCCGTAAGTGTTCGGATGGGATAATCAGAAAATGTGTGCCTGATAATGAAATTTTAAGTATTTTATCGTTTTGTCGTGATCGTGAGGCGAGGAGGTCATCATGGAGGTTGGAAAAGCGCTTTTAAAGTTTTACAATGTGGTTTTTATTGGCCTACGCTATATATAGAGATGCTTATAAGTATGTTAAATCTTGTGAATCTTGTCAAAAATGGGGAAATGTATCTAAAAAACATGAAATGCCTATGCAACCTATTTTAGAATGTGAGTTATTTGATGTTTGGGGTATAGATTTCATAGGACCTTTTCCTATATCTTTTGGAAAAAGATTTATTCTTGTAATGGTAGATTATGTTTCAAAATGGGTAGAAGCTGAAGCTCTTCCCACTAATGATACCAAAGTTGTCATACGATTCCTTAAAAAGAATATATTTACCAGATATGGCATTCCGAGGGCAATCATTAGTGATAGAGGTTCACACTTTTGTAATAGACCATTTACTAAGATAGTTGAGAAATATGGTGTAACGCATAAACTAGGAACGCCCTGTCATCCACAAACTAGTGGACAGGTAGAGGTGTCGAATAGAGAAATCAAAAGAATCGTGGAAAAAACAGTTGATTCAAATCGTAAAAACTGGGCAGTAAAATTAGATGATGCATTATGGGCGCATGAATCGCTTTTAAAACTCCAATTGGTTGTTCTCCCTACAAATTAGTCTTTGGTAAATCATGTCATCTCAGGTTGAGTTAGAACACCCGAGCCTTACGGGCTATTAGATTTCTAAATTTCGATCCTAAGGTCTGTCGGTGATCATAGATTGCTTCAATTGATGAACTAGAAGAATTTCGTCTCGATTCTTATGAAAATTTCGAATCTACAAGGAACGCATTTAAATCTTTCCATGATAAGAGAATCTTTAAGCGTGAGTTCCATGTAGGTGATCGAGTGATTTTGTACAATTCACGTTTAAAGTTGTTTCGTGTAAGCTTAAATCAAGATGGACATGTCCATTTAAAGTAACACGGGTTTACAAAGCGAGTCGTTGAACTAATCGATGGAAATACAACTTTTATAGCCAATGGCCACATAGTAAAGTTATTTGTGGAGGGAGAAGGAATCACAATTGAAAGAAGAAGTAATGCTATTGATTGATCCCCGACAAATTGAAAAGCAGAGGAAAATAAAAGAATCGAAAAGTCGAGAAACTAGAATCACCAATACCAGTGCTATCTATCTTTACTCTACTTTTCTGTATTTTTAATTATGTTTAAACTCTTTTCGTCTTTTACCGGATAGACGTAAAAGAACTGGATGCCTTTTTTAGATAGAATAGGAGTTTTTATTTTACTTTTAAAATTAGGCCTTGATAAAGATGTCGCGTTTTCTATAGAAGCTTTAGTTTTTGAACAAAACAAGAAATTGTTGAGAGAAATCAGATTGAAAGAAGTTTGTAATGGAACATCAAGAAGTGCGATAAAAAGAAGGGCAAAGTTTCTAATGAAATGCAGAATCTGTGGAAAAAGTGAACATGTTGACGACTGTGGTGGGAAAAACACAACCAAATCCCAGGATGAGTGTTTGAATATTGTTAGGAAGGAACGATTAGGTGGTTATCCGAAAATCGATGGAATTCCGAGAGATAATTCAAATGCTTCATTTTAGGAGTTAGGTTGATCGAGCGTTATATCAAGACTACGGAAGATTTAGAAATCGAAGAATCAGAACCCCTTAAGTTTCGAGTCTTTTCTTATATTTTATTTTATAAAATTTTAGATAACTTCTGAAAATTTTATAAAATTGGATCTTTATGAAATTTGAGGAGTTTTATAAAAGTTTTATAAAAGTTTTTTTAGTTTTAATTTAGATGTTTTATAAGAGTTGATATAAATTTATTAAATTTTTATAAGCTTTTTATTAAAGTGTTATAAAGATTTTATTAAATTTTTAGAAATTGTTATAAAATTATAAAATTTCCTTCAAATTTTATTTTTAGTAAGTTTTAAATTTTATAAACTTATTTTTAAGATTTTAATTAAGTTTTATTAGAATTTTTATAAGTTTTCATCAAAAATCATAAAAAGTCAAAAAAAATCGAAAAAGTGGAAAATTTTGGGCACGGACCGATCCGGCCTTAACCCGGACCGGTCCGGGGTCTAAAATCATAAAAAAAGCCGGGACCCTTCTTTTTTTCTTCTTCTTCCCTAATTCTTCTAACAGCCGCATCCCACACACCCAAACCCCACCACTCGAAAATTTTATCAATTCTTCCACAAAATTCACCTCTCACACTACCACTACTTGATTTCTTCCTCTTTTCATCTCCTCTCTTACACAAAAGTTTGGAAAAATAAAAAAAAAAGGATCAAAAACAAGCCACATTTCATTCCGGCGACTTTTCAACTTTTCCGGCCTACTTTTCAACGTTTTCTACATATTAAGGTATAATTTAGTTTATTTAGTTATCAATTTCGTATTTTTCATAATTTTTTAGATTAATTTCAACTGTTTTGATTTTTTGAGTGTGTTGTGACATTTTTATTTTTTTTGTTGTTGTTGTTGTTTTTGTTGTTGATTGGCATTACCAATATCGTAGAATGGCTGAGTCGAGTATGAGAGTCTCTAAAAAGCGTAAATCAAACATTCCCATTTCAACTCCTATCGTAGGCACAATACTTTTATCGCCTGAAGAAGAATCCGTTAGCTTTGAAAAAACAGCATCACCTGAGGCTAAGAAAGCGTATGAGAAAATTTATAGTAAATGTGATGTTCTGGTTGAAAAAGGATTAGACTTGGATGATTTAGGTGATGAAGTTAAAAACATTTTTACGAGACGTCGTTGGTTAGATTTAGCGACCCGGAAGGGAAGGGAGATTAACACGACACTAGTAGTCGAGTTTTATTCGGTTTTATCTACATTGTCGTAAGAGCGACTTACTCGATGCAGAAATCTGCACTTTACGAGCCGTAAATATTCCTTTTTAACCTGCAGTCATAAATGCAATTCTAGGAGTTGAGGTTTTTCCTGATGAGGAGGATTACAGGGCAGTTTATAATCTAGATAATCCTGCAAGCTTTGAGCAGACTGCCCTGAGAGCTCAGACTGTTTTTGACCCAACCGCTGTATGGGTTGAAAATCGGTTTAATTACGGGAATTGTTTTAGAGGGTTGAGGACAATTAAAAGATGCATTAGCCATAATCTCTACCCTTCACGTAAACATACTGCTTTTGGAAAGGAAGATGTTTGTATCGGTTGGGCGATGGTAAACGATGTTAGAGTGGATGTTGGAAAGGTCATGTTTAAGAGAATTTTTGAGAGTATTGTCATCGCTGCACTGTGGAGTCATCTATACTTCCCTTGTTTTATCTCTGATTTATGTCGTAGGTTGGGAGTACCAATCCTGCCTAATGACAAGTTATCTCTGGCTGATGGAAATCTGATTGGACCTAGTTTGACTAGTCTTCCGGATGGTAGTATTAGATCTTTGATTAGAAGACGTCAAACTCAGCCAGCTCCACCAGTTTTTACATCTTCTTCTTCTTTTCCATCTTTTTCTAGTCAGCCTCAACAAACTCCTTTCTCCAACACTATCACATATGACATGTTTCAATCTTTGGTGTCAGACGTTGCACGTGGTCAAGCCAACATGGCTTTGTATGCTGAGAGTACTAGGCAGTGGTGTGATGATCTTCGTAGAGGTTTAAGGAGGAACGAGCAGTTGCTTCGTACTCCTACTTTTGATGATCCTGCCTATCCACCTTGTCAGTCTGATCCTTATACCTTACCAGAGTGGGTAACATCTATTCCACCACCTTCGAGCTTTCATCCATCGTCATATCCTTTTGGGAGCCAATCTAGTGGGACAGTGTATTTTCGATGTGTGTTCAGAGACCAAACAATGTCGAGTTGGGGAGGATTCACTGAGTTTGCACATGTCACGACTGGCATGAGTTCGATGGGTCTTGATAGTTCAGTCAGGACCACGACTACAGATTCAAACCCATCGCCTTCTCAATCGTTCCGAGTTCGAAGTTTTCAAGTTGATCCCGAGGAAGACTACGATGAAGATTGAATTTAATAATTTTGTTTGATTAAACATTTTTATTGCACTTTTTATTCGACATTTATCATTTGGATATTGGTTTGTTTTTGTTTTCGTTTAGTTTGATTTTACAATCGTTTTTATCAAAATTTGGTTTGCATTCTAGATCGTTTAGTTTTTATAAAAACTATAAAAAATCCCAAAAATAATTTTTGTAGAATTACTACGTCATTTTACAAAAATATAATGTGTCATTTTATCCGTTAGTAGCAATATAAATGAATCTTTTCATATCCTCAAGTAGATAGGTAGTATTAGGCACGTGAAGTAAAAAAACAAAAAACAAGTTGTCTTTCACCTCTGTCCCCTCAGTAAAAGCAAGATGAGGCCGGACCGAGCCGGCATATTCCCGGACCGGGCCCTGACGAAAAAAAAGGTGAGTCATTCTTGAGTCCGTCTAATGCACACACATAGTTTTTTTTACCATCTATTTAGAGAAGTAAAGGCAGGAACAACAATTGCTCATTCTTTCACTGTCTATCTACCTTCAGCTTTATTTCTTTTACTTTTTATCAAGTTTTAAAAATGTCGAACCGATCATCTCCATCTGTCAATTCTTACGAGCCAAATACCCCGGATCTTCCGGAATCTCAAGCTTCTAACGAGAGTATCATTTTACACCATCGATTTGCGAATTCTCCAATTCAATTGGAGAAAGGTTTAAATGTTGATAAGCTTGATCAATGGGGTAAAACTCTCATTCGAAGTTTTGGTTGGAAAAAATTCGTTAGTGCACCGAGAGGACGGATAAATGTCTCGATAGTTCGAGAATTTTATTCTGGCCTCATGACAACGCGCACATGATCGATATCACCGATTGTTCTAGTAAGAGAGTGGTTGTTCCTTCTCATCATCTATTATCAACCAAATCTTTGAAATTCCTCCGCCATTTATGCCACATTTTGAAATGCAATGGGGACTACAAAATCCTCTAATCATTTGAATAAAGTACACGAGTCGCTCCAATGTCTGCTCCCATTGCTTGATACAAATCACGACATGTCAACACGAGCTCTACTTCCACATCTAAAGCGTGGAAGCATTTCATAAATTCTCGAGTTTATCCCACCTGGGATTTTGGAAGTTTGGCTGAGAATGAAATGCTTCTACTTTATGCTTTGACATTCGGTGTATTTGTCGATTGGGGTATATTGATTCAAAGGACGGTGTTGGAGTTTGCGATCACGAGAGGTAGTAGGGGGAAACCTATGCCTAATTCATGGATGATATCGCGTTTGTGTATTCTTCTGAATGGAGTAGAGGAGCTGGAGACGGATGAAATTTTTCCGTCTAGAGATAGTCGAGTTGGATTATTACCGGTTGATACACCGGGTTGTTCGTCTACGGTCTAGATAGTTGGTTGATGGTTTGTTGATGATGTTTAAGTTTTAATAAATTAAGTTAAGTTAAGGTTGTAGCTTTTTAGTTCAATTTAGTTAAGTTTATGTTTTTTTTAAGTTGTAATAGTTTATCATGTTTAATATATATGTTTCAGTTTTTAAAGTTTTTTTTCTGTTATTTAATCATATATATTAGTATACGCTAAAAATAAACTCGGAATAATAACGATAATAGATAATTTTATTTTTATTTTCGAACCTACTTTTTTAATACTCACTGAACATCGGGACGATGCCACTTCGTAAGTGGGGAGTAGAGTTAGGTTAGAAAATTCATTAAAATTTTCGAAAATTATAAAATTATAAAAATTTTATTACTTATTTTCAAATTTTTAGTAGTTAATATATAAATATGAATAAGAAATGATATAATTTGGAAGAATAAGTTTTTAATTAAGTAAAGTATATTAGATATAATATAATTATATCTTATGTCTAATTTAGATTCTAATAAGATTTTAAGTTTATATAATTGAGTAATTAATATTAGATATTGTTTTTATGAAATTATATAAGTATGTTGATAATTATAAGTAAAAATTTTAGAATCATTTTCTTGTCAAGATGAATTATGAGTTTGGAATTGGACTAGGGATGTCGATTTTTGGCACCACAAAAATATAACTAAAGCCAAATAGCCTACCTAAATAAATTTCCAATTTCTGTCCCTACCTCAGCCTTGATTAGAGTGATCGAGACCTCACCAAAATTGCTATTGTGATTAACTAGAAATGACCGACCCTTAGCTTATTTTGGTCTACATTTCTTTGAAATTCCGCAAGTTTTGTACGTGCTTATGAAAAGAGATGGAGGCATAAAAGCTAAGTTTTGGTATATGAGTTGAGATTGGAAAGATTAGATAAGTATTAGTATATTCGATCTTACCTCATGACACTTGCAATATAGTCGATTTTGGTAATAAGTTCGGATATATTAACATTCTATAAAAGAATTAAGAACGAAGCACCCTATTTATTTACGTAATTAATCGAATACTGTATCTTCCTTTATCGTGATAGACAAACTAAAAATAAAAGAATATATCGGTTGTAGCTACCAATGATTTGAGTGAGTAGGTATTATCACGAAATGTCCTATATCACTATGAGGTTAAGCTCCGATTGCCTCGATGATAGTAGTCGGCTAGGGTATTATCTCGAAATGTCCTATTGCTTTGGGAATGAAGGCACGAGACAAAGAAGAGAAAAAGTCGAAACATAAGATCTCAAGAATGATTACAAGTTTAAGGAAACGGACTTGTAATTTTCGATCGAAAAAGAGTAGTACTCCGATCAATCTTGATGAAGCAATGCCTGTAAGTTTGATTTTCTACACACACTCACGCTTTTAGTTCTTAATCTAAAAAAAAAAAAAAAAAAAGAAAATCTGAAAGAAAGATGATATTAATCGAGATTACGCTTTTTTTTCAAGAATATGAAGATGTGATGACACATTTACTTTGCCTCTTTCTCTTTTTGATTTCCTTTTTCCGATTAACCAACATCTTGAGCCTAAACTTTATAAGCCATTTTTGTCGACTACTACGACCAAGTTTCCGATTCCAGATTTCATAATAGTTGCGATTAAAAATAATTCTAATATTTTATTTATACTTAATAAGTATTACATGTACAATTTTATCTAAATAATATTTGATTATTAAGTTATTTAATTTATATACACTTTCTGTCTTCTTATAATTTTAAATTAGCATAAGTAATATATTTATAATATTGACAATATAAATTACATTAAAAGCTCAAATCGATCAATTATATTATCTTTTATTACGCTTATTTTTGCTCTAGGACGATCAAAGTTTAAGTGGGGAGTAGTTGATATACTACTTTTATATGATTAAATAGACGTTATATTATTATGTTTTATCAACGAATTCTATGTAAAATATATGAAATTATAATATAAATGATATGAAATATTAATCTTTATAGTTTAGAATAGTTAGTAATTTATAGTATAAAGTCATGGTTTTTGCACCGGTTTTAGTGACCGGAGTGTCGTGGTCTGCATTTTACGCGGGTATTTTACATTTGTTTCTTTGCGTAATCCTAAGATGAATCGAAATCCCGAGTATCGACACTTTTGAAGTCAATTCAAGTCATTGGAAGGAAGTTATGAAGTGTCACTAGTTTAAGTGATCAACCTAGTGGAAATCCCGTAAAAGACTCGACATACGAATGGCTCATCAAAAAGACGTTATCTGAAAAAGTGTTCTTAATGAAAGTTGAAGATCTTCATATAAGTTTTCCAATGCAATTTAAATTATGAAGATTGGAGGTCTACAACTTAAACAGTGATCAAGTGGCTAATCGATTTGGGTTAATAAATATCCCGAAATAGCTTCGGAGGAACACGAGGTAATCAAGAAGGCGTTTTCTGGAGAAGAGTCCTTCATGAAAGTTGTAGAGTTTCTCGAGACCTTAATTTTGGCATTTCGTTTACAATTTTTGGAGGTCTACAACTCAAGATACGAATTTTACAAGTTTTAATTGCATAATTATCATATCGAAGGATCCAGAATGTGATGAGTTGTTACACTCATGATGATTCCGGACCGGTCCGGTCTAACTGCCGGCCCGGGCCGCCCTTTGCACTTTGCCTATATATAGAAGCTCATCACAGATCGATCGGGGAGTACCAAAAATATATATATACATCATATATATATATATATATATATATATATATATATATATATATATATATATATATCCTTTCTAGTTTTTGTTTAATTTCGTAGTTGTAAATAAGGTCTTACGCCGTAATAATGTAATTTTAGTATCGTTATAATGCTCGGGAAAATCTCGGAAGTTCGGTTTTGCTAAAGAAGTTGTAATGTCCGGAAAATACGATTTCTGAATCAACTGCCGTATTCGGGTAACTTTTCTGAAGTATTTATGTTTATGTTGTTTATTTTCATCTTTTTAGTTGTTATAATGTTTTTGGGCTAAAATCTAATAACTAGCCAAAGTTATGTAATCGTTTTATTTCGATCTTTTCGGTAAAGGAATGCTGTCTAATTAAAATTGACTAAAATTGAGTTAATTGAATCTTTTTCTATTCTGTAACGTATTGATAATATTCGGATTGACGTAATTAACCAAGATGAATCGCACCATATAACCTAACGATGAACCGACCGCAGAAGTTAGGATATGAGATAAAAGATAGAAAACCGGAGGGTAAAATTGGCCGTCTGTAAAGCGTGACTACGGTATCCTATTTCCTACCCGGGGTAGATTTGTCTTGGGAAAGATAGATCTTATTAAAATTGTGCTCGAGATCATAATAATGTTAAAATCAACGGTTTAATTAAAACTAACACCGAAAGTTAAATCGATCCGCCGACAACCGGAGCCTTTTGAATAACATCGGCCGTCGATTTAACGGAATAACCTCTTTTATCCGGGGTAGATTTGTACTCGGTACCTATTCAGACTAACTGAGATTAGCATGGGGCAGTTGTGGAGATTGAACTGTTGACAATGACATAGGACAATTTCATACGCTCGTGTGAGGAGGAATTGTTAACCTCGTGGAGTGCACCGTTTCATTTACTCAATTGGACCTAAAATAAAAGGAAAGATCGAGCACATTCCGTTTACTGGAAAAGATCGTATAATTCAATTATATACACTTTGGCTAGTTCTATAAACTTATCTGTCTAGTTCTATATATTGGTATCTATATATTTATATCTATATATATATTTTGCAATTTATGTACATCTATATATATTTATATATCTATATATATTATATTAGAATAAATTTTAAATTACGCATTTATTTTATGTTAACTAGAATAGTAGTGATCTGTGTTATAAAATTGCGGTTTAGATCGAGTTAATAACAGCTCTTTGGTGTTTAACCACACTTAGAAGAATTACCAAGTTCCCTGAGGATTCGACACTCTGACTCACCATACTAGCACTACAGTTTGACCCGATACACTGTCGGTTAAAGACTGGTTTAGCACTACGGGAAAAAAGGCCTGTCACTTATATTACGAGTAGTGGAGATAAGATGAGATTTTGGTGTTGGTACGGTCTTTGAATGTTCCCGTAGGTTAGATATGGACTGTAACATGGAATCTATGTGCTTTATGTGCTTCTATTTGTTTATAGTCAGTGACATTGCGACGTACTGAGCGGAATACCATGGTACTGAGCGTAGGACCATGTCGGATGTATGACTAGTTGCATTACCCGTGTCGTCCCAGAACGATGTACAGAGCAGGGTACATACTGTGACCCTGACCCACGTTGGACGTACACTAGTCATATTACCCGTGTTGCACCAAGCCTTACAAGTCAACAAGAAACATGAACAGGGCAGTCAAGACAAGAACAGGGACATGTTAAGTAAGAATGTAGACATGAAGTATGAACATGATAAACATGACACGAACATATTATGGTTTGTAGATAAGTAAAGTATGGGTTAATGGACAACTTACGTAAGTTGATCGGTAGGCTAAATATAGTAAGTAATGAATGTAACGAACAAGTACGTGCAAGATGAACTGAACGTAGTTAATATACATGTTTTTTCAATGCATGATTTAAAATTGGTTTCCAAGTGGTTTTCCTTTTATGTAAAGTTTGGTTTTAAAGTGGAAGTTATTATGTTTCAAGTTATGCATTAAAAGTAGTTTCCTCAAATGTTTCAAGTAATGTCTTTTATGATGCTTGTGAACTGGATGAAGTAGATTCATGTCATGTCTCCCGGCATTCGATATACATGAATCTCTCTTTTGATCTTCTTTCTCCTTACTGAGCATACATGTTAGTAGTTATTCACGTTTTAGTTTGACAGCAGATGTAATCGGTTGAGTTTGTTAATGGAAAATCTTAAGTGTCAATTTCGTGAGTCTCTTGATTGTTTCTTTTCTTCTACGTTTCCTGATACGACATGAGGTTTACGTGAGATTTAGGGTTAACTCTAAATGTCACATAACGAACGTTCATTTACCGGATAATGTGTAACGCCCCGTTCCCGGACACCGAGTCCTTATCCGGAAAAGGAACGTTCGGCACGTATAAAATAAAAATAAATTCACTTTATACGTAAGCCTCTACTACGTCGTATCAAGATAAAGCAAACGGAAGCAAAAAGACTCGGGTAAATTTTTTTCAAATATCCAAGAATAGAAACTCAAGATCTAAAGATAGAAATGTAACATTATTACATTGGAACAGAAAACAACGAAATCCAAAAGAACGAACTCCAAAACGAATACCAAAAGTAAACTACAAAGTTTTCACAAAAGTCCAAGTCTAAAGTATAAAATAAATATAAATAGTCAAGGTCTTCAACTCCGGCGTCCTTAAACGTCGTAAACAAAGTCCTCCTCGAACTCCAAGTTTACCTGTGAGAGCAGTTGCGGCGAATATGTTGGTGAAGGAAATAAAAGAAAACAAAAAAGGGTAAAGAAAATGGTCCAGCCACAATACGGTATACCGTTTTTCAATTCGTTTCACGAGTGTTTTACGGGTAAATTTAAGTTATGATATTTATTGGCTTTTAAGAGTTCTAATTTTGGATATAGGATTAAAGATTGTTCGTTTGATCATTAGGGTTATTCGGATTTGACAGAGGATCGAAAATGGGAAATCGTTGGTAGATCCGTTGTTGGTTTATAGATTCGCATAAGATTTGAAAGTTCGGTTCGTAGTTCGGCTTGTCTTTATTGTAAGGAGTTCTTCTTATCAAAAGATTCTATTTTTAGTTTAAAGATCATGCTTTATTGTGTTTTGAATATTGTTTTATGTTAAGTTGCACGAAACCGGACATGATTATGTGATGTCGGGTATTTGCCAAACTATGTTTTAAGAAAGTTATTCTGCTTTCTAGTTACCTCTGTGTTTTATGTGCTTATATTACGAGTACTAGAGATAAGATTGTTAGATGTAATATCGTCGGATCAATCATAGATTGACCCGATTACGCAGCGGAATGCATCAGATCTAGATCTAAACGAAAACAAAGAACATAAATTAAAGATCAAACTACAAGGAAGTTTGGATTTTACCTTTTTTGGTGCTTAACTCCAAGAACAAAGGCCTCCTAGAACACATGTATGAGCAGCCACAGCCTTCCAACGTGTGTCTCCCAGCAACACCAGGTGGATGGTGTTTCCCGCCGTCGGACCTCCTTAATATGCTACCGGAATAATCCCGAAGATTATTCCAACTCGAAACCCAAAGAAAGATAGACGAAAATTCTGGGCTACTTTCTTATGTATATGGCGTGTTCTTTTTTTTGTGTCAAAAGGCTTGGAAGAACTCTCTTTATATAGGAGAGTAAAACTTAACCTCCAAGGATTAAATAATTAAGAGATAATTATTACAATAATCCTTTATTCCAAATAAAAGATAAATAAAATGATTATCCCAAACAAATTAAGATAAATCATATTATTATCTAATATTCCATGAATTATCAATTAACAAATAAAAGATAAATCACATGTTAAATAATTATCCAAGAAAACTAATTTCTTTCTAATTAATCAACATATTGGCGCCACCTTTTCTCAAAAAAAGGTTCACACGCATTTTCCATATTTGACCAATTAGGTCAAAAGGTCAACACACTAATTTAGGCCGAGTCTACGAAAAATGTCTTTTCCGTGTATTTAATTATTTAGTCCAACTAAACAATTAATCCACATGGGCGCAAAATGCTATCCTGCTCTATTGTTACTATTTAATTATAAATGAGGTGAAACGACGAGAAATCCACTTATGCTATTTTGGGAGCCACGTCGGGGACCATGGACCCATATTCAAGAAGTTACAATAAATTAGATAAAATTATTAAATCGATGTAATAATTATATCCAACCTATTAATTCGGGATTACACCACCATAAACCCGAACCGAACTCTATCGAATATAGATAACTTACACTCAATTTATGAGTCTAAAGCGTCCATCGATATAATAATTACATACGGATAAATCCTCCATAGATCGTTCACTTCGATTCGAGATATTTCCGTAAACCCTTCTCGAAACATATTATCCTTATTTACCATTAACCCCTAGTGATCAATTAGTTCATATTCAATATAATATGAACTCGGCCGATCGATCGCTTTAAGGTCAACAAATAAGTGGAATCGTTCGTCACTTCCCGAGGAAGGAATGGATTACATATCTGTGATAGCACAGACTACTCTCTCATTCTAGAACAGAGCCAACGAGAAGTGTTGGACCACATACTACGAAGTGATCCTTACTAACACATCAAACTCCACCCTAGTCTAAGCAGTTGTCTGTGATCACCTCTGGATCATAGTTATCAGACCCGGCCCGGTCATTGACCCGGAAAAGTTACCGGGTCACCGGGTCACCGGTTCAACCGGTGGGTCACTGGTTCAACCGGTGGGTCACAACATAAGGCTACTTAAAATATAAAAATAATATTTTCATACATAAAAATAAATAAAAAAAACTAAAATTTGACAACCATAATCAATTCCAAAATATTCCAACATCCAAATCATAACAAATATAAATGAAAAGTGTTTTTGATACCAAAACACACGACGATACTAGTGGAAAACCATCAAAGTTCATTACAAAGGAGTTGTTCCATGCATTATAAAATTATTAATTCAAATAAAAACTAGTCCCCTTGTTCCCAACAATGACCAAATTCATAACCACCAATTTCTTCTCCGCGTGGTCTTCATTCCTTCATTAACATTTTCTTCAATATTGGTTTGACCTTCGTCATCAACATCATCCAAGTCATCCAAATTGAATTTCGTTACCTTCATCTAACAAAATGTATATGATCGTTAATTGATAGTTTCCTAAAAGAAACAACTTTATTTAGAAATGATGGTAAGTTACTTCAATGATGACATTACATGATAGATAAACAATAAAAGCCGATAAACATAGTTCTTACCAATTCCTCAATGCTTGAAAATCTAATTACGAAAATTCCTTTCTAAAAGCTTTCCACCTCGCAACGGTCAAAATGGGAGGCTCGTCTTCTAAAACCCAATTTCCATTGACACCAAATTGTCCGTAGTCAATAGGGTCGTAATTTCTTCCCTTTGCACTCCTAAGAAAAAACATGTGCCAATGTCAATATCATTTAGTCATGAAAAAATAAGTACAACAAATAGGAATTGTAATGAATTACTTTTGTTGTAACCGCAAGTTGTAGTGTACATAGACCAAATCATTCAGTCTTTGATGCTCCAATCTATTCCTCTTTTTGGAGTGAATATGTTCGAATATACTCCAATTCCTCTCACATCCAGAAGCACTGCAAGTTTGACTTAATACTCGTATAGCTAACTTTTGCAAATTAGGAGCGCCATTACCATAACATGTCCACCACTCATCTATTAAACATAAAACGAAATCTAATCAGGAAACACAAGAGGAATAAAGAAATGATTAACGTGATATCAGGAAATTGAGAAAAACATCAATGCAACTAAAACTATAAAACTTCATTCATAAAATTACCTGGGATCATGGCATCACGATCATGAATTGCAGAGGGCCTACCAAAATCACCTTCCGCTCCACGAAATAAATTTGATTCTTTGGTTAACTTAGCCATCAAAGTTGGGTTCCCATATGCATATTTTTCATTGACATCCAAAAGAGAAGACCCAGTATGTCCATGTTTTTCCATGTCATCCGCATTGTATTGATGGGCGGGATTAAAAAAAACCAGTTGCATGGAGATTTTTGAAAAGTTGGTTATCCCATCTATAATCAATGACTTTCAAATATGCATCAACCCTTCTCTTTTGTCTATGTGACCGTCTCACCAATTCTTCTCTTGCTTTATGCATAGCAGCATACAAATAGCCCATTGCCGGCCTTTCATCACTATCAGCTAACCTTAATACTCGCATGAGTGGCTCTGTAAGTTGGAAAATGATAGCACATTCTTTCCAAAACGTGGCTTCAAACTTTTTTCCCTGTTTATCCTTTGCATAAGCACATAATTTCCATTCTTTTGACGTCACCATGGCTCTCAATGCATCCTTCTGAGCCAAAATGCTTTGTAATGCAATGAAATTTGTAGCAAATCTTGTTGGACCAGGACGGAGTATTTCTCTACCACCAGTGTGTTTTCTCATCAAGAATAAGGGATAACAGTGATTATAAATATATCTTGTAATATTGGATGCATGAGTAACAAGTAAGTTTACCTCCTCAAACTTTCCAAAGTCTTGAAACATCAAGTTTAGGCAATGAGTAGCACAAGGTGACCAAAATATTGTTGGAAATTCCTTCTCCAATAATCTCCCGGCGGCCACATAATTTGAAGCATTATCAGTTACAATATGCACCACATTTTCTACCCCCACATCTAGTAACACTTCTTTAAACAATTGGACCAACATCTCAGCAGTTTTTGAAGCTTCTGAGGCATCAACTGATTTCAAAAAAACTGTTCCTTTTGGACAATAAACTAAAAAGTTAATGAGGGTTCTCCTATTTTTATCACTCCATCCATCTGCCATGACAGTGCATCCTGTCTTTTTCCAATGCGCACGAAAGATATCAACATAATTTCTAACTTGCTCAACATTCTTACGCAACAAGTAACCACGCAAGTCATGAAAACCTGGAGCTTTATAGCCAGGTCCAAAAGAAGCAACTGCATCAAACATTTCTTGGTAGTATGCCGAATTGGCTGCATTAAAGGAAATTGAGGAATCAATCATCCATTTTGAAACAATCAAATCTACCTTCTCTTTTGCAGCTTTGGATTGAAGTACACTTTTGAGACTGGGTTGCCCTCCCGGAGTTGTTCTTGGCATGAATACGGTGTCAATTGTTCTCACTTTTTTAGAAGGATTGGCTATTTTCTTCCCTTTGTCCGTTCCATATGTATGAGGTGATTGAATTTCATGAACATCATCATCACCTTGCATGTATTGTTCTTCTTCGTAATCTCTCAGATTAGTTTGTGAATAAGATGCACTGTGGTCATTGATACCACTTTTGTTCTTCGTAGAAGTACTTTCAAAAGCTTTCTTCATTTCAAATCTTATTTGGGCACTTACTTTGGTACACGATGCAACTTCACTTTTTATACCAGCAAGATGTTGTTTGAATCGGTTTATTCCACCTCCTTTAATATGCTTGTCACAATAAAGACAAACTATTGTATTGCGTCTCTTGTCTTCTGATGGAATTTCCCTACAATGAGCCCATGCCGGATCCGCCTTCCCCCTTGATAGGGTTTGATTTTGTCCGGTGGAAGAATTTGGTGTTGCGGTTTCACTACTAGCCATATTTTCTCTGTTATGATAATAGAACAAAGCAACCATAAAAATGTTAGTTTAGTGTATTCCTAATATGTGAATGACAACCTTAAGAAATTATTAGTAATCAATTGCATAATATATATGTTCATCGGTCAATGGTGTCCATATCTTCTAACATCTTAAAATTCTGATACTACATTTTTCGCGGTCTATCCTTCTTTACTTGTGCATCCAGTTTCCACTTTTCATTTTTATTTTATCCCCTCATACATTCCAAATAGGTTATGGACACCATTCCAAATATAAATCTAGGAACATACTATTACAGTATTACTATATTATGTCATTTATGTGCTATCAATTAGGAAAACTCCATTTTTAGCAATGGCTTAATACTTCATAGCAATTGCAGAGACATTTTTAGTTACCATTCTAAACCTAACACAGGTGTCCTTACTATAATAGTATAATTAATCCAACAACACATTTCTTCTCATTCAAGAAGAGCTTTTTCGGACTACACCATATCTTACACATAGGATTTAGAGAATAAAACAAGAGCAAAAAACTAATATTGCAGAGCAGAATAACACATATAATATAAGTATAACATAAAAGTTAAAGAGTAAAACAACAAAAAAACACAATAAACAGAACCTTTGAAAATTTCAAATTGAAAAGAAAAGATTGGGAAGATGAGACGAAAGTATAAAACTAGAGTAGAAACTAGAAAGTTGAAACTTGAAAGTCGAAATTGAAAAGAAAATATTGATTGTTTACCTGAGGAAGAAGAGGCGTTGAGCAGCCGCAATGGAGTCTCTGAACTCTGAAGCAAGAACAATGTCGATTAGAATTAGATTTAGCCATTTAGGGATTTAGGTTGGGGTATTTTCGTAATAAAACTGAAAAAAAAAACATTATTTTATAAAACCAACCGGGTCGACTAAAACCCGGCCGGGTCACGAGTCACCGGTTCAACCACCGGTTTTTACGGGTCTGAGCGGTTGCCTTGCATGAGCGGGCCAATACACGACCCGGACCGGTTCCGTGACCGGGTCACCGGTTAGAGCGGTTCGACCGCCGGGCCGGGCCGGGTCTGATAACTATGCTCTGGATTAAGATTAATCCATATATGATCATCTTGTGATTCGATAAGACTTCTCGATTACGGAATTATATCGAGAACTCAAATCAAATCGGTCCAGCCCTATATTATTATCATCATATATAAATGCCCCACTAGGTACCCTATTACCGACAGTCCGGATAAGACTGTCACACCTAAAGTGTTCTGGGCGCATTATTAGCAAATTAATCTAGAGATCCATACTCAGATTAATAAACGCTACGGACTAAGTTACTTTTAAGTATATTTCACAAACACAATCATCGTGTGTATAGCCATACACTGAGTCATATGATTACATAATCAATATACTTAGGGTTTTTTGTAGTGTATTAATATTTGCAATAAATGCGAATAAATAAGATGAAATAAATTCTGTCATTTATTTAAATAAAACAATTACAAATTGTCTTTCAGGCATAAAACCTAACAATTTCCCACTTGCACGAAAGGCAAGTGGATTAATTATTTTAGAGCACACCCTATATCTATATTACAACAATACAACTCCCACTTGCTCTAAAGCAATTAAGTCATGTCCCTAATACCAATAGTTTCCAAGTGCCGGTTGAAGACTTCTAACGGCAGTGTCTTGGTGAAAGGATCGTGAGGGTTGTCGCAGAGGCGATTTTCTTGAAGGAAATGTCTCCTCTTTGGACTATCTCTACGATTAAATGGTACTTTCGCCGATATGCTTCGACTTGCGGTGACTACGGGTTCCTTCGAATTTGATACAGCCCCATTGTTGTCACAATAGAGAGTGATCGGTTCGTTGTGATTTGGAGAGACCCCTAAACCACTCAGGAACTTTTTGAGCCAAACTGCTTCCTTAGCTGCCTTGGAGGCCACTATGTATTCAGCTTCCATAGTAAAATCAGCCATGCTGGATTGCTTGACGCTTCTCCAAATGACTGCACCACCACCAATGGTAAACACTGAGCCTGAGGTAGATTTGAAATCATCTCTATCTGATTGGAAGTCAGAGTCAGTGTACCCCTGTACATCCAGGTTTGCACCCGAATATACCAGCATATAATTCCTAGTCCTCTTCAAGTACTTTAAGAGGTTCTTTACTGCAATCCAATGCTCATTGCCTGGATTCGACTGATAACGACTGACGAGTCCAACGCCATAACAGATGTCAGGTCTAGTGCATAGCATAGCGTACATTAGACTACCTACAGCCGAAGCATAAGGCACTCTTCTCATAGCCTCTGTTTCCTCAGGAGTCTGAGGACTCTGAGTCTTAGAGAGATGGATGCCGTGACGAGTTGGTAGGTAACCCTTCTTTGCGTCCGTCAAGCTATATCTAGCCATCACCTTATCAATGTAAGTGGCTTGTGAAAGAGCTAACATCCTGTTCTTACGATCCCGTAGTAATTGGATCCCGAGAACATAATTCGCCTCTCCCAAATCTTTCATTTGGAATTGGCTGGCCAACCAAATTTTAACGTCCGACAACATCCCCTTATCGTTTCCAATCAGGAGAATGTCATCTACGTACAACACTAGAAATGCAACCTTATCCTTAATGACTTTCTTGTATACACAAGGTTCATCAGGATTTTGTTCGAAATCATATGACTTAATGGTGCCATCAAATCTATGATTCCAAGACCGAGATGCTTGCTTCGACCCATAAATGGATCTCAGCAACTTGCACACTTTGTGCTCTTGGCCTTGCTCGATGAATCCTTCTGGTTGCTGCATATAGATTTCCTCATCGAGAAAGCCGTTAAGAAACGCTGTCTTGACATCTATTTGCCAGATTTCATAATCTAGGCTTACAGTAATAGAAAGAAGGATCCGGATGGATTTAAGCATGGCCACAGGGGAGAAGGTCTCTTCGTAGTCTATACATTCTCTCTGTGTGTAGCCTTTAGCTACTAGCCGTGCTTTAAAGGTTTGCACCTTACAATCAACTCCTCTCTTTCTCTTGTAGAGCCACTTGCTCCTATGGGTTTTATTTCCCTCGGGGCAATCTACAAGTTTCAGACCGAAAGTTAGAGTACATGGACTCTATCTCTTGATTCATCGCGTCAACCCATAGATCCTTGTCACGATCATCCATGGCCTTGCGAAAGGACACTGGATCATCTTCCACACCATCAGAGACGGCTACGTTCGCCTCTGATTGTCCATACCGATTTGGTGGCCGAACCACTCTCTCAGTACGTCTGGGTGGATTAGGAGGAGGGGTGACTGTTGCATTCACAGTGTTGTCTACAGTGACACTAGGTGGAACTTGTGGTCTGACCTCGTCAGAAAGTAACTCCTCAAGTACGACTTTACTTCGAGGCTTGAAGTCTGTCATATACTGATCTTCCAAAAACAGACCTCCACGTGTTCCCTTGGGGTAACCAACAAACAGACATACTTTCGTACGCTTTTGTAGTTTCGTAGTCTTGTCCACCAGTAAGTGTGCAGGACAACCCCAAATTCGAAAGTGATGTATGCTTTCGCCACGTCCCTTCCAAAGTTCCAAGGGTGTCTTACTGACAGACTTAGACGGAACCACATTCAAAATGTGTACCGCTGCTTCTAGAGCATATCCCCAAAAGGATATCGGTAGCGAGGCGTAGCTCATCATTGATCTGACCATGTCAATCAATGTTCTATTTCTCCTTTCAGCAACTCCATTTTGCTGAGGTGTCCTAGGCGCAGAACGTTGAGAACGGATCCCATGTTCAAGTAGGTAGTCAGTGAATTCAGTATCTAAGTACTCTCCTCCGCGATCAGAGTGAAGGCATTTCAAAGACTTGCCTAACTGCCTTTCGTCTTCTGCTTGAAATTCCTTAAACTTTCCAAAAGTCTCAGATTTTTTATGCAACAGATAAACATATCCGAATCTCGAGTAATCGTCGATGAAAGTCACAAAATACTCGAATCCGCCTCTAGCTTGCACATTCATCAGACCACAAAGGTCTGAATGTACTAACTCTAGAGGTTCTTTGGCCCTATTCCCTTTTGACGAGAAGGGACGTTTAGTCATTTTTCCTTCCAGGCAAGATTCGCAAACCGGCAATGAGTCAACAGATAACTCTTTTAAGGTATCACCCTTAGCGGTCGTTTGAGTGTTTCAAGGAAATGTGACTAGCCTAAGGTGCCAAAGATATGTACTATCTTCTTTATGAGAAATTTTACGCCTTTTAGCAGAGATTTTGATGCGCTACTTTAAACATTTCAAAGATTTAACAGGAGCTTGCATGGGTTTAATGAAATACAATCCGCTTTCTAATACAAGAGTACACAAAGTAAAACCATTCTTTGAAATAGTAAACTCATCATTCATAAAAGAAACAGAGTACAACCTGGTCTTTCAAAGCAGAATATGAAATTAAATTTCTATTTAAAATTGGAATGAAATAAACATTGTCTAAATGTAAAACTTTATTTCCAAAATGTAAAACCACAGCCCCACTACTTTTTTGTCAAACTAACGCCCGGTGCCGACTCTCATAACTTGAGCTCCTTCCTCTAGCTCCTGAAACGAACTAAGGATCTGCAAAGAAGAACATACATGGTTAGTAGCTCCAGTATCCAGTATCCAAATTGATACATCTTTAGCTACATTGAAAGATTCCAAGACGGGTAATTCTGGATTACCTTTCTTATCTTTCCTATTGCTAGCCTTTACCTTCCCATCCTTTACATCTTTGAGATATACGGGGCAGTGACGACGCCAGTGCCCTATCTCATTGCAGTAATGACACTTGCCCTTGGGCTTGGATGGTGTGTTCGGCTTAGCCTTCTTCTTCATAGGTTTAGCGCCGCGCAGCTTTGTTTCTTATTCTTTTGTTTACCCCTTTGGTTTGACTTAGACGCCTTGGCTACGACCATATTGGCCTCAGCCTTCTTTTCCTGCTCTTGGGATTTATCTTTCGAAGAAAGACCCTCGAAGACTTGAAGTTCGTTGATCAACTCCGTCATGGAAAGGTGAGCCTTAGACATGACATAGCTAGTCCTGGACGTTAGGAAATCAGATGTCATTGATTCGAGAATCACGGACACTTGAGTAGCATCGTCTATAGTCGCACCATGAGTTTCTGCTTCAATAAAGTAACTAATCATGTTCATCACATGACCAGTAACCGACTGACCCCGCCTCATCTTGGCATTGACAGCCTTCCTCACGGCCTCATGTCTTGCTTGATCAGACGGTTTGCCAAACATGGTGGTTAAATGCTGCAAGATTTCTTGTGCAGTATTAAAACCCTCAATCTTGCTCCGAATGACATCCGACACGGAGGCTAAGAAGATGCCTCTTGCCTTATTATTCGCCTCTGTCCATTTTTTATGTTGATCGCAAATGCGTTTAGGCGGATTTTGAGGGGGAAGAACAAGGCACTCCTCAGTCAAAACAAACTGTGCATTCTCAAATACGAGCACCACGTTTACGTTACTTTTCCACTTAGTAAAATTGTCGCCATTTAGCTTATCATTCAGTAAATTTTGAATTTGCGAAGACATGTTGCTGTAAATAAAATGACAGAAACTTAATCAAATATACACTACTATATCTTGTATTTTAGGAATAATAAACTATATTAAGTCTATCCTACCATTCCAAGGATTTAATCTCACACCTCAGTGCCGCCGCATGGTCAGTCAAAGAGGAGACGATTAAACTGAGACAATCTCTCTCAATGATTAATCTTCGAGAATCAAACATCTCACGGGAATCAGACATCCCGGACCTTAATCATTGATTACCTTCCTTTTCTAGCCTAGATATTTTGAAAATATCCATAAAGAGTGTGACCTACTATATCGATCTCAAAGTACGCCCGAGTATGCCGCCATTGTGGTCGGTCGGTGACTCAACGAGTACCAAATCCTATCCTTTCGAAACCAAGCCTTGAATTTTGATAGGGCAAACACCACCCAGCGAGGGGCGGAATCAAAGCAGCCGAGGCGCCACCCTTCTCTAACGTGCTTGCATTTATAGTAGAGGCCGGGGTTGGTTGTCGCCTTCCCGCTCCCACTCAATATTTTGAAAAAGTGGTGGGTTTACTAATTACGGTTGCGGTCTTGACAATAAGAAACAATAAATCAAAGTACTCCGAATAGGTCGGTTATGTAGGCAAGCCTACGCCGTCTTATTCGTTGGAACATATGTGACAGTTCAGGCCAATCCGGCAAGAGAAGCCCCGTTTAGCCCGAAGGCTTATCGGCTATGCTAAGTCCTGTCGAACTGTTGTAACGTACATCACACGTGGAGGGGAGTCGATTGAGCCGAAGCTCGGTTGAACTCGCCCAACCATGGTTAGACCATTTCAACCCATGTACTAAGATTCTCCGATTTCTAAATTGTGACCCAAAGCGTAATCTCGTTTCTGTTTAAGGTGGGTTCACTAAGAAGCCATCACCGAAAAGCTCAACGATTTATCCAAGTGGGATTCACCGAGAATCCATCATTAAAATCGTAACGATTGACAAAACCCGGGTCCTCTGTTTTTATAATTAGCTACTTATTATTTAACTACCACATATTAAATTAATAAGCATTCATACTAATTATTCGAGTTATACACGTCTATTTTAATTCGAAATTAAAAACTACGTGTATGCATTGGAGTGGAATCATGAAGATGCAAGTCATAGCAATTTTCCGGTTTTAAGCACGTAATCTTGTTCAAACACAAAATTATACCGAAAAGTAAACACCGAGATGGACCGCACAGATTCGACTAACTAACTATTTTTTAAGGAAAAGTAAAACTTAATCTAAAACTTCAAGTCTTGATCTTCAAACTTGAATCATCCGGATCTTCAAAGTTTCGATTTTGACACGAACCTTGAACGACGAGAGAGAGAGGAGACCGTAATATACTAATATATTAAAATATATATATTATTAGAATTGTTTTGTTAAACAAAAACTTTTTTTTTTTAATTTTTTAATTTTTATTTTTGTTGTATACGGCAGAAAAGTTTTTTTTTTTTAATTTTATTAAACCTATCAGGCCTTGCGGCCAAAAGCAATGGATAGCCAAAAAAAAAAAAATGTCATTGCCGCATAATAAAAAAAAACAGCCGAGGCAAAAAAAAAAAAAAGTTATTAAACAATTCGGCCTCCTCCCGTTGTTACTTCTTCATGATCACTAATACCATGATCTTCGTCGTCCCAAACCCGGAACAAAATAAAAATTACTACAAAGATGATATATTTTTTTCGATTGCATTAAATTTAAATTACAAATCCTATACTCAATTGTTACTAAACAAATGAGCTATAAAATAAATCTACGGGTAAACAATACCAACCTCAATTCATCTCTTCAACCACAACATTCACAAGCATACAACATGATTAAATTTCGAAATTTACCAAAAAAAAAAAACGAAATAAAACATCTAAAGCATGCTTTTCCACTCCAAGATCTAAAATTCATATACTTTAATCGTTAGATCAAAGGCTCTGTTAGATGTAATATCGTCGGATCAATCATAGATTGACCCGATTACGCAGCGGAATGCATCAGATCTAGATCTAAACGAAAACAAAGAACATAAATTAAAGATCAAACTACAAGGAAGTTTGGATTTTACCTTTTTTGGTGCTTAACTCCAAGAACAAAGGCCTCCCAGAACACGTGTATGAGCAGCTACAGCCTTCCAACGTGTGTCTCCCAGCAACACTAGGTGGATGGTGTTTCCCGCCGCCGGACCTCCTTGATATGCTACCGGAATAATCCCGAAAATTATTCCAACTCGAAACCCAAAGAAAGATAGCCGAAAATTCTAAGCTACTTTCTTATGTATATGGCGTGTTCTCTTTTTTTTTTTTTGTGTCAAAAGGCTTGGAAAACTCTCTTTATATAGGAGAGTAAAACTTAACCTCCAAAGATTAAATAATTAAGATATAATTATTACAATAATCCTTTATTCCAAATAAAAGATAAATAAAATGATTATCCCAAACAAATTAAGATAAATCATATTATTATCTAATATTCCATGAATTATCAATTAACAAATAAAAGATAAATCACATGTTAAATAATTATCCAAGAAAACTAATTTCTTTCTAATTAATCAACATATTAGCCCACACTTTTTCTCAAAAAAGGTTCACACGCATTTTCCATATTTGACCAATTAGGTCAAAAGGTCAACACACTAATTTGGTAAGTCCCACTTAAAAATATCTTTTCCAGATATTTAATTATTTAGTCCAACTAAACAATTAATCCACATATCAAATTAAATAGCCCAATCCACTATTTAATTATAAATGAGGTGAAACGACGAGAAATCCAATTATGCTATTTTGGGAGCCACGTCGAGGACCATGACCCATATTCAAGAGTTACAATAAATTAGATAAAATTATTCGTCCGACGTAATAATTATATCCAACCTATTAATTCCGGGATTACACCACCATAAACCCGAAACTAAACTCTATCGAATATAGATAACTTACACTCAATTTATGAGTGAAAGCGCCCACCGATATAATCATTACATACGGATAAATCCTCCATAGATCATTTCACTTTGATTCGGGATATTTCCGTAAACCCTTCTCGAAACATATTATCCTTATTTACCATTAACCCCCTAGTGATCAATTAGTTCATATTCAATATAATATGAACTCGGCCGATCGATCAGTTTCTAGGGTCAACAAATAAGGAATCTGTCTGTCTACTTTCCGAGGGAAGGAATGGATTCCATATCTGTGATAGCACAGACTACTCACTCATTCTAGAATAGAGCCAACGAGAAGTGTTGGACCACATACTACGAAGTGATCCTTACTAACACACCAAACTCCACCCTAGTCTAAGCAGTTGTCTGTGATCACCTCAGGATTAAGATTAATCCATATATGATCATCTTGTGATTCGGTAAGACTTCTCGATTACGGAATTATATCGAGAACTCAAATCAAATCGGTCCAGCCCTATATGATTATCATCATATATAAATGCCCCACTAGGTACCCTATTACCGACAGTTCGGATAAGAATGTCACACCTAAAGTGTTATGGGCGCATTATTAGCAAATTAATCTAGAGACCCGTACTCAGATTAATAAACGCTACGGACTAAGTTTCTTTTAAGTATATTTCACAAACTCAATCCTCGTGTGTATAGCCATACACTGAGTCATGTGATTACATAATCAATATACTTAGGGTTTTCTGTAGTGTATTAATATTGGCAATAAATGCGAATAAATAAGATGAAATAAATTATGTCATTTATTTAAATAAAACAATTACAAATTGTCTTTCGGGCATAAAACCTAACAAAGATGGGAGTTTGGTGTTGGTACGGACTTTAAATGTTCCCGTAGGTTAGATTTGGATTGTAACATGGAAATTATGTGCTTTATGTGCTTCTGTTGTTTATAGTCAGTGACATTGCGACGTACTGAGTGGAATACCATGGTACTGAGCATAGGACCATGTCGGATGTATGGCTTGTTGTATTACCCGTGTCGTCCTAGGGCGATGTACAAAGCGGGGTACTGTGACCCAGACCCACGTTGGACGTACGCTAGTCATATTACCCGTGTTGCACCAAGCCCTACAAGTCACCAAGAAACATGAACAGGACAGTCAAGACAAGAACAGAGACATGTTAAGTAAGAATGGAGACATGAAGTATGAACATGATAGACAAGACACGAACATGTTATGGTTAGTAGACAAGTTAAGTATAGGTTAATAGACAACTTACGTCAGTTGATCGGTAGGCTAAATATAGTAAGTAATTAATGTAACGAACAAGTACGTGCAAGATGAACTGAACGTAGTTTATATTGTCGGTTATATCAGGTTTGCGGTAACAATTGTATAACGAGGATATAAGGCTATTTATGGATGATTTCTCAAGTGAGATGGTGGTAGTTATCAAGAACAAGGTGATCGGACTGATGCTTATGAATGAGAACACAAGTGAGTCGACAAATTGACAGAGTAGCTCTGCGTATATTAGTTCTTGGATCCTTTTCTATTACACTGTGATCCCATATATATAGGCAAAGGATAAGTCGGTTTAACCTAGGAATGAAAAGACATTTAAAAGCATATAATTATGAGTAATTATA
Source organism: Gentiana macrophylla (assembly GCA_026214975.1). Classification (NCBI taxonomy): domain Eukaryota; kingdom Viridiplantae; phylum Streptophyta; class Magnoliopsida; order Gentianales; family Gentianaceae; genus Gentiana; species Gentiana macrophylla. Next base: position 82,324,022 of record CM047806.1, read on the forward strand.
CATAAGTTGACCGGACAACTGTCAAGATAAGATCGGCGGACAGCGGACTAGATTGTAGGTCGGACTCATAGCTACCTTGGTCTTGATGTCATCAACTCGAAGCTTAGCCAGTCTGATAATATGGGTAGCTTCCACAGTGTCCGAGGTGTCGGAGTGAAGATGAGTCCGACTTATTGACTGCAGACAAGTGGGATAGAGGCCCACGATCTGTTGTTTGGCTTGGATTCAGGCCCAATCTAGATACTCGGGTTCCAATCCAGATCGGGTATATCAATGGCCCCCTACTATATGCCTTGCGTGTCCGTCAAGGCAGAAAGTATAGTTCAGAGAAGCAGTAGAGAACCGTATTCTATTGTTGTCGTTTGTGACAGAGAGATGCCGACAATGGCTATCGGGCTTTAATCAGTGTTGATATCGCGTAGAGAATTACTGATGTTATACTATGCATTGTAGCGGATAGGCTTAGATGCCGTGCTATGGAGCGAACAGGCTTACATGCCGATAATGGCTATCGGGCTTGAATCAGTGTTGATATCACGTTGTAAATTACTGATGTATGTTGTGCATTGTAGAGAACAGGCTTAGATACCACGCTATGGTGCGAACGGGTTTGGATCGCCATAAGCCGAGGCCATGAGCCATTTTGAATCGAGCCGTGAGCCTCTTTGAGATGAGGCCGTGAGCCATTTTGAGTTGAGGCTCCAAGCCTGAGCATAAGGAGGAAGTCGTTGACCAATTTGGATAGAGGTCGTATCGATTCGTTAAACGTCACGTCGGCTGCATTAATGACACGACGTTTGACATGAAACGCCCCATCTTCTGATTGGCTGAGAGATATCGAAAACCATTCCTAGCAATAATTATTTTTGAATTTTAAATCCGAATCGACACTTCCCTCCATTTTCTTGTCTATAAAATGGGGTCTTCTCCCCCACTTTTACACTTTTCCCCTTTTCTGAAGTATTTTCCGGCAAGTGAGGCGAGAGGATTCCGGTAAGAGCAAGTGATTTCCGGCGAGGGTTTGCAGTTTCCGTCCGTTTATTCAAGCTTTTTCCCTATTTCGGGTATGATTCCATTCCTCCTTTGATTTCAATAGTGTCTTTCTTTGGTTTGAGGATTATTTGGTAGGAACGCTATTATAGTTTAGGATCCTTTGATTGTGAGTCTAAAATTTGAATCCCTTAGCTTTCATATGCATGTGTTTTTCCCCAACAAATTCATCTTGTCCCATAGATAGATTCCTATATGACATTAGGGTTTATCTATTGTTTAGGGAAGAAGGAGAGGCGAGGTGTCGGGGTGTGATTATGCTCACCTCGGCCCGATTTCCATGTCTAGGTGATTAACTGATACACCTCACCCTGTTTCTTTCTAGGATGTCTTCAGAGTACACTCAATCAGATGAAGCAGCCCGTGATGCTGCCGGTTATGGCTCGAAAGAGGTCGACATGAGTGACCAAGAAGAGGTAGTCGAAGAAGAGGTAGTCGAAGAAGAGGTAGTCGAGTCTGACTCTGGCGATGAGGAGGTCGAGGTTATCGGTGAGGGTGCAGCCGAGGGCGAGGTCGACGATCAAGACCAAGCGAAGTTGAGTAGTCTTATCAATAGAATCCAAAGGTTAGTGACCCGAGGGGCAGCTGCTCGAGGTGGGGTTCAAGGAAGTCGTGAAAACAAAGGAAACGACGGTGCCTAAGAAAACCGCGGCACCAAAGAAAACCGCGGCGCCATCTAAACCAAAGAAACAACCGTGCAAAGGGAGGTCCGATGTGGCTAAGCGCAAGTTGGCCGACCAAAAATGTTTCGGTAATAAAGTTGGCAGTCGATGGAGGGAGATCTGAGACCATCTTGATTATACCCCGGCCATGACGGCTTATGACATTCCGGCTGACTACCGGTTTGCCAGTATGGGCGTGACAAATGTAATCCGTGTTAGTGGCCGAGATGACGTGGATTATGTTTGGCTGCACTACGACCATCTCGTTGCCGGGCTTCGATCTCCCTTCGACCCATTTTTCATCAGATTCATGGAGGAGCTTCGGGTCATGCCATGCGCCTTACACATGGGACTGTCTGAGTAGTGATGACCTTCATAGTGATAAGCTGGCTACGTGGGCGACAACCATCACTGCCGGTCTTATTTTAAATCTACGGCTTCAACAAGAAAGGTGAAGATAGTCAAATTCAACCCCGCAACAGGTCGAGCAGCGGTAGACCCCGACTTCTATTTGATCTTCCCGATAAGGTGTTCGATTGGAACAAGAGGTGCATGAGGGTAGAGTCTCAAATTGGTTGGCCATTTGAGAAAATTCCTATGAACTCCGGTAGAACCGATCATTTGACGGATATGAAAACTCATGATGCTGATGACGAGTTCATAGCTGAGCTCAAAGAACTGCTCGGGTATGTTCGAAGATGGCAGGGTCAAGATCGGGTTTTTAGCTGGAGACTCCTTTTAGACATCGACCAACCTTTTGTTAGGATGGCCGGACTCTCCGACGGGGTATTGAGGATCCGGTGGTAGTGGTTGAACTATTGCCTAGTGACCCCGATTGGTATGGGGAATGTCATTTTGGTAGATGCATGCCCTCTCGGTGTCTTACTTCTTTAGGCAATCCTTCAAATCGAGCTTCAAGTAAGATTTCACTTGTTTATCATTTGTTTCAATTTGCCTGCTTTCATTTTCTTTCTCTTGACTACATATTGATTGATTAATGTTGTCCCTTTGCAGATACCATGGACGCTTTGAAGCAAAGCAATTTGCTCGCTGCCTGGAAAACCTCCGGCGAGGTGATAAGGAGCAGTGTGCTGAAGGGGATTAAGACCGACCTTCCAATGGTCGACGTCCGCAATGACTCGGCGGGTGCAGCTTCAACACGTAGAGCCTCGAAATCTACAGCTGGGAAAGTGGCCTCGCCCCCCGCTAGAAAAACTATGGGGAAAGCTAGAGCGGGCAAAACTCTGAAACAGACTGTTCTTACTAAGGCTCCGGTTGTCGAGAAAAGAAGAGTTGCTGATGAGGCCGACCCCGCTGGGGGTGGGGATGGCAAGAAGGAGGCTCGTCAACCCAAAAAATCAAAGGTGGACGATACCCAGCCAAAGGTCGGCACCTCTTCTCAGGATATATCCAAAGATGCTGCTGACCAAGGGAAATCTGTGGCCGACAAATCCTCATCGGCGGGCACGACCGCAATGGTGCCCTTTTTTGGTTTACCCGTTGGACCTCGGGGTCATCCTGTTGTCTGGATGGATATGGAATTCATGCGTCAACTGCCCATTGACATGCCCAGGGCGATCATGATTTCTAGGGCGATAGCCGACGTGGCCCTACTGAGGCAACTAAAATGGAGCCTTCCCAATCCCATCCAGTTGGAGGTTGAGGCATCTGAAATGAAGCCTTCCCAATCCCATCCAGTTAGAGGTTGGTCGCGGTATTGCGGACCGGATAGTACAATCGGATCAGACCGACCCCGTCGTGCTTTTTCACAGAAAATTGAGGACTTGTGGGGCTTGTATGGGGCAACAGTGAGAATGGTAAACATATGCTCGCTCTTTACTTTTCCTCTGCTTTCATCTTTTTCAATCGGCCCTTTTACTTTTTTCTCTTTTTTCCGGTCGGTACTGGCTTAAAGCAGTTTATAACGGACTATAATGAGACCATTTCGTCAAGCTCGACTGTTAGTAAGGAGTTGAAGGCCGCTCAAGTGGTTGCGGCAGACTTGAAGGTTCGGCTTAGTGCTTCTGAGGCCGAGAATGCCGAACTGAAGAGGCAGCTTGCCGAGAATGCTGAGCCAAAGAAGCAGCTGGCTGAGGCAAAGAAGAATCAACTTGAGGCTCAGACGAACTCCGAGCGTCTTGAAAATCTTAACCGCGAGCTGACTCGGAAGGATAAAGAGGCCGCTCAATCTATGAAAGATCTACAGAGGCAAGTCTACTAAGCCCGGAGCTACTGGAAGGCCGAACAAAAGGTGAATGATGATCTGAAGCAGAGGCTGGCCGATTTGAGTTCCGGGGTTGAAGCCCGGATAGAGGCCGCTGTTGGAAATATTATTTATGTTTTGATGATGATTCGTCACGAAATTAGACAAATCACTTACAACCCATGATGATGAAGTCAGAATTCAATCGTTATAGTGCATAATGAAAGAAGAAGCAAGAAATGGTCTAGAGATAAATGATAAGTTCTATCTAGAGTCCGAACTTTGTATAGGTTGTTTCGCACAAGCATTGTAATAGAATAGGAACTAGGCGAACAATTTGAGTCACAACAAGAAAAGCGAGTTATAGCAAGAAAACTGAATATGCACATGAAGAATCGAGGGTTCAAGCTCGCTTATGCTAGAATCAAGAAGATAAGTTCATTTGAGGACACTGACTCGGTTGGCTTAGCTAGAAGATCAAGAACCGAGGATATGAGACTCGATTCTGAAGATTGAAGAACTGAGGTGGCAAACTCGGTTAGAAGTCGATTAAGTCGTGACTATAAGTCGATTCGTGCAAGTTTGTGGTGACTCAAATCGAGTTATAGATCATGTAAAATCGAATAATCTTAAGGACAAAGATTATCGATTACCGGATAAGAAGAATCGATTGGTGTACTCGACTTAGTCAATTGAAGTCGATATTAAGTATACAAGGTACTCGATTTTGAAGAAGAGTAGAAAACTGAGTTAAGGCCTTGTTAAATTTAAACTGGCTATACGACAAAAGATCGTACATGTGAACGTTGGATAAACGACAAGTGTAACGGCTACAAGAGCTAGTGACCATTACATCACCCCTATAAATACACAAGAGAATCACTTAAGAAGAGAGAGAGGAGGATCAGAAAAAGAGCTTTACAAGCATATATTCAAAGATCCAAATCCAGATCCACAAAATCAGATCAGATATATCTAGAAAAAGAGGAAGCCAACGGAATTGCCTTGAAGACTTCAAAGAAAGATCCAGTAACCCATTAAGGGGAAAGAAGGCATCTTGGAGCTACAAAGTCAGATCTAGAAGAATCAGACAGCTCACTGAATTAATCCTTGATTAATTCTAAACCTAACCTTTGTGAAAAAGGGTTGGCTGTGCATAGTTTGAAGAGAGCAATTCTACCTTTCTTCATACAGTTGCAACTTAGTTAGTGACTCAGGCTGAAAATCTTCGGGAGTTAGTGACTCAGGCTACTCGGGAAGAGGCTGGGAAAGAAGAAGAGGCCGAGCAAATTAAATCCGATTCTAATGCTGATAGAATGTTGCATCATTCCCTTAGCGCTGAGAACGTCGGCAATGTAGATATGAGGCCTGACGATGCCTAGATTTGTATAAAATTTATTTTGATTTCTCTATGTATGATTCTGTTTTGTATAAACTTTTCTTCATCCCGCATTGCTCAACTTGTAACGATATTTTCTTCATTTTCTGAATATATGAAGTTCCCTTTGTGCTCGAATGTATGTTGTATTGTGCTCAAAATTATTGTGTATATGGAGTCCGATTTGTATATGGCTTTTTGCTAAACCATGATACTAGTCTGCTGCATAGCATTTGACAGGTTCCAGATGTGCTTTTTCTATCTATCTTGCATCCAGCATAGTCAGAATCTGAATATGATATCAGTTTAAATCCTCCATCCTTTGGATACCAATTCCTATATTGATGGTGTTCTTCAGATATTTGATTATTCTTTTAGCCGCTAGTATGTGAGATTATTTTGGTTGAGCTTGGAATCTTGCACATACTCCTACTGCAAATGCTATATCAGGTCTGCTTGCAGTTAGATAAAGTAGAGATCCAAAGATTCCTCTATAAAGCTTCTGATCAACATCCTTTCCACTTTCATCTTTTCCAAGAATAACTCTTGCACACATTGACGTATCTGATGTGCCACTTGTGTACATACCATACTTGTGTATCAAGTCTTTTGTGTACTTGGCTTGATTGATAAAGATGCCATCCTTCATTTGCTTTACTTGTAGACCAAGAAAGTAATTTAATTCTCCCATCATGCTCATCTGAAATTTGCTTTTCATCAAGTTTGCAAATTTCTCACATAGCTTCTCATCTTCTGATCCAAAGATAATGTCATCAACATAGATTTGGACTAACAAGGTGCTTGTTCCTTCCTCTAGCTTGAAGAAAGTCTTATCAATAGTTCATTTGTTGAATCCATTATTGATAAAAAAAAAATTTGTGATAGTGTCTCATACCAGGCTCTGGGTGCCTGTTTGAGTCCATAAAGTGCTTTTTTGAGCTTGTACACTTTATCTTCTTTCCCTTTGAGTTGAAAACCAGGGGGTTGTTCCACATATACTTCTTCTTCCAAAAGTCCATTCAGAAATGCACTCTTGACATCCATTTGGTAAACTTTGAAGTCTTTGTGGGCTGCAAAAGCTAGAAAGAGTTTGATTGCTTCCAACCTTGGTACTGGTGCAAAGGTTTCATCATAATCTATTCCTTCTACTTGAGAGTATCCTTTTGCAACAAGCCTTGCCTTGTTTCTGACAACTGTCATTTGTTCATCCATCTTGTTTCTGAATACCCATTTTGTTCCAATGATGTTGGCCATGTCTGGTCTGTCAACAAGTTCTCAGACCTCATTTCTCTCAAATTCATTTAGCTCTTCGTGCATAGCTGTAATCCAATCAGCATCTTGGATTGCATCATCTATTGTTTTGGGTTCCACCTGTGATAGAAAACAGGTTAGCATTCTTTCCAGTTGTCTTCTGGTTCTAACTCCTGTATGGATATTTCCAATGACTTGTTCTTCAGGATGATCTCTCAGCCAGTTTAGGTTAGGTTGAAGTTGCCCTTGGGTTGGTTCTTCCACAACTTCAACTTGTGAATCAACTTCATGTTCTTGTTTTGGTGCCTCTTGTGTTGTGTTGACTGGTGCATCATCTTGATTTCCAAAGGTGTGATTCAGAATAGTAGCTGGTACTGTTGTATTCATATAAACTTGTCTTTGTGAAGCTTCTTCTTCAAGTTCTTGTAGGCTTTCACCATTTGTATTATGTTCATCAAAGACTACATGAATTGATTCTTCAATCACCAAGATTTTTTTGTTGAGTACTCTGAAGGCTTTGCTTGTGTCTGAGTATCCCATAAAAATTGCTTCATCAGCTTTTTCATCAAAAGTATGTAGCTGATTCCTATTCAAAACAAAGCATTTAGATCCAAACATATGTAAATATGAGATGTTAGGTTTTCTTCCATTCCATATTTCATATGGAGTTTTTCATGATCTTTGTAAATGATTGATCTGTTTTGAGTATAGCATGATGTGTTTGATGCTTCAGCCCAAAACCTCTTTGGTAAGCAAGCTTCTGCAATCATTGTTCTGACTGCTTCTTTGAGTCTCCTATTTCTTATTTCTGCTACACCATTTTGTTGTGGAGTCCCTACTACTGATAGTTGATGTAGTACTCCATTCTCTTCACAGTAGTTTCTGATAATTTCATTTAGAAATATGTGCCTTTATCTGATCTTATTTTGATAATCTTCAGTTCCTTTTCATTTTGAATTCTTCTTAGCAAATCTGGCAGCTTTTTGAGTGTCTCTCTTTTCTTGTTCATGAATAAGGTCCAAATGAATTTGGAGAAGTCATCCACTACTACTAGAGTGTACTTCTTTCCACTTACACTTACTGGTGTGACTAGTCCAAACAGATCCATATGCAACAGATGTAAAATTCTTGTTGTAGATTGATAGGGCTTTGACTTGAAAGTGCTTTTGATTTGCTTCCCTTTTTGACATGCATCACAAAGGCTTTCCTTTTTGAATGTGATCTCTGGTAGGCCTTTAACTTGTTAGATATAGTGTGCCCGAAAGACAATTGTTGCTTGTCCTTACGGGCAAGTGGGAGATTGTTGGAAGTAGCGCCCGAAAGACAATTTATGTAATTGTTTTTAGAATTAATAAATGACAGATTTATTCTCATCTTATTACTTGCTTCGTGCTTGTAAGTAATACACTACTGAAAACCCCAATTCGTATCTTATGTAGCCATATAACTTAGTGTGTGTCACACATGAGGATTAAGTTTATGGTGATACACTTGAACTATTAGTCTGTGGTGAACTTAATCAAAGTATGGGGTCTATTGATTAAACCACCATTAATGCACCCAGAACACTTTATGGTGTGACCGTCTTATCCGGACCGTCGACATTGGTTGTCTAAGTGGGGCATTTATATATTATGAGAGTCATATAGGACTGGACCGATTTAATCTGCATTTCTCATATAATTCCGTGATTGAGAAATCTTATTAAATCACAAGATGATCATATATGGATTAATCTTAATCCTGAAGTGATTACAAACTCCTATTGTTTCAAGATAGGGTTTGATGTGTTCGTTAAGGATCTCTAAGAGGCGCGGTCCGAATCACTTTCACGTTGGCACTATTCTGGAATGAGTGAGAAGTGTGTGCCTCACAGATATGGAATTCATTCCTTCTTGCGGGAAGTAGAAAGACAATCCCCTTATTTGTTGATCCTAGAAACTGATCAATCACGGGAGTTCGTATTGGTTATGAACTAATTGATCACTAGTGCATGGGTTAATGGTAAATAAGGATAAGATGTATTGGATAAGGTTTACGGAAATAATCCTACTTCAGTATGGATAGTCTATGGAGGGTTAGTTTATATGTAATGATTATATCAATGGACACTTATCGACTGGACTCGGCGTTTTGAGAATAAGTTATATCTATAATCGATAGAGTTCAGTTTCGGATTTATGGTGGCGTAATTCCGGAATTAATAAGTTGAGTAGAAATATTATGTTCGATGAATATTTTATTCATTTTATTGTAGCTACTGGTTATAGGTCCATGGTCCCCGGGTTGGCTCCTAACACGTGAGTGTTTTCTCGTTTTAATGAACCTCTAGAATAAATTAAATAGTTGGTCTATTTAATAAATATGCAATATTATTTATCTGGTAATAATAATATATAAAGTAGAAAAGACATTTTCTATTAAAATGACTAAAAAATGGCGCCACATTTGGGATAAAATTGGGAGAAGAAATTTTTCTAGATTATCTCATTTGTGTAATTAATTATCTATTTGTTGGATAATAAATGAAAAAATTAAGAGATTGATTTTTTAGGAATTATCTCTTATTTTGTAGCAAAAATATATTTTCCTTATAGGAATAGGTTTTTGTATTGTGAAAAAGATAACTCTCTGTTTACTAGTTATTTTCTTATATAAAGAGAGTTCCTCCCAACACAATTGACACTACAATATGGCGCCACACTAGAAATAAAAAAGAAGAAAAATTAGTTTCTTGCCTTAGTAATTAAGAGGAGAAAAATCTAGGATTTTTCTTGTGCATATTCGAGGAGGTTCTATGGCGAGGATCGATGTCCACCGGTCGTCGTTTGGAGATACAATCCGGAAGATCACGGCTTCTCCCTTTGGTCGATTATCTCTTCCTCTCCGAAAAGGTAAATCTTTAACCTTCTCGTAGGATTAATTAGTTATGTCTCATATCGTAAATCGCATAAGCTTCCGCTGTGCGAAGATCGAGTGTCTCGATCGGTGCTATTACTTCTAGCATGTGGTATCAGAGTCAGGTTAAAAATTTACGATATCGAGAGCATAATTAATTTAGGAGTGGAATAGCATATAAGATTGCATCTTTTATATATTTTTTATATACATGCGATTGAATGATTTGGTTGACGAGATGGATTGGGGTTGGTACTTGTTTACCGTTAGATCTATTGTAAACTCGTATAATTTGTATTATACGAGTATAGGATACATGTAATTTATTTTGTAATTTATGTATTTTATTTTTACAATTTAAATTTCATAATAGTAGTATTTTTTTCCCGTCGTCAGATCCGTCGGCCAAAAGCTTCAATGAGGAAGGAAAAGTGGCGCAGCATCAGCATAATAAAAAATAAAAAAAAGGATCCAGACACCGAACGAAAAAAATAAAAAAATCTTATATTATATTTTCAAGAGAATAACCGTCAAATTATCCGTTTTTTCCAATTGACCCGACCTGTACCCGGCTCTTGACATGCGTTCAGCCAAAAAAAAAAAAAAAAAAAAAGGGGGACCAGTTTTAACTTACTTTAAGCCCTGAACTCCTCCTCTATACCGTGCCACGTCTCTCTCCTTCCTTAATTCCCCAATCCTCCAACTCCCCCGCACTCCCTCTCAATCTCCCCACACCCTTGAAATCCTCCCGGTAACTTCCAATTCTCTTCTTACCCAATTCTCAAAACACGATCAACCTATCAAATCAATGATTTCTACAAGACTATGGCATGGCAAGGATTATCAGACTGATGGAAATTCTATTATTCAACACTGACAAATCAATGATTTCTACAAGACTACGGCATGGCAAGGATTATTAGACAGATGGAAATGCTATTATTCAACACTGATAGAGAGGCTTATTAATTTCAAGTGTATATATATATTACTCCCTCCGTTCCGAAATAACTGATGCAGTCGCCAAATGCACACAGATTAAAGAAACCATTTATTGCATTGACTTTTATATGAAATATACTATAATGCCCTCAACTAAAAAAACCTTTGAAATACAAACGACATTTGGAGTACCAAAAATATGCATTTAATGAAGGGTAAAGTAGAAAAAATACATTAAATATTCTATTGAAATGCGAACTGCCTTAGTTATTTTGGAACGAATCTTTTTGGCAACTGCATCAGATATTATGGAACGGAGGGAGTAGTGCCCAGCAGTTGAATAATGCTATTATTCAACACTGACTGCGAGGCTTCTTAATTTCAATGGATGAATCTGTGCCCAGCAGTTGAATAATGTTCAGGTTCGGAGTTTCCAAGCTTCCATCGGTTTGAAAATATTATGTTCTGGTCAAAATTAACATCTCAATTCACCAAAATATTATGTTCTCATCAACCTTCCATCGCTTTAGTATTGTGTTTTGGCTTCAATTTGCATTCAGCTTTTCTGGGGTCGAGTTGTTATGCGGAAATTGCTTAACATTCCCACTAAAGACTCCGATTACATTTTTTTCACCTATTTATCACATTTTTTTTCTTGGTCCTGAGTTTTGACTTGGTTGTTTTAGGACAGAATCGTGTGTGGGTTGATATGAATTTTTGTGGAGGGTATGGTGTTTGATCAAAGTTATTAATACCAAACATTTTTTCTGCTGAATGTCAAAACATGTAGTTATTTCGCTGCTACCAATCGTGGTATATAAAAGGGATAGTTGGTAGTGTAATTAATGAAGTTTTACTTTTGTATCATTGTAAACTCTTATTATACGAGTTCTTCTAATCAAGAAGTCATCCAGTCGAATCCCAAATGGATTTCTTCCCCTCTTTGATTTTTTCTCTGTTTTTTTATTGTTGCTCCATTGCACTGTTCTACAATTTTTTTTGTTAATACTTTAGGTGATTTTTATTGCGTGTGCACCCTATCCAGTTGTAAACTATGTTATCGGTTCACTCTTTCAGGGACATATTTCTTGCACCTTAACTCTAGAAATAGCAATTACGTTTGCAGAGTTCAGTAACTGACGGGTGTGGCTATGTGTCATTTCTTTATCCATAAATTTGGTTGTCTATTTTTTCTTCATTTGCTTTTTTGGGAGGTATGTGGATTCCTCTATGGCTGAATAAAGTAACTTTTTGCTTCCTTTATTTCCTCTCGATTTCGGCTCTAATACAAATATGATGTTTTCACATTTCAGACACATCTCTCCAGCGAAAGATTCACAACTTAGTGCAAGAGATAGAAAGTTTGAAGGTTGTGCATCAAAATAACATGCGTCTTCTATTCCGAAGGCTATTTGTGCTCAGAAGACAATGATAGAGATTAGTGTAGATGGCTCGCATTAAAGGCAAAATTGGTGAGTCACTGGTGGTTTTTTTTTCAATAGTAACATTAAGAACAGTAAGTTTTCATACTTCTCTTTGTTTCAATTGCAGAAAGTTGTATGCTTCTTAGACTTGAAACCCGTGTCGGCGTATCGATTGTGGGTTTTGATTTACTTTCATAGTATCGATTGCAGGTGTCCATACTCCGTGTGTACAAACCATTATTATGTTTTTTTTTCCTCAATTAACTTCATATGGTTGACTGGTGAATTACGCAGTCAAAACACGATTTACTCGGCGTATCGATTGTGGGTTTTGATTTACTTACATAGTATCGATTGCAGGTGTCCATACTCCGTGTGTACAATCCATTATTCTTTGTTTTTTTTTAACATTTGCCTTACGTTTGGCTGCCAATACTGTTGTTGTAAACTTTTTTTGGTTCATTGTGAGTTCTGATTTAGTTCAGAAGATGCAGTCGTTGCGGGTAGAGAAAGTTATGGATTAGGATTTTATGATGTCAGAAAATTTCGTAATGAAATTTGATGTATCTCACATTTTTTCAATTTGTGGTTTTTTTTTCCAGAGTGATATGAAGTTGTGAGACATCGCTGCTACACACCTCAACAGTGGTATTTTTTGTTTATTTTTCGTTTGAATCGAGGCCCAAGTTTACCCTGCTGACTTTTAAAGCCTTCATCTGATTTTTTTTAGCAGTAAAACTACTTCATTTGATGTTTCTCATCTTTTTCATGTTTGACTATAGATTCATAATGAAATTTGATGTATCTCATATTTTTTCAGTTTGTGGGGTATTTTTTTTCCAGAGTGATATGAAGTTGTGAGACGTCGCTGCTACTGTTGAAAATGAAACTAAAACTGGAAAAATTAAACATGAAGAAGATGAACAAATTCAAAAAATGAAACAGGCGGGAAAATTCTCTTCCATTGAATTGATGATGATTACAAGAAGTGAAGTATCCGTAATGCAATTGAGCCTTTATATAGACTCCTAAGTATCTAATTAACATACAAGTTAGTTACAAATGCCCAACTAATTCCTAACAAACTTAACGCTTTTCACCACGTGTGTTCGATGAAATGTCCGAGAGAGAACTAACATCGCCTAACATCTTCATTCCATTTTATCTTCAACATCCCCCCTCAAGCTGTAATTAGGATAATTTCAGCTTGACATCGCCTAACATCTTCATTCCATTTGTGTAGTTAGTTTATCAACCTGAAGATGGATTGTAGATGTCTTTAGTTGGAAATTTAGGCATCAGTCTTGTAAGCTGCCGCTTTTCAACTGGTTTAGTTAGAATGTCAGCCAGGTTGTCTTCAGTTCTGACAGGCATAGGAATCAGAATTTTCTGTTGATACTTTTCACCACATGTGTTCGATGAAATGTCCGAGAGAGAACTAACATCAGTCTAACATCTTCATTGATGATTACAAGAAGTGAAGTATCCAGAATGCAATTGAGCCTTTATATAGACTCCCTAAGTATCTAATTAACATACAAGTTAGTTACAAATGCCCAACTAATTCCTAACAAACTTAACCGCTTTTCACCACATGTGTTCGATGAAATGTCCGAGAGAGAACTAACATCAGTCTAACATCTTCATTCCATTTTATCTTCAACATCCCCCCTCAAGCTGTAATTAGGATAATTTCAGCTTGACATCAGTCTAACATCTTCATTCCATTTGTGTAGTTAGTTTATCAACCTGAAGATGGATTGTAGATGTCTTTAGTTGGAAATTTAGGCATCAGTCTTGTAAGAACTGCCTTTTCAACTGGTTTAGTTAGAATGTCACCAGTTGTCTTTGATTCGAGCAGGCATAGGAATCGAGTAATTTTTCGTTGATACTTTTCTCTCACATAGTGACAATCAATCTCAATGTGCTTAGTTCTTTCATGAAAAACAGGGTTCTCTACAATATATGTTGCACTTTGATTGTCACAAAACAAAGGTACTGGTTGAGAATGCTGTATGTTGAAATCAGACAGCAAGTATAGTAACCACTGTATTTCACATGCTGTTAGGGCCATTGATCTATATTCAGCTTCTGAACTACTCCTACTGACTGTTGTTTGTTTCTTGCTTTTCCATGATATCAAAGATTCACCAAGAAAAACAGTGTAACCACTGATGGATCTTCTGGTTTGAGTACAGCCAGCCCAGTCAGAGTCACTATAAGCTCTTAATATAAGATCACCACTGGAGGGAAAGAAAAGACCTTGTCCAGTCTTTCGCTTTAAGATATCTTAACAATCTATGAGCAAGACTAGATGATTCTCTCAGAGGTTTATCCAAGAATTGACTCAATTGCTGTACTGAAAAGGCAATGTCAGGTCTAGTGTTGCTAAGATAAAGGAGTTTACCAACTAGACTTCTGTAGTGAGTATTATCTTTAAGTTGTGGCTCTTACTGCTAGTACACAGGCTGTGGCAGATCCATCAGGTACTATCTATGAATGGATAGTAGATTCAGGTGCCACTGATCATGTTATATATTCATTCTCATTATTGTTATCTCCTAAACCTGTTTTTGGAGTCAGTGTCACATTACCAAATGGATCATGTGCACCAGTAACACACATAGGACAAGTTAGAATTAATAAAAGTCCGATATTAGATAATGTCCTTTGTGTACCCACGATTCACATATAATCTGATGTCTGTTGGTAAACTAACCAGTAATAAGAGGTATTCTCTGTGTTTTGGAGCTAATGGTTGTACCTTGCAGGACAATATATTGAAGAGAATGATTGGTTCAGCTGATTTGGTCAAGGGCTTATACATATTGAAGGCTGATCCTAATGATATGTTTTTGGATCATCAAGTTTCTTGTCAATCTGTCATGTTACCAGCATCCTTGTTATGGCACTATAGGCTTGGACATCCTTCTAAACAAAGAATGAGTATTATACACAAGTCTAATAGTGATATTAAAGCATGTATAGATACTGATTGTCCTGTATGTCCCTTAGCAAAGCAAAAGAAACTTAGTTTTTCATCCAGTGAATCTGTTACTGAACATGTTTTTGATCTTTTACATGTAGATATATGGGGTCCAAACAGATTTTGTACTTTTAATGGAGAATATTATCTTTTAACTGTTGTTGATGATCATTCCAGATTCCTTTGGGTACATTTGATGAAAAACAAGTCTGAAACTAGAGCTTTATTGCAAAAATTCTGTAATGTTGTTTCTACACAGTTTAGTAAACAGGTAAAGAAAATCAGATCTGATAATGGTCAAGAGTTCAAGATGGACACCTATTATGCACAAAAAGGCATAATACATGAAACATCTTGCACTCATACACCACAACAAAATGGTGTGGTAGAAAGAAAGCATCAACATTTGTTAAATGTGGCCAGGGCACTTAGGTTTCAGGCTGGTTTTCCTATGTCATATTGGGGACTATGTATTAAACATGCTACAATGCTTATTAATGTCACCCCTACTCCATTATTAAAAAATCAAACACCTTATTCTGTTTTGTATGGTAAACAACCTGTTTATAATGATTTGAAGGTATTTGGTTGTTTGGCATATGCAAGTACAATTGCTCAAGGAAGAAGCAAGTTTGATAGTAGAACCAGAAAGTGTGTCTATATAGGGAACCCTCCACACACAAAGGGTTTCAACTTACTAGATCTTCAAACCAGGGAGTTTCTTATTTCAAGAGATGTAGTTTTTCATGAGAATTCTTTTCCCTTCTTATCTAATGCACTGCCAAGTAATACTGAGTCTGTATTACCTGTGCCAAATCTTCAAAATATTGATTCTGATGTTTTTAATCATAATGATGTGCAAGCAGGCATAGAATTTAATGATCAGAATGGTGAGGATCTAGATAGTGAAAGCTCACTACAAACAGGAGATGCAGGGGATGTTGATTATGATGCTTCACAGATCATACAACCAAATTTAAGGAGGTCTATAAGAGAAAGAAAAGCACTGCACATTTGAAGGACTATCATAATACTGTGATAGGGACAACTACTAAAACTCCTCATACACTTGACAAAGTATTAACCTTTGATAACTTGTCAAAACCCTATAGGGTTTTTTCTCGCAACCTGGATCTTTGAACAAGAGCCTACAAGTTATAT
The DNA here is from genome assembly GCA_026214975.1 of Gentiana macrophylla. Taxonomy (NCBI): domain Eukaryota; kingdom Viridiplantae; phylum Streptophyta; class Magnoliopsida; order Gentianales; family Gentianaceae; genus Gentiana; species Gentiana macrophylla. The sequence goes on from CM047806.1 coordinate 82,339,977, forward strand.
AGAAGTCGCCAAGGATGAAAGCGCGAAGGCTATGCAAGAGGAGTTATTGGCATTACATAAGACAAAAACTTGGAAGCTAGTTGATTTACCCCCAGGCAAGAAGCCAATAGGCTGCAAATGGGTATATAAGATAAAGAGAAAAGCAGATGGAACACTTTGATTGTCACAAAACAAAGGTACTGGTTGAGAATGCTGTATGTTGAAATCAGACAGCAAGTATAGTAACCACTGTATTTCACATGCTGTTAGGGCCATTGATCTATATTCAGCTTCTGAACTACTCCTACTGACTGTTGTTTGTTTCTTGCTTTTCCATGATATCAAAGATTCACCAAGAAAAACAGTGTAACCACTGATGGATCTTCTGGTTTGAGTACAGCCAGCCCAGTCAGAGTCACTATAAGCTCTTAATATAAGATCACCACTGGAGGGAAAGAAAAGACCTTGTCCAGGTGCTGCTTTAAGATATCTTAACAATCTATGAGCAGCAGCTAGATGATTCTCTGTAGGTTTATCCAAGAATTGACTCAATTGCTGTACTGAAAAGGCAATGTCAGGTCTAGTGTTGCTAAGATAAAGGAGTTTACCAACTAGACTTCTGTAGTGAGTATTATCTTTAAGTTGTGGTGAATCTGCTGCCTCTAGTTTGATCTTGGAATCCATAGGTGTGCTGGAAGGTTTGGCTCCTAGGTATCCAAATTCCTTGAGTAAATCAAGACAATACTTCCTCTGATTCATTAATATTCCAGACTCTGATCTGGCAATCTCATAACCTAGAAAATACCTTAGCTGTCCCAAATCCTTGATGGTGAATGCCTCATGTAATAAGTCTTTAAGCCTCTGAATTTGCTGTAAATCAGGACTAGCCACTACTAAACATCCACATATACTAGGAAAGCTATAAAGTTACATCCTTGGCCTTTTGTGAAAAGACAAGTGTCATGCTTGGATTGAATATATCCTGCTGTGAGTAGGGCATCAGCCAACTTAGCATTCCATTGCCTACTTGCTTGCCTCAATCCATATAAGGATTTAATTAGTCTGCATACTTGACCTTTATTTGTGAGTTGAAGACCGAGGTGGCCTCATATAGACCTCTTCATCTAAGTCTCCATGTAAGAAGGTGTGTTTACATCTAATCGATGTAAATGCCATTTATTCAAAGATGCTAAACTGAGGAAAAGTCTGATAGTAGACAGCTTTGCAACAGGAGAAAAAGTGTCTAAAAAATCTATGCCTTCAGTCTGTGTATATCCTTTTGCCACTAATCTGGCTTTGTATCTATCAATGCTTCCATCTGCTTTTCTCTTTATCTTATATACCCATTTGCAGCCTATTGGCTTCTTGCCTGGGGGTAAATCAACTAGCTTCCAAGTTTTTGTCTTATGTAATGCCAATAACTCCTCTTGCATAGCCTTCTGCCAGTTTTCATCCTTGGCAGCTTCTATATAACTTGTAGGCTCTTGTTCAGCATCCAGGTTGCAGGAAAAAACCCTATAGGGTTTTGACAAGTTATCAAAGGTTAATACTTTGTCAAGTGTATGAGGAGTTTTAGTAGTTGTCCCTATCACAGTATGATAGTCCTTCAAATGTGCAGGCTGCTTTCTTTCTCTTATAGACCTCCTTAAATTTGGTTGTATGATCTGTGAAGCATCATAATCAACATCCCCTGCATCTCCTGTTTGTAGTGAGCTTTCACTATCTAGATCCTCACCATTCTGATCATTAAATTCTATGCCTGCTTGCACATCATTATGATTAAAAACATCGTAATCAATATTTTGAAGATTTTGCACAGTGTCTACAGACTCGAGTATTACTTGGCGGTGCATTAGATAAGAAGGAAAAGAATTCTCATGAAAAACTACATCTCTTGAAATAAGAAACTCCCTGGTTTGAAGATCTAGTAAGTTGAAACCCTTTGTGTGTGGAGGGTTCCCTATATAGACACACTTTCTGGTTCTACTATCAAACTTGCTTCTTCCTTGAGCAATTGTACTTGCATATGCCAAACAACCAAATACCTTCAAATCATTATAAACAAGTTGTTTACCATACAAAAAGCAGAATAAGGTGTTTGATTTTTAATAATGGAGTAGGGTGACATTAATAAGCATTGTAGCATGTTTAATACATAGTCCCCAATATGACATAGGAAAACCAAACTGAAACCTATGTGCTCGGCCACATTTAACAAATGTTGATGCTTTCTTTCTACCACACCATTTTGTTGTGGTGTATGAGTGCAAGATGTTTCATGTATTATGCCTTTTTGTGCATAATAGGTGTCCATCTTGAACTCTTGACCATTATCAGATCTGATTTTCTTTACCTGTTTACTAAACTGTGTAGAAACAACATTACAGAATTTTTGCAATAAAGCTCTAGTTTCAGACTTGTTTTTCATCAAATGTACCCAAAGGAATCTGGAATGATCATCAACAACAGTTAAAAGATAATATTCTCCATTAAAAGTACAAAATCTGTTTGGACCCCATATATCTACATGTAAAAGATCAAAAACATGTTGAAGAATGATTCACCTGGATGAAAAACTAAGTTTCTTTTGCTTTGCTAAGGGACATACAGGACAATCAAGATCTATACATGCTTTAATATCACTATTAGACTTGTGTATAATACTCATTCTTTGTTTAGAAGGATGTCCAAGCCTATAGTGCCATAACAAGGATGCTGGTAACATGACAGATTGACAAGAAACTTGATGATCCAAAAACATATCATTAGGATCAGCCTTCAATATGTATAAGCCCTTGACCAAATCAGCTGAACCAATCATTCTCTTCAATATATTGTCCTGCAAGGTACAACCATTAGCTCCAAAACACAGAGAATACCTCTTATTACTGGTTAGTTTACCAACAGACATCAGATTATATGTGAACTGTGGTACACAAAGGACATTATCTAATATCAGACTTTTATTAATTCTAACTTGTCCTATGTGTGTTACTGGTGCACATGATCCATTTGGTAATGTGACACTGACTCCAAAAACAGGTTTAGGAGATAACAATAATGAGAATGAATATATAACATGATCAGTGGCACCTGAATCTACTATCCATTCATAGATAGTACACGATGGATCTCGCCACACTGTGTATACTAGAGAAGAGCCACAACTTGTCCAGGTTATCAGTCAACTTTACACCTTTTAGCATATTCATGATTGTATCATATTGAGACCTAGACATTGTGTTTGAATTGAAGCCAGAAACTCCTGTTTCTGAGTTATGTGAGATTGCATCCTGATAAGTATCTACACTTGTATCTTCCATATTAGGTAAGAAACCTTGATCCATACTAATATGATTAGCTTGTATCGACCTCTTCCTCGCCTTTTGAACCAATAGGATAACCATACTTCTTGTAACACTTGTCAATAGTATGGCCTTCTTTTCCACAATATGTGCATTGTGGCCTTTTGCTATGTGCAATGTAACCTCTTCCACTACCTCTTCCTCCACCTCTTCCATATGAAACACCAGTCTGAGAAATTTGACCATCTTGCTTGAAACCAATCTGTTTGTGCGCAAATAAAACTGCCTCTTATCTGCATTCTAGATCTGCATAACTGATTTGGCTTTCATGTTGCAAGGCCATATTGAACACTGTGGAGAGGTCTGGAATAGGTTTAGCCATTAAAACTTGTGATTTCACATTGCTGTATGAATCATTTAGCCCTTTCAAGAACCTAATGATCTTGTCAGTTTCATCTTGTTCCTTGTAAATTGGTTTGGCCGTACAAGTGCAGGGTGGAGCAGGTCTCAAGACTACCAATTGATCCCACAAACTCTTTAATCTTGTGAAGTATTGTACTACTGATAATGCCCCTTGTTTTGTTGCATATATTTCTTCTTGAAGGTTTGACAGACGATAGGCATTACCAACCCCAAATCTGTGATCAAGATCAACCCAAATCTCTCTTGCTGTTTCTAACCAGAAAATGCTCTGCTGAATCGAAACATCTACTGTAATTGACAAGCCAATTGAAACCATATCGTTGCATTGACACCAGATTTCATAATGCCTATGTGTTTCAGGCGGCTTGGGCAAGGAACCATCAATGAATTTCAGCTTGCCTTTCATTGAGAGCACCATGGATATAGCTCTTTTCCAACAATGATAATTCTCAGCTCCTTTCAATACAGGTTGAACAATCACAGCTGATGGATTCTCACCAGGATGAATATGATAAGGATTGACTGCTGCAATATCTCCTTCTTCAGCCATTGCCAAGAAATGAAGAAAACGACCAAGAAAAGAAAAAACGACGGAAAAGAAAATGTAGTTCCACACTACAAATCAAGATCACGATTCCACACCGTAATCGATCAAGAAGAGTACAAATTGAAAGCTCACCGATACCATGTTGAAAATGAAACTAAAGCGGAAAAATTAAACATGAAGAAGATGAACAAATTCAAAAATGAAACAGTGGAAAATTCTCTTCCATTGAATTGATGATGATTACAAGAAGTGAAGTATCCAGAATGCAATTGAGCCTTTATATAGACTCCCTAAGTATCTAATTAACATACAAGTTAGTTACAAATGCCCAACTAATTCCTAACAAACTTAACCGCTTTTCACCACATGTGTTCGATGAAATGTCCGAGAGAGAACTAACATCAGTCTAACATCTTCATTCCATTTTATCTTCAACAGCTACACACCTCAACAATGGTATTTTTTTGGTTTATTTTTCGTTTGAATCGAGGCCCAAGTTTACCTTGCTGACTTTTAAAGCCTTCATCTGATTTTTTTAGCCGTAAAACTACTTCATTTGACGTTTCTCATCTTTTTCCTGTTTGACTATAGATTCATAATGAAATTTGATGTATCTCATATTTTTTCAGTTTGTGGGGTATTTTTTTTCCAGAGTGATATGAAGTTGTGAGACATCGCTGCTACACACCTCAACAATGGTATTTTTTTGTTTATTTATTAATTTTTTGTTCACAGAAAATGTAGTGGTTAAATTTGTGTTCTATTGCACTTTTTATGTTCATTCTTTTCTCTTTACTTTGATGAGGGATGAATTGTTCTTTATCATGTGTCATTTGTGAACACTGAACATGGATTTGTGCCTACACTTTTTTGTCATTTGTGTGGTTGTCTTACTTTGGGCAGAAGTCTCTACTGTAGTTGAGAGGACTTGACCCCCCCTGCCCCTAAAAACAAAACGGCTTTAGATTCATGCCATCAATGCAATTATCAAATCAAGTAGTTTGTTTCTTTATATGGACTAATGGAACTCTTCATATTTTCAGGTTCAATGTTTCTATACATCATGGTCTCTCCTTGGGTCCTCTGATTTTGATTTGATTTCTTTCCCAGATTTTGAATTAATTGGCGTTTGGTTGCTAGAGCGAATTACCAACAGGACAATGTGGTATGTAAATATGCTTTTAATTGGTGATGCAATCCATTCTCATTGTGTTGATTAAAGCAACTTCCTTTTCATTTTTGCCTTCATTTTATTGACGCTTTCTGTGATGGATATTGTACCATGTGAATTTTATTTGTTTTGTTTTGTTTCTTTCACATATTTTGAAATGTTTGGCGTTTGGTTCTTACTGTGATTTAGAGACGGGACAATGTGGTACATCAACTCATTTTTTATTTTCCCAATTCAAAGCTTTCTAAATGTTACCCCTTGGAGTTTCTCTTTCTTTCTTCTATTCCTTTTTCAGGGATTTGGGATTTCTGAACATCAAGATGGTCAGTGGATGAGGGATGCGGTAGGGGAAATGAATGTTGATCCTCATCTACTTTGAGACGGCGACGACAATGGTGGATGTAGTAAGTTTTGATATTTTTCCTCTGTTCATTTTGCAGGGATTTCAGATTTGTGAACATCATGATGATCAATGGATGAGAAATTCGGTTGGGGAAATTCTTATTTGTTGGAAGAAAGATTTGGATGCGACCTTAGATAGATTACTACTCAGAAGTAATCCATTCATGTAACAAAGGTTTTCTTAAATTTGGGTTCTATCACTTCATTTATTTTTTACATCATTTTTCTACAAATTTGTATGATGTGTTTGCCGGAAGAGGTTTACGATGTGTTTGAGCAACTGAATTATAGAGAAACATCATCAAGCATCGAGATTGTTGTTCACTATGTGCTTTTTTGTGGTGCTCTCTAATTGTGGATGCAACGTAACTAGCAGCCTACATGCTGGCAAGTGTTAACTCAATTTCTGCGTCCATGACATTTTTGTTGGTTTAATGGTTCTAAATGAATTGCTTACAAGGTTCAATACAGGCTGAATTGAAAAGCTGAGTTAACACTTTTGGTTAAAATGCTCAGTTAAGTCTTTTATTTTTACAATTATGCAGCAATGATACATGGTAACCTCTTTGAATTTTTGTAATCACAGCTGCAGGAAGGAATCGGTCTAACAATCGTCACCAGAGTATTACATACATGTTATTTCATTGATGAAGCAACAATAAAAACGACGATTGCAACTGCTACGCTTATTCACAAATTGTACAAACCATCAACAGAAACTGCCATTCTTCGTCTCATGAACAACACATCTGCGGATTTGGATTTCAGACCTGGATGCGCAATGTGAGGCTCATTGACATGACGGCAGCTGCGACGGGTTGGTGGATTTTATGGTTGACGCTGGCCAGGTTACAATCCTATTGTCTTCCATGAAAGTACATATTTTTTTTTCTTCTTAAAATGTCTTTGTAAGCGATGAAAAGGGAAATTGCATTTTCTTCATGGCGATCGAGCTTTTCTTATGAAATTACAGATTTTATTTATTTATTTATTATTATTTTGTATCTTCTTTGTTTGTTTAATCTTTTTTTCCTATTTACATTGTTTAATCCTTTGTTTACTACATTTTATGGATTTGCAGGAAGCAGTTTGAAAAGGGCAAAGTATGACTATCAGGATGAAGATTAGAACGTGGAGATGGAGCAGATTGGGGCAGAGAGGACAAAAAATGTGTTCACTCTCTCACGAGTGATACTGGTGGAGGTCATCGAGCTTCAGCTGAGGCTATTAGGGATGCATTTAAGCTGGAGTTTGGGGATGAATACAGGGTAAGCCTATGATTTTTTTTGTTCTTTCTTTTTGTTTAATTAGTTTTTGACTTTCAGTTATATGAGCTCAGGATAAAAAATCATTTATGGCCTGAATTTTTCTGAATTGCTGCTCAGAATCATTTGTTTTTAGGATCTGTTAATTTTTAGGCTTAGCTACCTTATGATATGATTCTCATGAATGATAAGTGTTTGTAAGGCTTAGTGTGATGCTGGAGAATGGACTACTGCTTATTATACCATGATGATGTAGAAATATGTAGCTACTTCAATTTGGGGAGAAGTTATCCAGGTAGAATTCTTATACCATTAAGTTGAGAAATGAAGGATATTGATATCGCGTCTGCTCCGAGCTATTTCGAGCCAGAGGATCTCAGCATTCGAGCGTCGATATGGGTATGGTTTATATTTCTCAGCTGCTTTGAACCCTTAATTATCATTATCTGATTTGTTTGAACATTTTTAAATACTTTTCTTATGATTTTCCCCGGAGTTTGGAATGGTATCGACACATGCTGCGGAGTTATGGCTTCGCTTATCCATCTTATCTTATGTGATACATCTTTTATGATGATGATTCGTAGCTTTCACGTTCAAAGTGGTTGTCATCATTTAGACTTTTTTTTTCATTATTGCACAAATTAAATTTATTCTATGTTTTTTATGGATAAAATCATTTTTTTTATATGTTAGTTTGTTTATACACGACATTTTTTCATAACATATTATTTTCCTTCGATGTTTACTTTTTAAATATAACGTTCTATGTGCATCGCACGGGTTTCCTACTAGTAAAATATATATATATAAGGTGGCTGCTCGAAAGAGAAAAGGCAAAGGCATCAAATTAGGTGAAATTTTAGGGTGGTCCAGGTGCAAGTTTTGGACCACCAAGTCAGCACTTTCAAAGAGATACATTGGTTGAAAGTTTTTACAGGTAGGGGCCCATTTTAGAATGTTGGATTCCTATTGGTTTTGGGGTACCAACTAGGATTTGCACTAGGTCCAACATAAAATTTGTGTCAAATTGGGGTTATTTATCATGATGCCGCCGAAGTATTATTATTATTTTTTTTATTTTTTTTCCTAGTTTATATAGGTTAGATACGGGGTACCAATGATCCATCTCAGTGGTTTACTTTTTCGCATTTATTTTCTTGGATGATTATTTATGTGATATAACCATGTCATACCATGCATCATATTCATGAATTTCACTCCTAGCATATGCATACATGTAGATAATTAATCGTGATATTAATTTGGCATGTATGAAACATAATTAATTTTGATTAATTTAGGTAATTAATTAAATTAATTAAAACGAACGGAATTTTATCGGGATATAAAATTCACATGATAAAAAAAAATTTACTCGGTAAATTTATTTTGGGATCTAAAAATCATTCGTGATTTTTGATTATGTAGTGACTACATAAAAGAATTTTAATAATTGAAAATTTTGAAAATCTGGAAAAGTGGGAACCAACTGAGCAAAATGTTCGAAAATTGGTTCGGGCGGTCAATAGGGCTTCGGCTCGACTCGACTCGACTTGTCCGTCCAAGTACGGGGTTAGCCACGGGGGTCCTGCAAGGTCAAGCTATCCGGCGATCTGAGGCTCAATGGGGCAACCTTAGCCCGATTTTCAACCCAGCACCCGCACACATGCGACGTTAGCGTCGTATATGAACCAACGAAGAGGACGGATCGGCTTAGCCAATCCCGACACCGTTCGGTGAACTCAGTTAAAGCTCGGCCAGGGTTTAATACCGAAAAGTTGGTGATTGTTTTTCAAGATTTATTGTTTTCAAATTATTGAGATAAAATTCTACGATCCAAAATTTTCATCATTAAATTATTAGGACTATAAAATTCATTGGTGAATTTTTGTTGTGTAGTGTCTACACAAGAGATTTTCTAAATATTCGAAAAATTGAAAAATCATGAATAAGGTGTCGCTAGATATAGGCTATAGCATAGTTTAACATAAATCTGAAATATCTTAATGCATAAAGTGAAAAAATCCATGTTTACTACACATAATGCATGTAAAAGAGGATGACAAAATAGAAAACATAACATGCATGTTAATATCATGTAAAAGAGAATGACAAAATCCATACTGGTAGTATTAAGATATTTGTGATGCATTAAGATATTTCAGATGTTATGTTTATGATCACGGGTTTCCATGCACGGGTTTGAACATATACATTCATGCATAGTTTCCCCCCAGTGATCAATTGCCTTAATGAAAGTGAACGTGACATTTGTATACGATTCTGAGACTCGGACTTTTGTCTGATAAAGTCAAAACCACTAAGTAATGCTGAAAAGGTATATGTAATCATAAACTGTTAAGACAAATGATTTCCGTATTTAGATAAACGATTCTTCAGCATCTATTTATCAATGCATATATCCTAGAGATAAGATCTGAAGACTGGCTAAGGGTGATTCCTAACTCTCAGTCTAAGAACACTATCTCAAAGGAAAAATGACTAAGTTACCTTTCAATTAGGAAAAGGTAATAGAGCTGAAGAAGTATCATAGCTTGTTCATATTGACCTTCGGGGTCTTATGAAGATACGAGCTAGTGAGAGCTTTTGAGTAGTGGACAATTTGTCTGATAGCTACTCGAAACGCCGATTAGTTTATCTAAATATTTGGAGGAATCTCTGATATTACCAGAGAAACGAGTATTCCATGCTCAGATATAGGCTATAGCATAGTTTTGGCACTAATGCTTGGCCTACCTCCGGGTGAAACGATTTCACTGAAAGGAAAAACCATGTATTGTCTTATATAGTTATTGATATGCTACACAACACTGCTTAACTCAATTAAGATATTGGTTACAAAATAACGGTTTACATTATTATGTAATACCGAGAAGTCTACCTAGAAGATGCTTATGAATTTGTGGGTAAAGAGTGAATAACATTTACTCCACTTCCGTAAATAGAGGCATTTAGCACAACAGCTTGAAGGTAAGACTGAAGATTTTGCATACACGTTCAGATGTTGACTGATTGTGAAATATCTTAACACAATGAGTGAAGGTTGGTTATAAGATTCTGAAGATCAGATTATGACGGTTGTGTTAGATGTAATATCGTCGGATCAATCATGGATTGACCCGATTACGCAGCGGAAGCATCAGATCTAGATCTAAACGAAACAAAATACATAAATAAAAGATCTAAACCTACAAGGGGGTTTAGGAAGCTACCTTTTTACGGTGCTTAACTCCAAGAACAATAGATCTCCAAGAACACGTGTATCGAGAAGCCACGGCCTTCCAACATATGTCTCCCAGGAACACCAGGTGGATGGTGTTTCCCGCCGCCGGACCTCCTTGATATGCTACCGGAATAATCCCGAAGATTATTCCAACTCGAAACCCGAAGAAAGATGGCCGAAAATTCTAAGCCACTCTCTTCCAATATGGCGTGTTGTATATGTGTCAAAAGACTTGGAAGAACTATCTTTATATAGGAGAGTAAAACTTAACCTCCAAGGATTAAATAATTAAGAGATAATTATTACACTAATCCTTTATTCCAAATAAAAGATAAATAAAATAATTATCCCAAACAAATTAGGATAAATCATATTATTATCTAATATTCCATGAATTATCAATTAACAAATAAAATATAAATCACATATTAAATAATTATCCAAGAAAACTAATTCCTTGATGATTAAATAAAACAAAAAATGGCGCCACCTTTTATTAAAAAAAAAGGTTCACACGCACATTTCTATATTTGACCAATTAGGTCAAAAGGTCAACACACTAATCTGGGCCGAGTCCACGAAAAATATCTTTTCCGTGTATTTAATTATTTAGTCCAACTAAACAATTAATCCACATATCAATTAAATAGTCCAATCCAACTATTTAATTATAATTGAGGTGCAACGACGAGAAACCTATATGCTATATTAGGAGCCACGTCGGGGACCATGGACCCATATTCAGTAGCTACAATAAATCGAATAAAAATTATTCATCAGACAGAATAATTATATCCAACCTATTAATTCCGGGATTAAACCACCATAAACCCGAAACTGAACTCTATCGAATATAGATAACTTACACTCAATTTATGAGTCGAAAGCGTCCACTGATATAATCATTACATACGGATAAATCCTCCATAGACTGTCCATTCTGAGTGGGAAGTCTCCATGAACCCGACTCAAAATATCTTATCCTTATTTACCATTAACCCCAAATCCATTTTAGTTTGAAACTCATGTAATTAACCTCTTTTAGTTAACCCAAATAAAAGAAATTATATAGATAAAAGAATTGATTAATGAGCCGTATGACGTGAGGGGGTAGGGATGGCTATATTTCTGGGAGCGAACTCCGGGCGATCAATTAGTTCACATACCCGACTAGTAGCTAATTAGTCTAAATATGAACTCGGCCGATCGATCATTTTCTCAGGGCTAACAAATAAGGGGACTGTCTCTCTACTTCCCGAGGGAAGAAATGGATTCCATATCTGTGATAGCACAGACTACTCACTCATCCCAGAATAGAGCCAACGAGAAGTGTTGGACCACATACTTCAAGTGATCCTTACTAACACATCAAACTCTACCCTAGTCTAAGCAAATGATCGTGATCACCTCAGATTAAGATTAATCCATATATGATCATCTTGTGATTCGATAAGACTTTCGATCACGGAATTATATCGAGAACTCAAATCAAATCGGTTCAAATTTCTATATGATTATCATCATATATAAATGCCCCACTAGGTACCCTATTACCGATAGTCCGGATAAGATCGTCACACCTAAAGTGTTCAGGTGCATTATTAGCAAATTAATCTTGAGACCCGTACTCAGATTAATAAACGCTACGGACTATGTTAATTTTAAGTACATCTCACTAACTCAATCCTCTTGTGTATATCCATACACTGAGTTATGTGATTACATAAACGAGGTACTTAGGGTTTTCAGTAGTGTCTTAATTATAAGCACACATGCATATAATAAGATGAATTACTAATTTCGTCCTAAAATAATTATATAATTGTCTTTCGGGCACTACACCTTACAATCTCCCACTTGCACGAAAGGCAAGTGGATTAATTGTTTTAGAGCACACCCTTTATAACTATATCTACAACAATCTCCCACTTGCTCAAAACAAGTGAGACGTATCCCTCAAATCTGTACCCTCCAAGCGCGTCTTAGTAATTCATCCTGCCAAGCATGACCGGAGTGTGCCACCGCAGGGTAGGTCAGTGACCCGGCGCGTACTTAGAATCCGAATACCATGTGACTCGGTACACTGATCAGGTAGATTATCGGCTTGAGTCAATCTTTGGGATCGAAACGTCGCCTTTCCATCTAATCCGGTGGTACGATATCAATATGCCTTTGATTCAACACTGAGGACGAAATCGACTTAACGATCATCCTTAATCTGACCTAAAGTCATAATTAGTGTCATCATTTATATTCTAGTTTGCACCTGAATATACTAGCATATTATTCCTCATTCTCCCGAAGATACTTGAGGATTCACTAAACATCCCATTTAGTATTCATCCGCATGTTTAGATAACCATTCCTGAGAGGTAGGGTAGACTACATCGTTGAATGTTGCATAAATGCAAGAATATCTTAACCAGGTGAATGGATGGGATTGCCATTGATCGATTCTCGTGGATTTGAGCGAATCAAATCCTTTAGAATGAATCCCGATGGCATGTCAGACTCTGACCTCAGATAACACACCCATGTTGTTTCCAATCTGCTTTGATGTTACCATTCACAAACACTAATCTACATACTACTTTACTAATATTGATGCCCGGTCTACGAAAGACTTATCAACATTCTCGGTCAAGTCCACATATTAAAATATATGACTTTGAAAAGACCAGAGGTTTGCTTTAATCCCCAAAGGATATAAGCTATATGGCGGGCATCCCGCCAAAGGTTCTTTCGAATAAATTAAGATACCGTTAGTCTCGCAAAAGGTCTTAGGAATCACCCTATTTTTTGCTTTGTAACGAATCCGTTATTTGTTCTTAGCAAAAACCCTTACGCTCGAATGAATTCAGATTCCGTTGTTCGGCAAGGAAGTCTTGGGAATCACCCTATTTCCGCTTTTCGACGAAATCAAGCAAGACTGAGTGGTAAGAGAGATCACGGTCTGGTTAACTCTCTACCTTTTGGGGAATCACCCCTAAATTACTCAGCCTTGCATTGAAAGTTAAACTTTCCTATTCATTCGACTCTTCTCTGTGTAGTTCCAATTACTCCCACTGGGCCTGAGACACTCAGGTGGTTCTATAAGAGTTTCAACAGAATTGGAGCATCGAACTCCATTCACAGGGTTATGGCTTTTAAACCAACCTCTATGATCAGGATCCTATACAGTCCATGAAGGACTATAGGTCATCAATCTACCCTATAGACCCTAAGGTCCTGCAATGGGTAATGGACAAACCATACTCCCACTGCGTTCGGGGTGGAATGATATACTGATCTAGTTTAGTAGTTTTTATTAGTGTTTTCACCAACTGCCGGTGTTGGATGTGGACTGAACAAATCAGTTAGTAACATCTTGAGTACAAATACTTCAAGATCTAAGATTGCTATTTATTGACTCAATCAGACCGAGTTTGACAGTATCACCGTCATTCTCTGATTTTACGAGTTTTATAACCAACCTTTACTCAATGCATTAAGATATTTCACACTCTGAACGTGCACGCAAAATTTCCAGTCCTGCCTTCAAGCACTCAGTGCTAAATGCCTCTATTTACGGAAGTGGGGTGAACCGAATTCACTCTTTTATCCACAAATGCGTAGGCATCTTTTAGGTAGACTTCTCGGTTTTTCGTAAACCGTTATTTTGCAACCAATATCTTAAATGAGTTCAGCAGCGTATCGTAGCACATCAATAACTATGTAAGGCAAATTTGTGGTGTATCCCTTAGTGAAAACATTCCACTGGGAGGCAGGCCGAGCATCAGTCCCGAAGACTACGCGATAACCTAATTCTGAGTATGGAATACTCTATCTCTGGTGAAATCAGAGATTTCCTCCAAATATTTTGGATAAACTTACGGAGTTTCGAGTAGTTATCAGACAATATGTCACTACTCAGAAACTCCCACTAGCTTGTATCTTTCATATGACCCCGAAGGTCGATATGAAGCAAAGCTATGTAACTTCTTTAAATCTATTACCCTTTCCCGATTGAAAGGAAACTTAGGCATTGTTCCTTTGAGACAGTGTTCCTTTGACTGGGAGGTAGGAATCACCCTAAGCCAGTCTGCAGATCTTGTCGTTAGGGAATATGCACTAATTAATAGAATAGAAAGAAGCGTTTATCTAAATACGGAAACCATTTGCGTTTATATTGTTTGAGATGTGTTATATATACCTGTGGAAATATTACGTTAGATTAGTGTAACATATTAATTGTGAGACATATTAATTGTAAGACATATTAATTGTATTGAATAAACAATTAATATGTCATAAAGTCATAAAGTAACTCTTTTTGTCTTATTAGGTAATAGACAACTCTAGCAATTAATACTAGCCGACTCTAGTAATTAATTGCTCTCTCCTAGCTTATACTCTACTAGGACCTTTCTCACTTACTTGTACCTATTTATACTCACTCTTTTATGATGAATAAACTAAGTTGAAGTTTACTCAAGTATAATTTACTTTCTCAAACTCTCTTCATGGTAGCAGAGCCTTAAACTCCTGAATCCACGGCAAATTCTCAGTACCACGCTGAATCAAGAATGTCTTCATTATCTGAAGCTTCATCACCATCGATTGAGTCCAGTGCCGCCTCGCAGACCGGGGTCTTGAAAACCACTCTTTACAAATCACAGACTTGATGGCAACAACTACTGCTTGTGGTCAAGATCTATGAAAATGTATATCTCCGGCCGAGCAAGATGGGATACTTGTGCGGTTCCAAACCCGCCCCCTTGAAATCGACCCCAAGTTTGAAGCATGGGATATCGAAAATAACCAAGTCATGACCATCCTCACGAGGTCAATGACAAAAGAGATCGATGAGAACTTCATGATGTATGATATCGCAAAGGAAATCAGGACAATGCCGAGACCTTTACTCAAAAAGGACAATACATCCGAGGTCTATGATCTTCAAGCTCAAATCCAAAATTGCAGGCAAGGGGATATGTCTCAGAACTCAATACTTCAACCAACTATCTAGGGCATGGCAAAGACTCTAGATATGTTGGAAACTCACCCTGGAATGATGTTAAGGATGTCGCCTTTATAAGGACATTATTGAGAAAAGAGAGTATTCAAGTTTCTTACTGGATGAATCCTACTCTTGATGATGTTAGAGGAAGAATCCTTGCCACAAAACCTCTCCCCAATCTCAAATCCATGTTTCTTTGAGGTCAAACATGAGGAAAGCAGGAGGAAAGTGATGTCTTTGAACTTCCTCGTTGACAACCTTTGAAAGTGCTACCTGCCGATCTGTCGTGAAGCTGCTTGAGGTACTTGAGACATCAAGAAAGCCTACTTGATAGAATCTGGAAAGTTGTTATGTGAGCATCAGAACGCACAAATCACACCAAGGACACTTCTTTGGAAGCTACATGGCAAGCCTAACTCCTCCAAGCCTACCAGGGAAAGTCGAAGCGTGCATGTCAATGAAGAGGAGAGTGATAACAAGTTGAATGCTCAGTTCTTTGCATTCAAAGCTTTCCTCACCCAACAAAAATAAGGTAGTCCCTCTACCGACATAGCTACTCAAGGCTAGTGCGTGTAAATTCTACTCTTCTATTAATAATGAAACATGGATTGTTGATTAGGGCCTCCTCCCATATGACTCGGCAATAAAAACCTCATAACTCAACTTATCCCATGTCATCAAATTCACAAAGTTAAGACCGGTGATGGATCTATCTCTTGTGCAAAAGGTTTTGGAACTCATTAAACTCACTAATAAGATATGCCTAAAGGATGTCCTATTTGTTCCAAACTTAGACTGCAATCTCATATCTGTCAGTAGACTAGCAAAAGATTTGAATTGGACTGTTGTTTTTAATAAGAATCAGTGCACTTTCCAGGACCCTTCTTCACAGGAAGTGATTGGGAGGGCTAAACCCTGCTCAGGATTGTATGTGGTCAACCTCGCCAGCATGTAAGATCAAGATCGAATCTGTCTCAAAGAGCTCGCACTTCAACCTTAGACAATATCATGTTATGGCATTATAGACTAGGACATCCAAGTTTTGGTTATTTGAAGTCTGTAATTCCTGAATTATTTAAAGGATGTAATGTCAATGATCTTCAATGTGATATTTGCCAATTTGCCAAACTTACCAAATCTGTGTATACCAAACTGCCTTATGTGCCATCCACACCTTTTACTTTAATTCATAGTGATGTATGGGGACCTTCAAGAGTAAAAAGTATAGCAGGAAAAAGGTGGTTTGTCACTTTCATTGATGATCATACTAGGAACACATGGTTGTTTTGATGAAGGATAAATCGATGTTGGAACAATTTTTCGTGAATTTTACAACATGATCTCTACTCAATTTGGCACTAAGATCAAGATCTTAAAGATCGATAATGCACTTGAGTACTATGAGTCTAACCTCATTAATTTCTTGATGAATAAGGGATTGTCCATATCAGTAGTTGTGTGGAAACACCTTAACAAAATGGGGTTTCGAGAGAAAGAACAGCACTTCTTTGGAGATGGCTAGATCAATCATGTTCACCACACATGTTCCAAAGTATATGTGGGGTGAAGCTATATTAATCGCCACTTACTTAATCAACAGACTTCCACAGAGTGTTAGGTTTCAAAACTCCTATCCAAACCCTTTCGACCACTCACTCCCGCCTCATCTTATTTCCCGATTACCTCCAAAAGTCTTTGGTTGCACGGTATTTGTTTATATCCATGCCCAACATGAAGCAAACTTGATCCCAAAGCTCACAAGTGCATTTTCCTAGGATATGCAAAGGGCAGGAAAGGTTACAAGTGTTATTCTCTTCCAAAAGAGATTTTACAATTCTATGGATGTAAAATTCTTTGAAAGAACTCCCTACTACAAACAAGTCTCATGAACTGTGCAATCGATGAAAACTCGATTGAAATTGACCTAAATCCATTCCTCAAGAAACTCGAACCTCAAAGAACTCCATCGATTCTCAAGAGATCGAACCTCAAGACTTCATCGCGACTCTCGGCAGCTCATCGATCCTCAAAGAACCCATCGAACGAGAGCTCATCGACCCAGAGCTCATCGATACTCAAAGAACCCATCGACTCTCAAAGACTGCCGACATTGATGATAGACCTATTGCTATTAGGAAGGGAAAGAGATCTTGCACTACTGATCATTCTATTCATAATTATTTATCTTATGATTAGTTATCACCTACTTTTGCCATGTTTACACAGGACTTATATACTCACTCTATTCCTAAGAATATACAGGAAGCTCTCCAACATGATAAAGGAAGGTATCAAACTGAAATGATCGCTCTCTTGACAACCATACAGGACCTCACCACTCTCCCACATGGAAAGAAGACAGTCATTTGTAAATGGTCATTCACTATCAAGTACAATGCTGATGGTACTATTGACAAATACAAAGCTAGACTGGTTGCAAGGGGATTCACTCAAACATATGGACTTGACTACAAAGAGACCTTTGCACCTGTAGCAAAGTTAAACATTGTCAGGGTACTGATCTCACTTGCTGTACAACTTGACTGGCCTCTCCACCAACTGGATATCAAGAATGCTTTCCTAAATGGTGACCTTACTGAGGAAGTCTATATGAATGTACCTCCTGGTTTTACCAATCCTCATACTCAAGGAAAGGTTTGTAAATTGAGGAAATCTCTATATGGCCTAAAGCAATCCCCAAGAGCCTGGTTTGGGAAACTCACTACTGTGGTTAAAGCTGCTGGATATCATCAATGCAACTCAGATCACACCATGTTTATCAAGACCACTAGTCAGAAAAGATCTATTCTTATTGTATATGTGGATGATATCATCCTCACTGGTGATGACTCTACTGATATCCAGAATTTGAAGACTCTACTGGCAAAGGTTTTCCAAGTCAAGGATTTGGGCTATCTTAAATACTTCCTTGGTATGGAAATTGCAAGAAACAACCAGGGTATATCTGTCTCACAGAGGAAGTATGTCTTTGGACTCTTTGAAGGAAATCGGTATCTTGGGATGCAAACTCTTTGTATCCCCAGTAGACCCCCAGAATAATACCTCTATTTGCATGGTGACATTCTTTGTCAGGAAGGATCAATATCAAAGACTTGTAGGAAACTCATTTATCTATCCCATACAAGACCGATATTGCATATGGAGTCGATCCAGTTAGCTTGATTCATGCATTGCCCTCTTGAGCAACATTGGAATCTTGTGAAGCAGGATATCGAGGTACCAAGTCCACTCCTGGCCAAGGCTTACATTTCACCAAGTCTCGTGAGAGATCTATCAAGGTTTACATCTTTGATTCGATGGTGTCATGTCCACACGATGTAAGGTCTACTACAAAGCACGCTCTTATGTATGGGAAATCTTGTCACCTGGAGGAGCAAGAAACAACCCTCTGTCTCTAGAAGCGATCTTGAAGTGAACTCAGGGCACTAGTTTTGGGTATTTGTGAAGCTCTATGGATAAAAAGGGTCCTTCATCGAACTTCAAAGACCTATTCAAAGAACCTATCACACTCTGCTTTGTGACAATAATTCAAATTTTATGCATGGAAGAGGATCCAGTCCATCATGATAAAACCAAACATGTGGACATTGACAGACACTTCACGAAGGAGAAGATTGATGCCAAGATTATTCAACTCCAAAGATGTTTCCTCGAGAGATCGAATCTCGATATTCTCACCAAGGCCATTCCGCCACTTATGTTCAAAGAGATTGAGTAGCAAACTTGGTTGTATAAACATATACAACCCAGTTTGAAGGGGTGTGGAAATATTACGTTACATTAGTGTAACATATTAATTGTAAGACATATTAATTGTATTGAATAAACAATTAATATGTCATAAAGTCATAAAGTAACTCTTTTTGTCTTATTAGGTAATAAACAACTCTAGCAATTAATACTAGCCGACTCTAGTAATTAATTGCTCTCTCCTAGCTTATACTCTACTAGGACCTTTCTCACTTACTTGTACCTATTTATACTCACTCTTTTATGATGAATAAACTAAGTTGAAGTTTACTCAAGTATAATTTACTTTCTCAAACTCTCTTCTATTCTGCATTTCTTAGTGGTTCTGACTTTATCAAACAAAAGTCCGAGTCTTGGGTTCGTGCTATGAAAGTTATATTTATCGCAATAAGACAAACAAATTATCATATTGAAAATGAATACGTTCGTTCCAACGCATCCGAAAACAGAAAATTAATTTTCTGTGATACTCAAGAATTGAATCCGATATTCATTTCCTTGTATCACTCCCACTAGTCTATCTGAAATAACTGCCCGTTGTCTATTTTATTTATCGTTTAATGCAAAGCTATCTAGTTCTTCCAAAGAACTTAGCTTTTGAGAAAATTTAAGGATGCATCGGTCAGTGATTCGAAATCACTTTCCTTATCCTCTAATTTCCAATTCATTAATTTTTCGGTTTAGCCTTAAAACTACTTAGTTTGGATGACTAACACGTATAAACATTCTTTCCCATTCTCGACTTTCCTTAAATAGAAACAGTCTTGAACTAGCAGTTCGTTCGAGTAGACTCTATTCTTGAACTGTGGGATGTTCAGTGTTACTTGCTTAGACTATCGATTTTTCTAATCGACAAATCATAAGACCAAAGCTCCCACTAGTTTATTGGTTCCAAATACCGTCTAACTAGCAACACTTTGTTCGAATGGTTTGAGAGATCATAATAAAGCTCTCACTAGTTTATCGGTTCCAAATACCGTCTAACTAGAAACACTTTGTATTTATGATTTTTCAAAGATTAGAACATCACCTAGAACTAAGCTCCCACTAGTTTATCGGGCCCAAAATCGCCTAACTAGCAATGCTATGTTCATGATGTTTCAAAGATTATAAAATCTCCAGAACTAAGCTCCCACTAGTTTATCAGTTCCAAGTACTGTCTAACAAGCAACGCTTTATTCTTGTTTTTCCAATGGAAAAACTCTTGTGTGATCCATTACACATTTCTAATGATTCAGAAAAACAACAAATCATAAGACTAAGGCTCCCACTAGTTTATCGGTTCCAAATACCGTCTAACTAGCAACGCCTTATGTATATGATTTTCCAATCTTTCAATTTAGAAATTTGTTGTGTAATTACACTTTTAAAATTCACTAAATGAATTTATCTGATAGTCCTATATCATCTTTTGTAAACTAAGTATGGTCGTCTCTCGTTCAACACGAGTGACACCCGTGACATACCTATAGTATGTCACTTAAGTTTTTAAAGCCTCAAGAGCAAAATCTCTTCCGAAAAGTTAACTGCATTTATTGATAATTACAACGTACTTGTTACTCTCCACATTTTTAATGTAGTCCTATTACTAACAGTTTAGTAACCTAGAGATTTAGTTGTAAACAAAATGACAGAAACTTAAATTCAAAAAAATAAATTTTCACTACTAGATTTTTATTTTAGGAATTATAAACTTGTTAAAAGTCTATCCTACCATTCCAAAGATTTAATCTCACACCTCGGTGCGCGCAGGTCGGTCAAAGAGGCGACGATTAAAGCGAGACAATCTCTCTCAATGATTAATCTTCGAGAATCAAACATCTCACGGGAATCAGACATCCTGCACCATAATCATTGATTACCTTCCTTTTCTAGCCTAGATATTTCGAAAATATCCATAAAGAGTGTGACCTACTATATCGAGATCTCAAAGTACGCCCGAGTATGCCGCCAGGTCGGTCGATGACTCAAAGAGTACCGAAATCCTATCCTTTCAAAACCAAGCCTTGAATTTTGATAAGGGGAACACCACCCGCAGGGGGCCGGAATCAAAGTGGCTCGAGGCATTACCCTTCTCTCACGTGCTTGCATTTATAGTAGAGGCCGTGGGGTTGGCTGTCGCCTTCCCCGCTCCCACTCAATATTTTGAAAAAGTGGTGGGTTTACTAATTACGGTTGATCTTGACAATAAGAAACAATAAATCAAAGTACTCGAATAGGGTCGGTTATGTAGGCAAGCCTACGCCGTCTTATTCGTTGGAACATATGTGATGATTCAGGCCAATCCGGGAAAGAGAAGCCCGTTTAGCCCGAAGGCTTATCGGCTATGCTAAGTCTGTCGAATCACATAACGTACATCACACGTGGAGGGAGTTGATTGAGCCGAAACTCGGTTGAACTCGCCCAACAATGGTTAGACCATTTCCGAACCCATGTACTAAGATTCTCCGATTTCTAAATTGTAACCCAAAGCGTAATCTCGTTTCTGTTTAATGTGGGTTCACTAAGAAGCCATCACCAAAAAGCTCAACGATTTATCCAAGTGGGATTCACCGAAAATCCATCACTAAAATCGTAACGATTGACAAAAGCCGGGTCCTCGGTTTTTATAATTAGTTACTTATTATTTAACTACCACATATTAAATTAATAAGCATTCATACTAATTATTCGAGTTATACACGTCTATTTTAATTCGAAATTAAAAAACTACGTGTATGCATTGGAGTGGAATCATGAAGATGCAAGTCATGGCAATTTTCCGGTTTTAAGCACGTAATTTTGATCAAACACAAAATTATACCGAAAAGTAAACACCGAGATGGACCGTTGGTACTTCGACTAACTATTTTCTAAGGAAAAGTAAAACTTATACTATGTCTTCGAGTCTTGATCTTCGAATCTTGAACTCGAACCGCCGGATCACAAACCACGAACATCCGAGAGGAGAAAGGCTTTTAATTAAATAAAACCAATTTATTATAATTAAATAATAACTTCTTTTTTTTTGTTCTTTCGGCTGTAACAAACTATATATATATATATATATATATATATATATATATATATATATATATATATATTATTATTATCTGCCTTACGGCAGGTTTGTCAGGTAAAAAAATTAGGAAAAATTATACATTGGTACAGCCGCCGGAAAACCCTAACTGCAAACTAGTTTCATAAACAGGACTTATAGCGACGCTTTTCAGCGTCGTAGAAAGTCCTGTAACAGTTTTAAAAAAGTCTTTAACCGTTTCTCTTCGTTCATACCTTGGGTTTCGCCTTGATCTTCAACTTTTCAGCATGATCTTCATATTTCGAGCCCGGAACAATAAAATTACAATAAAAGATGCTACTTTTACATAATTTTCGAAAAAAAAGACATAAAAAAATTACAATTCATATGCTCAATTGTTGCTAAACAAAGGAGCTACAAAATAGATCTACGGGTAAACAATACCAACCCAATCCATCTCTTCAACCACAACATTCACAAGCATACAACATGATTAAATTCGAATTTTACCAAAAAAACGAAATAAAACATCTAAAGCATGCTTTTCCACTCCAAGATCTAAAATTCATATACTTTGATCGTTAGATCAAAGGCTCTGATACCACTTGTTAGATGTAATATCATCGGATCAATCATGGATTGACCCGATTACACAGCAGAAGCATCAGATCTAGATCTAAACGAAACAAAATACATAAATAAAAGATCTAAACCTACAAGGGGGTTTAGGAGCCTACCTTTTTACGGTGCTTAACTCCAAGAACAATAGATCTCCAAGAACACGTGTATCGAGAAGCCACAGCCTTCCAACGTGTGTCTCCCAGCAACACCAGGTGGATGGTGTTTCCCGCCGCCGGACCTCCTTGATATGCTACCGGAATAATCCTGAAGATTATTCCAACTCGAAACCCGAAGAAAGATGGCCGAAAATTCTAAGCCACTCTCTTCCAATATGGCGTGTTGTATAAGTGTCAAAAGGCTTGGAAGAACTCTGTTTATATAGGAGAGTAAAACTTAACCTCCAAAGATTAAATAATTAAGAGATAATTATTACACTAATCCTTTATTCCAAATAAAAGATAAATAAAACAATTATCCTAAACAAATTAGGATAAATCATATTATTATCTAATATTCCATGAATTATCAATTAACAAATAAAAAATAAATCACATATTGAATAATTATCCAAGAAAACTAATTCCATGATGATTAAATAATACAAAAAATGGCGCCACCTTTTATTTTTAAAAAAAAAGGTTCACACGCACATTTCTATATTTGACCAATTAGGTCAAAAGGTCAACACACTAATCTGGGCCGAGTCCACGAAAAATATCTTTTCCGTGTATTTAATTATTTAGTCCAACTAAATAATTAATCCAAATATCAATTAAATAGTCCAATCCAACTATTTAATTATAATTGAGTGCAACGACGAGAAACCTATATGCTATATTAGAGCCACGTCGGGGACCATGGACCCATATTCAAGAGCTTACAATAAATTGAATAAAAATTATTCATCAGATGAATAATTATATCCAACCTATTAATTCCGGGATTACACCACCATAAACCCGAAACTAAACTCTATAGAATATAGATAACTTACACTCAATTTATGAGTCGAAAGCGTCCTCTGATATAATCATTACATACGGATAAATCCTCCATAGATTGCCCATTACGAGAGGGAAGTCTCCGTGAACCCGACTCATAATATCTTATCCTTATTTACCATTAACCCCAGGTGATCAATTAGTTCACATATCGACTAGTAGCTAATTAGTCTAAATATGAACTTGGCCGATCGATCATTTTCTCGGGGCTAACAAATAAGGGACGGGTCTCTACTCCCGAGGAAGGAATGGATTCCATATCTCGTGATAGCACACAGACTACTCACTCATCCCGAATAGAGCCAACGAGAAGTGTTGGACCACATACTTCGAAGTGATCCTTACTAACACATCAAACTCTACCCTAGTCTAAGCAGTCGACTGTGATCACCTCAGGATTAAGATTAATCCTTATATGATCATCTTGTGATTCGATAAGACTTCTCGATCACGGAATTATATCGAGAACTCAAATCAAATCGGTCCAGCCTTATTTGATTATCATCATATATAAATGCCCCACTAGATACCCTATTACCGACAGTCCGGATAAGACTGTCACGCCTAAATTAGCAAATTAATCTTGAGACCCGTACTTAGATTAATAAACGCTACAGACTAAGTTAATTTTAAGTACATCTCACTAAAATCCTCTTGTGTATAGCCATACACTGAGTTATATGATTACATAAACGAGGTACTTAGGGTTTTCAGTAGTGTCTTAATTATAAGCACACATGCATATACTAAGATGAATTACTAATTCCGTCCTAAAACAATTATATAATTGTCTTTCGGGCACTACACCTTACAATCTCCCACTTGCACGAAAGGCAAGTGGATTAATTGTTTTAGAGCACACCATTTATAACTATATCTACAACAGGTTGTACTGCCGCACCCTTTCTGAAAGAACGTTTAAATAACAACCTTGGACCTTGAAAAAAAGATACTAAGGAGTTACTATATGATTTAATCAGACCACATCCAACATTGGTTGTTGGGATTACGCTGATAAACACTACTACACCACATCAGAATATCGATCCACCCTAATGCAGTGGGAGTATGGTTAAACCATTGACCTGCTGTGATGATGAAGACTTTACAGCCTGCTGGGGTGATTGATAACCTATGGCCCTTTGAAGGGCTGTATAGGATTCTGATAATAAGAGGTTGGTTCAAAGCCATAAACCTGTAAATGGAGTTTTGGTACTCAGATTCTCGTTTCATACTCTTGTAGAACCACCGAGTGTGTCGAGGCAGTGGGAGTAATTGGATCTACGTGTAGAAAGAGCGAATGAATGAGAAAGTTTAACTTTCAAAGCAAAGCCAAGTGGTTTTGGGGTAACTCCTGAAGTAGGCAGATTCTCAAAAGGGTGATGCCCTGAAACTTTCTCACCACTCAGCTTTGCTTAACTCCGTGGAAAGCAGAAAGACTAACAAGGGTGATGCCCTGGAACTTTCTTGCCGTACAAAGGAGGTCGAATTCATTCAGAACAGAAGGGTTTAGCTTAAATCCAATGGCAGATTGACTGCCTATGCTTATATCCATCGGTGGATTAAAGCAAACCTCTAGGTCATTAAAGGTCACATGTTTTAAATGTGTGGGCTTGACCTGAATATTGATAAGTCTTTTGTAGACTAGGATATCAATATTGGTAAACTAGTAAATGTTAGTGTTTATAAAAGATGACACTGCAACACTTGAGAACAACATGAGTGTGTTATCTGAAGTCCAAAAATGACGAGCCAAAGCTTCTCTAAATCAGAGAAGTGGACTATATTCTTAGAATTTGATTCGGTCGAATTCATGAGAACAAGTTGTGGCAACGTCCCATGCATCTTATTGGTTAAGATGATAATGCATTTTCGTCTACAATATTCAACGAGAGGTTTCCTACCCAACCCCTCATAGAATAATTCTCTCAATCTTCGGATATAGAGAAAATAGGATAAATTTTCTTTTGGATAGAGAAAGTCAGGTTATTAAAGGTCAATAAAAGTCGAGTCTTGGATTCGGACGTTGAAAGCAGTATAGTGCATCCTCAAGTATCTTGGGAAACGAGGAATCATATGCTTGTGCATTCGGGTGTGAACCTGAGTGTCGTTGACTACATTGATTCTGATTTTTTGTCGGATTAAGGATGATCGTGAATCGATCTCAGGCTCAGTGTTTACTCATAGTCTAGAGCAATCCAGCACTGCCAGTTTGACTCAGTTAGTCGAATACATAGCAGCTTTCGAAGCAGCTAAAGAGGCAATATGGCTTGAGAAGTTCTTTGTTGGATTGGGAAGTGATTCCAGGTCTCGTTGAGCCGATATCTTTTTACTGTGAAAATAGTTGAGAGGTAGCTCATGCAAAAGATCTTCGCAATCAAAAGAGGTCAAAAACATATTGAAAGTAAGTACCACCTGGTTAGACAGATCGTGCAGAGAGACATCGTTTCGGTCCTAAAGATCGCCTCAAAACCGACAACCTAGTTGACCAGTTTACCAAGTCGCGTGGCATCTATTGTCACTGATGAGCGGTTGGCGGGTATGAAATTGGGAGATATGTCTCATCTGCTTTAGAGCAAGTGGGAGAATGTTGTGGATATAAATAATAAGGGTGTGGTGCTCTAAAAACAATCATTGCTTGTCTTTACGGGCAAGTGGGAGATTGTTAGATATAGTGTGCCCGAAAGACAATTGTTGCTTGTCCTTACGGGCAAGTGGGAGATTGTTGGAAGTAGCGCCCGAAAGACAATTTATGTAATTGTTTTTAGAATTAATAAATGACAGATTTATTCTCATCTTATTACTTGCTTCGTGCTTGTAAGTAATACACTACTGAAAACCCTAAGTCGTATCTTATGTAGCCATATAACTTAGTGTGTGTCACACATGAGGATTAAGTTTATGGTGATACACTTGAACTATTAGTCCGTGGTGAACTTAATCAAAGTATATGGTCTATTGATTAAACCACCATTAATGCGCCCAGAACACTTTATGGTGTGACCGTCTTATCCGGACCCTCGACATTGGTTGTCTAAGTGGGGCATTATTTATGATGAGAGTCATATAGGACTGGACCGATTTAATCTGCATTTCTCGTATAATCCGTGATTGAGAAATCTTATTAAATCACAAGATGATCATATATGGATTAACCTTAATCCTGAAGTGATTACAGACTCCTACTTGTTTCAGGATAGGGTTTGATGTGTTCGTTAAGGATCGCTAAGAGGCGCGGTCCGAATCACTTTCACGTTGGCACTATTCTGGAATGAGTGAGAAGTGTGTGTCTCACATATATGGAATCCATTCCTTCCTGCGGAAAGTAGAAAGACAATCCCCTTATTTGTTGATCCTATCAATCCCAGGAGTTCGTATTGGTTATGAACTAATTGATCACTAGTGGGTTAATGGTAAATAAGGATAAGATGTATTGAAGAAGGTTTACGGAAATAATCCTACTTCAGTATGGATAGTCTATGGAGGGTTAGTTTATATGTAATGATTATATCAATGGACACTTATCGACTCGACTCGGCGTTTTGAGAATAAGTTATATCTATAATCGATAGAGTTCAGTTTCGGATTTATGGTGGCGTAATTCCGGAATTAATAAGTTGAGTAGAAATATTTTGTTCGATGAATATTTTATTCATTTTATTGTAGCTACTGATTATAGGTCCATGGTCCCCGGGTTAGCTCCTAACACGCGAGTGTTTTCTCATTTTAAGGAACCTCGAGAATAAATTAAATAGTTGGTCTATTTAATGAATATGCAATATTATTTATCTGATAAATAATATGTAAAATAGAAAAGACATTTTCTATTAAAATGACTAAAAAATGGCGCCACATTTAGGATAAAATTGGGAGAAGAAATTTTCCTAGATTATCTCATTTGTGTAATTAATTATCTATTTGTTGGATAATTAATGGAAAAATTAAGAGATTGATTTTTTGGGAATTATCTCTTATTTTATAGCAAAAATATATTTTCTTTATAGGAATAGGTTTTTGTATTGTGAACAGGATAACTCTCTGTTTACTAGTTATTTTTCTATATAAAGAAAGTTCCTCCCAACACAATTGACACTACAATATGGCGCCACACTAGAAATAAAAAAGAAGAAAAAATAGTTTCTTGCCTTAGTCATTAAGAGGAGAAAAATCTAGGATTTTTCTTGTGCATATTCGAGGAGGTTCTATGGCGAGGATCGATGTCCACCAGTCATCGCTTGGAGATATAATCCGGAAGATCACGGCTTCTCCCTTTGGTCGATTATCTCTTCCTCTCCGAAAAGGTAAATCTTTAACCTTCTCGTAGGATTAATTAGTTATGTCTCATATCGTAAATCGCATAAGCTTCTGCTGTGCGAAGATCGAGTGTCTCGATTGGTGCTATTACTCCTAGCACAACTAACTTGTTCTTTGACAGTGTGTTGATGGTCTTAAAGTTGAGATGATTCAATCTTCTATGCCAAATCCAGCTGGTTGATTGTTTATTTTTGACAAGCAAACATGTTTCTGCCTTTGCTGTCTTCCAATCTACCACATACATGTTGTCTTCTCTTCTTCATGTAAGTACAACTGTGTTGGTTTGGTTGTGGATCACCTTGCATCCTTCCTTGTTAAAATGCACATTGTAACTGTTAAGATTAAGCGCTTACCGTTGTACTAAAACCAATTGGTGCCAGTAAATGCGCTACTTTATTTCTTATACATTAAGAGTGTGGGCAATCTCTCCCAACACCCCCCTCAAGTGTTGGCAATATGTCCAACACTTGCACAATTTTCATTCAAGAGTGTGGGCAATCTGTCCCAACACCCCTCAAGTGTGGGCAATCTGTCCCAACACTTGCACAATTTCTTTTTTTTTAAATAATGTTCCAACCAGGGTTCGATCTCGTGACTTCTGGCTCCGATACCATGTTAAGATTAAGCGCTTACCGTTGTACTAAAACCAATTGGTGCCAGTAAAGGCGCTACATTATTTCTTATACATTAAGAGTGTGGGCAATCTCTCTCAACATGAAAAATATTTTTCATATCATTCATCAATAGAAAGGTACAATATTTATAGTACAATTCCAGGGCTTCTTCTCCTATCCAAAATGACCAAACTATCCTTACTAATATAAATACATAATATAATTCGTCATTTAATGTCGTAATACCAAATTTAATATAATCAGTTTTAATTGTTTCATATTTTTCAAATCGATATGTTCGATTGTTTGTTAAAATCCTTAAAACCGAACCTTGAACACCTCATTGCTACTAACCGAATAAACATTGACTTATCATTTGCAAATGTTATAATATTGATGATTATATTGTAAATTCAAAAATAAATTGAATTTATTAAAATAACTATATGATGGTCTTCAAAAATAATTTATATAACGTATTTATAAATTGTCAATCAACGGAAAATATGTTTAAGTCGTGTTGTGTTATTATTTTCTATATAGAATGCATGTTAAGAATATTTTACGTATTTTATGTAATTTTTATATCAATTTTCCTAGAATGATCAATATTAATAAAACCACGCTTTTGAAAAATGGCTATGGAAATTTTCTATTTTTTAACCTAGCAGCGGCAGCGACTTCTTCTCTGCCTTTGCTCATCCTCCGTCCGGCAATCCTCCTCCCGTTAAATCCAAATGGAAGGCTCTCCGATGGAGTCTTCAGCCAAAGACCAGGATCTCCGCAGACGTAGCTTTGACAGACCAAGCGGGGAGAATAGCACACCAGCATCAGTGTGGTCAAACAGAAGCGGCGCCGATGCTGTCAAATCCCGAACCGATGACCCGTACATCTACACAGGAGCATGTGAAGATGATTTTGAATTTACTGATTATGCTGAAGACATTGAGAATCTAATGGGCCATGAACATTGAGAGGACGAGTTAGTCATACCTCTGGACGAATGCCTAGAACTCTCTAGGCCATGGAAGCGTGCTTTGATTATCAAGCTCCTAGGTAAGTCAATTTCATATAGCTACCTTTCTCATCGTCTATCAACTCTCTAGCAACCGGGGGGCACCTGGAACTTACCGATTTAGATAACGGCTACTACATTGTCCGGTTTACTCGGAAAGAGGACTACGAAGTAGCGCTAGAGAACGGACCTTGGGTAATACAAGAACATTATCTAGCAGTAACGACATGGAAGCCTTTTTTGAGCCAGTTGAGGGTGCAATAAAAACAACAATGGCCTGGGTTCGATTCCGCAAATTTCTGATTTGGGCATCTAGGGAACAGTTTTTTATGAAGCTGGGGAATATGGTGGGAAAGCCATTAAAAGTGGATCCGAACACGCTCTATAATTCACGAGCTCGTTTTTCCCGGGTTTGTGTCAAAGTTGACCTAGAAAAGCCCCTGAAAACCTTTGTCTTCATCAATGGCAGGAAAAAGATGGTGGAATGGGAAGGCTTACCAATGGTGTGTTGGGATTGCGGCAAGTTCGGGCATCGGAAGGAAGACTGCCCTATAGCTCGGACCAATGCCGACTCGGCTGCTCAATCAGATTCAACAAACAGACAGACTGAAGTTGGACCTACACCGAAAAAACCATATGGCCCGTGGATGATAGCCCAGACAAGGCGTAGGCGGCCAACAACTCCAGCTTCTAAGGCTAACGACAACAGCTCCAATAAGGAACCACTAATTAATAACAACGCTCCGGCCGAACAGCATGATACAACCCCTCCTACTGGGTCCCGGTTTGCGGCATTGGCTGAAGAAGACAACCAAGAAATTACCACACCGGATGAGATCAATGAATTAAGAAAGCAGGCTGAACAACTAGCTCCTCATGGCGGGACTTCCACCACATCTCAATTTGAGAAACACCATAAGGATGGTAATCCCTCTAAGCAAAAAACCTCTAAGCAAGCACATGCCACGACAAGTAAGTCCAACCCCAGCACCAACACCGATACTACTGGGTCTCGATTCTCAGTCCTTGCAGAGGATGATAACCAAGAAGACACCACGTCGGAAAATAACGAAGAAATTGAGGTCAAGGAAATGGATGATGTACCTGATGAGGTAAGGAATCTGAGAGAAAGTGTGAAACAGGTGGAGCCACATGGTGGCCAGGTGATAACGAAAGAGTTTCATAAAAATCCACGTCCCAACAGACTATTAGTAAGAACAAGCAATCGGAGGTAGGAGGAAGTAGTAGAGGGAAGCAAGGAAATAAGAATCTTATGGGAGGTGATAGTTGGTGCACAATGCACACGATTCAAGCAAGAAAAAGGGGCAGACCACTGAACTGGGAGTTCAGGGACAACAGATGAAACAAACTTCCACCGCAAGAAAGACTTCATCAGCAAGAACCGCTTTATCCGACATGTCCAATGCCTCTAAGAGACCTTTGCACCCAGGAGATAAAGTAATGCTTGCCAGTCTTGTTAACGTTGATTCCATGATGCCACCCCAGCAATCCAGAGACCATATAAAGACTCATCCGCCGGATTTTGGACAGTTGGCTATAAATGAGGGTACTTCCGATGTGAAATCTGAAATTTGAATGTCTTTGTTCGAAGTGGGGGGGAGACCAACACTCTAAATACCTCATCAACCTTAATTTTCTATGAAGATTTAGCATAAAGCGTCGAGAAACTTAGATTAAATTTTGTCTACTGTGAAAAAAATTCTGCTATTTCCTTTGTAAGTTGTGGACATTCCACTTTTGATAATAATAATAAATAAAAAATGGCTATGGAGATTTCCAGAAGCTAAAATATTAATAAAACCACACTGTGTAGTTATCGTGAGGTGAACTTGGAACTTTAGAAATTTTACTTTTTATTTTATTTTTAGAAATTTTCATAATTACTCACGTTTTTTTATTTATTTTTTCATATTTGGACGGTTGAATGACAAAAGCAAACTAGGGAAAAGACATGTAATCTACTAATATACAAAATGTAATAGTAAAATATTTGCTCACAATATAGAAGAATAGACCACTCCAAGAAAGAAAGGGAAAAAAAAAGAAAGATAGGAAAAAAAAAAAAGAATAGAAGATAATGGAAATAAATAAATAAATAAAAAGAATAGAAGATAATGCCAGCCGACAAGTTACTTTGAATAAGCCAATTTGCGTAGTCCACACGCGCAGGGGTATATTAGGGTAATTGCTCTGGACGGAGCAGATATGCTTTGACATTATTGCTACCCGATGCTAAATTATATATCTAAGAATGGTGATTGATTTATTATAGGGTCATATGGCTATATAAGCTTCATCATAAAAGCTCAGCTGATTTTGGTAATTTACAGTCATGCTGATTCTGGTGGTACCGATTTTTGTTTTCTGGATGATAATGATCAGAAATTTGTGTGGCAAGCTTGGAGCTCTCCAGGTGACTTGCTGAGTTTTGAGAAATGATTTTTAACAGAAACATTTGATCCCAAAATGTTATTAAATCGAGACTTCAATCCCCGAAAAGTGAAACCATAATCCTAATTTCTATACAAAGAAAGTAAGAAACTCAGATGGGAGAACAAAGCAAACGTATATCAATGCATAGTTGTTGCTTTCATTGAAACCCACTTTTCCTTTCTTTTTTTCTTCTCTTTTTTTGGGGATAAATATACAGTATGGTGGGTTTTTTTGGCTTCAGACACATGCACTCACACATTTAGTACTGCCTATGTTATTACTAGTTGGAAGATTGCGTGATAAGGCTTGCTGGAGAGCGTGTTGTATCATGTATGCCTGTATCTTTTTGAAGCCGTTTAATTGTTCCTTTCTTGTTCTTGTTTACACTTGGCTTCCAAATAATCTTGACTACTCATTGATATTTCTGGAAACCCAGGGAAGTGAGAAACTCATGGAGCTTGTCTCAGACAGTTCATCTCACAAGGATTCGTCCTCAGAGGATGGTAACATCAGTCAACAAGTGGAAAAGAACTCCAGTAATGGTCCCTGGGTAGGTGTGATGGATTAATTTCAAGTGGTTGAAGCTTCACAGAAATATGTTAACGGGTTTCTGTTAGCGGACACTAAGCTTTCTTCACTTTTTTGCTTCAATTTCAACCCCCTACCTTTTTGCTGGTTGTTTATTTGGGAAAAGCTACAAGGACGTTTTTTTTTTCATCCTTGCACGGAGCGAATTCTGATTGTGCTTTAGAGGAAATTTTGTCAAACGCGTCCTTTAATCTACATTTGCTTGAAGAAGTCAATATTTGATGGTCTTTATGGCTTCTTATCTTCACATCAGGGGAAATAACTCATTTTGTCAGGTTTGGATGCATAAAATCACTAATAAGATTGAATCAGCTTAGTTACTACCTTTCCACATCCTATTCACATGATTGCCCGAAAGGGATCCTGCGATTTCTCGCATAGAGCAAAGCCGCTTAATTCTTAATTGATGGTATAGGACCCAGAAATGATCATGCTTGTTCTGAAGTAACTAGGCTTGTAGTTGGCTTCTGTAGTCATTCCTGCAGAGAAAGATATTAGCTCCTTGAGTTTGTTTATTTCCTGCACTGAGAATACTTTTACAGTTGCACAAGCCATTTGGTTGAGGATCATTTACTAATTTAGTGAACTGTATGTTAATTTGGCTTTATTTCTGCTTATCTTATGTGAGATTGAGACTAACTCGCAATGTGGTCCGGGGAAAATGTGCGTTTGCATACAAAGTAGTTCATTTTATTCTCAACTTAATTCGTATTTATACATCAATATTTTTTATCTGAACAAGTAATTTTCTTTCTCTTATTTTGCAAACGTACCTTTGTTTTTTCCTTGGTGAACAGGGCAGTAGCAGAGTTCCTTTCAAAAGACATCCCGTGTCAGTGGTCACAGGATGACGTTTTCTTAACTGACATTTAGATGAAGCTCGTGTAAAGGAGTTCGACCAGGTATCAAACTTAAGTTGGTCTTTGGAGATTTATGCTCATTGAAACTTTTTTACGTTTCATTTATTTAACAGCTTGAAGGGTTTATTTCTGTTTTTGTCTTATAATTTGCCGGTTCTTTGTTCTCTTTGATGGATTCACAGTGCCAGAAGGTACAGATAAAGAGACCGAGCAGGAGGTATATGACTTCACTGGTGCCGGTTGACTAGGTATTGCAATGTATAATACTGATGAGGTAACTACCTAACATCAGCAAGAGTTTGATAATGTTTTTCGTATGAAAAATTCGTCCGATTTCCATCCGATGATATTGTATTTATTATTTTGTCCATTCAAGCTTTTGCCGATGCTTCAATGAACACCGCCTACAAGAAAAAAGTGGCCTCTTTATCTTAGCACGAAGAATACCATTCTTACCAGAAAAAAGTGGTCTCTTTAGCTTAGCACGAAGATTCTAACTTTACAATCTTGACGACAGGTTCATGGACATTTTCCAAGAAGTACATGAAGCCAACTGGAAGTCGAAGTTTGAGGCTGCTGGTATACGGTAAGTTCCATATCATCGAACTTTGTAGATACTACTTATACAGTTATACCTGGTCTAGTAACTTTTATTAACGGATGCAACTTTGATGTTTAAATCACAGGTATGAGCAACTGTCTAATTGATGGTAGAGTGAAGGAGGTTATGTGTGGGCTTGCAAGAATTATGATGGGGACATGCAAGTGACTTCCTTGCTCAAACTACTTTCTTTTTTTTTTTTTTTTCGACAATAGATCCCGAGACTAATTGGCTTCGATATAATATCCGTTTATTTTGAGAGAGAAACTAGACTGTTTTTTCGGTTTTTTCCAATATTGGTCCTACCGTGCTGAATTTCTTACAAAGATCAAGGTTGATTCGCACTTGTTTGTATGCCCCTGTCTGCTTATACTAGCAATTTTGGTTACAAACTCAATACTGCATTTGCACCCAGGTTTTCAAATTTTAGCATTTCCTGCAATCAATTTGCAAGAACCTTAACTAATGATGAAATCCATGAAACACAAGGGGTAAGGCTGAATTCCAATTTTTGCAGAGGCTAAAATAAGGGCTGGTTAGTTTTATGAATTTATGGCTCTTGTCCTGCAGGTTGGACCAATGAATATCACAGAATTTATGTACAGATTTGATCCGAAGCAAGCAAGGGCACTTGTACTAAAAAGGCATGATAGTAAAATTTTAAATTCCCCCTCCTGTTTACAAAAAATAAATGTACTTGGCTTTTTGTAATTTGCTTACTGTTATCTTTGTAACACCATTAGAAATAAGGTATTTTGTTTTCTTTATGTACAGTGTTGGCCTTAACAAAAAAGATGAACTGGACGCGATGATTAGCCGGATGGAATCATCTGGTCTTAGAAACCATCAATCGTACAGCCATTTGGTATTTTTCGCTCTCCAAAGTTTATTTTTAATATTTGTTGTGCAAGACACAAGAAGCATCATTAATTCATAGTTCTACTTGGCAACATTTTTGCCTTGTTTTGTTTCATTTCTTATTATTGTCTCACATATTAACTGAGGGTATCAAGGATAGTGCCCGTTTTTGGTGTTTCTGTACAATAACTGCTGTTGCATCATTTTTCTTTGAAAGATTAGCCTCCCGTCTCATGATAAACCAATCATTTAAGCCCGTTCTTGGGTTGGAATCTTTCCTTTGTGTCTTAAGTCAACGGTATAGTTCTGCATATCTATAAGCAGCGGTACTTACTTTTCTCTTGCCATGGAAGATTTTAAACATTACACAGAAGATTTGAATCTTACAGCATTATCTAATCTCTACCTTATTAACTCTGATGCTGGATGTTCATCAAAAGCTGATCATGCTTATTAAATATTTACAATGTTATCTTCTCCAGTATGACTTTGGGTATCTTTCAGATGGGGGATCGATCTTATGTTGAGGATGTGGTTCTTTGTCGGTTTGTTTTCCCAGAAAGGCATGTTGCTTTGATGAAATTCTTGGATGCTTTCAGTCTTGAATGGAATATAAGTTTGTTCCACTACCGAAGTCAGGTAGTAATCTCCGTAGTACCTTTTTCTTAAAGGGCGTCCATACTAATTACCGTCGCTGATGAATTTTGCAATATATATTGTTGTTTTGTATCCTCCTTTAAAAAAAAGGAGACTGAGTTGCACCAACTGAGTTTGAAGATGGAGGGAGCTAATGAGGCATTCAAGATTATGATGCGTTGAGCTATGGTTTCCGATGTGCAGTTCTTTGAAGATTGATAAAGGCTTCAGGAAGGTTCTCTTTGCTCACTCAATTTTCTCGGCTAAATTACAATTTTGGTCCTCTAACTAGACACGTTTTTCGATTTTGGTCCTGGTTTTTCTCCGACGACAATTTTAGTCCTATAAGTGGTCTTATTTTTGCAAAAATAGTCCTGAACACCGGAAAGACCACTTACAGGACTAAAATTGGTCTTTTCCGGTAACAATCCGGCGAAAAACCAGGACCAAAATCGAAAAACGTGTCTAGTTAGAGGACTAAAATTGTAATTTAGCCCAATTTTCTCCATGTCTTCTGCTGGTGAATTATGAAAGAAATGCTAGTGTCTTTTCTTTGAGTGCTTTATATTTACCCATTGTGAGTTGAGCTTTTGATGATGTAATTGTCATTTTTGCGATATCGGGTGTATTATTGGTACTTAATTGTTGTGGTATTTGAATCGCTTTATTTAATACACTTTTGTGTATGGAAGTTTTTTCTGTAATCTGGTGGAACCATATCAAAACAAAATTGGTATTAAAAAAACAGGGTATTTGCGTCGACATGAAGTCGCAAACACTCTACCTAGTCACGTGCCTTGTGGACATCTTTTGCGTCGACATCTCGTCGTAAATACTCTGCCTAGTCAGCTGCCATGTGGACAATTTTTGCGTGGACATGTCGTCTCAAATAGTCTGCCATGTCAGCTGCCACGTGGACAAGCTTTTGCGCCGAGGTGTCGTCGCAAAAACTAAGAACTAAGTATATGCGATGACAATCGACGCAAATGTATTTACGACGACAGAGTCGCCGCATTTGGAAAATTTGGCATGAAGTATTTGCGACAACTTGTCGACGCAAATATAGCAATTGCGACAACAATAGACTTTATGCAACCACAAAATGTCCATGCAAATACTACTTTTTTTTGTAGCAAACTTAATGCTTCCTTTAATCCATGAATTCTGCAGGAAACTATTTATGTCAGCACTATATTGTTGGAAACGTATGGGGAAGGAACCAGGGGCGTCCATGTCCACATTTAGGCTCGGGGCCTGATATTATTTTAGGCCCTTCTAAAAAATATGTTAACCAAAAAAATATGTTATTGTTGCCTCTGGCAAGAATCGAACCTTGGTTGCTTGTAAAGTTATTCTTGACTGCTTGCCATTAAACTAATACTTTATTTACTTTTAAAAATGCAATATATATATATATATCTTATTGAGTTAAAATTTCAGTACTTAAATTTATAGATTTTAAAAAAATGCAAGCCATTACACTTAGCCTCTCAGAAGCGCCTGGAAGGAACAGTTGTATGCATAATGACATGAGTGTCTACCTAAATTTTGAATCAAAAAAAAGAAAAGATAAACGTATGGGAAAGGAACAGTTGTATGCATATATATAGTGAAATGAATGTGTACTTCAAATTTTGAGCATAGCAAAAAGATAAGCCTTCGAGTCAGGCTTGATCTGTAATATTGGAATGGCTGTTTGTCGAGGATACTATTGGAACTAGCTAAAATATTATTATTATGAATTTATTTAATTATGACTTGTTGCCCAAGTAGTGTAGGCCTATAAATTTGTATCACTACTGTTTAGTTGAATAAATGAAAATACAATTGTTATGTTACTGTTCTCTCGTAGTAGTCAGCGCTTTCGATTTGGCACAAAGATGTTGTCTTGCTGTCAATCATAATCTGGCGGATAGCGTTTGCGTTGTTGTCGACCCTATAGGGAAAGCTATATATAGGAGAATGTGAAAATTGATGCATATGATTGGAGTAGATTCATTTTCTATTTTGTTCTTAATTAATATTGAGCATTCCAATTTCGTAGTTCTTTGGCTTGAGGTATATTAGGCTCGATGGCAACGAAGGAGAAGATTGTTGTGCCCAAGGAAATTTCTGTTCTACAAGCACTTTCGCGTGCCAATTCGGAGTTTTGGGTTTGATTGCGTTCAAGTACAATTGTTTCGCCATTTTCGACTGCATGTAATTCAAAGATTTGGAAAAGAAGAAAGATACTATTATTATTCGTATTTCGATTGATTCTTTATTACTCGTTAGCTGCATTCATTCTAGTCTTGTGTAAAAGGTCATGGTAAACGACATTTCTTGTTCGACTAAGTTTAGGGTTTAGGGTTCAGGGTTTAGACAAAGCAACGTATAGTTGTCCGTGAGAAAAAACAGGTTCGTGTAAGTATATGCCTTTCCCATAAGAAGTTCCACTTGATACCTCTGCTCGTATTGTCTTAGCATTTAACTCCATACATATTAATCATGCATGTACCATTACAAAAACAAGTTTCTGTGTGCAATGGAAGTTTAAAACGGGAATGTGCGGTTCTACCATGGCGGGTAAAATAGATTCAGCTACACCAGATGTTGCAGTAGCGACACTGACTAGCATTCGATATTCAGACATGACCACAACCAAAACAAGAAACAAACAATGCTTGCTCTTAATATTATTCACTCCTGCCCTGTCTAGGAAGCCACTTAACCATATCACTTATCTGTCATACATGTGTCCATGTGGTTTGTATACTAATAACAAACACACAAAAAGTAAACAAGAGCATATGTAAGAAATAATTACAGTGTCTCTTTCCCCAAGAAAACTACATGTGTATCATCTATTATTGAAAAAATGGGATCAAAACTAGTATATTAAAATTCAATAAGCAACTCACCAACAAACATTGGTCAAACTTCCAGCACGAATCAACACGTCCCTAAAGAAGAGTTCATACCTGAGTTGGTTCATATTGCTGAACTGGTTCATCTTTCTGCCTGCTGCAAAACAAAATGCCCTGCAAAGTTTTAGAAGAAAGAAAAGATTGAAACAATTGCAATTCATGAAAGAACACTTAACGTAAGTGTTAGTGGCTCACCTAATTATAAATGCCATCATATCTATATCTTAAACCAGAGAAAAATAGAAAACGTGTTCTTTCTTGAAAATGCACAACTACAGGCATTTCACACCTGCAAACCAGTCCTCAATCAAATATCAATATTTAACTCTTTTGTAAGAAGAGATTTAATAATGTAAGAAGAGATTTAACTCTTTTGTAAGAAGAGATTTAATAATGTTTATTAAATCTCTTCTTACAAAAGAGTTAAATATTGATATTTGATTGTGCACTTTGCATTGCAGAGGTGTGAAAAGAATCAATTTTAGTTGCAATTTCAAGACACCGTTGTATTTTCATTTTTTTTACACTGTTCATATTTTCTATTTTAGGAAATAAAGTTTTTGATCGGAATACGAATCAAACCGAAAGCAAAGATCCTTTAACTATTCCTTTAACTATTAAAGGGTTAGAAAAACGAATCACATTTTTCCACTAAACTATACCCAAGTTTCAGAAGTTTCAGGTACTCATTCCTTATGAATTATGTCTATTAAATCTCTTCATACAAAAGAGTTAAATATTGATATTTGATTGTGCACTTTGCATTGCAGAGGTGTAAAAAGAACCAATTTTAGTTGCAATTTCATTATAAGAAAGAATCAAGTTTTGTGAATCAAGAAAAGTGTATTTTCATTTTTTTACTGTGTTTCAGGTACTCTTTCTTTCTGAATTATGTTTATTAAGTCTCTTATTTGCATTGCAGTTCTTTATTAAATATCTTATTTGCAATGTAGAGGTGTGAAATCGTACAGTATTACAGTTTCAAGAACCGATTTTAGTTGCAGTTTCAAGACACCATTGTGTATTTTCATTTTTTTACGGTGTTCTTTCAAGTTTCAGGTACTCATCCCTTCTGAATTATGTTTATTAAATCTCTTCTTACAAAAGAGTTGAATACTGATATTTGATTGTGCACTTTGCATCGCAGAGGTGTGAAAAGAACCAATTTTAGTTGCAATTTCAAGACACCATTGTATTTTCATTTTTTTATAGTGTTCTTTCAAGCTTCAGGTACTCATTCCTTTTGAATTATGTTGAAAGAACACCGTAAAAAAATGAAAATACAATGGTGTCTTGAAATTGCAACTAAAATCGGTTCTTGAAACTGTAATACTGTACGATTTCACACCTCTGCATTGCAAATAAGAGATTTAATAAAGAACTGCAATGCAAATAAGAGAATTAAGAAAGAGTACCACAGTAAAAATATGAAAATACACTTTTCTTGATTCACAAAACTAGATTACCTGAATCGGGATGAAGAATGAAATAGACGTCAAAATCGGGTTCTTTCGTGAAGATAAAATTACAAACTCTCACCTGAAATCACCTGGAATCATCAACGCTTAAACTTGAATTGTATGGTATAAACTATAAATTACATATTTGATCGATTACCTTCCACGGCGAAGAAAAGAATTAAAATTGAGACTCAAATTAGGGCTTTTAATCTTTTTAATAAGCTTTTGACAGTCTCACTTCTAATTTAACCCGCCTCCCAATCTATTTTCTACCGATTACTTTCGTTTCCAATTTTATGCGGCCTGTTCTATATTCTTTCCGGGCCTATTAATGCAATCCAGCCCAGATATATCTGTCCTTACCCAAGGGTCATGCCCATGACGCAAATAATTATAGGATTTGTTTTGTTTTGTTATTTCTTTTCGTAACTTCACGACAATACGGTGGATGGATTCCTATGGACGTGTTGGGAAAAAATAAAAATAAAGAGAATAATTGGGAAATGTTTTTCTTCATCGCCATCTTTACGGCTCTGGGTTTTCCTAGGCAGTCTTGTGGCTACGAGACCGTTGTACGGTCTTCGGAGGTCTTATTTCTCCTCTCACATTTTCAATCACATGTCTCACGCAGGCGGCGATGAGAGATGGAGGGTTGAATTTCGTCCGGCCGCAGTCGACGGGACGTGAAGGATGTATTCGGACGTGAAGGATGTTTATTAAATCTCTTCTTACAAAAGAGTTAAATATTGATATTTGATTGTGCACTTTGCATTGCAGAGGTGTGAAAAGAACCAATTTTAGTTGCAATTTCAAGACAACGTTGTATTTTCATTTTTTTACAGTGTTCATATTTTCTATTTTAGGAAATAAAGTTTTTGATCAGAATAGGAATCAAACCGAAATCAAAGATCCTTTAACTATTAAAGGGTTAGAAAAACGAACCACACTTTTACCACTAAACTATACCCAAGTTTCAGGTACTCATTCCTTCTGAATTATGTCTATTAAATCTCTTCTTACAAAAGAGTTAAATATTGATATTTGATTGTGCACTTTGCATTGCAGAGGTGTGAAATGTCGAGAATATTATCACCAAAGACAAATAGTGTAGAATATTTTATTTATTTGTATTATTTATTTTACCTAAGGCAAATACATTGTGCCTATAAATACCCATTGTAATACATTTTTACAATAAATGACAATACAATTACTTTTCTAAAACCTAATATGGTAGCAGAGCCTCTCTAATCAAAAAAAAAAAAAAAAAACCTAGCCGCCGCCGCCATGTCTGAAGTGGTCGAAGACACCACCGCCGCCGCCGCTGCACAATACCCCTCCTTCACCCTTTTTTCTGCTATCCGTATTACACAACTCACACGTCAAAACTACAATCTTTGGCGAGCACAAATCGTCCCATACCGCGAGGGCGAGGGAGTTTTCGGTATGTGGATGGAACCATACCACCGCCGCCGCCAACCATCACCACCGGCGCGAAGGTGCCGTTGCAACCACCCTCGTGAATCCGGCCTTCACAACGTGGACTCGAAATTAACGACAATCTTATACTATCTACGATTACCTCTTCTCTCACCGATGACGTTTTATTGCAAGTTTATATGGCCACAACATCATCGAGAAATTTGGTCGGCCCTCTCCACCTCGCTGCGTCTGAGCCGCTCAAAAATGGTCCAACTCCCCACCTCCTGGCATCAACACGCAAAGGCGACAAAGACCGCCTCGAATACTTCTTCAAAATTAAAAATATCGCCGATCAACTCTCACTCTTGGCCATCCCTCTCCGATGAAGACATTATTGCGTATCTCCTCATTTGGTTTAGGACTGATGGGCTCTACTACTTCACCTCGCCCAAGCAAGCCGTCCACCACCACGCGCCTCTCCACCAATCTATGCTCCTCCACCACGTGGCATCGTCGTCTTGGGCATTGCTCCTTCCCAAAGTGCTCCAACAAGTTTTGAAGCGTCTTCCTTTTCATGTTTCCAATAAGGCACCGTGTTTGTGCCCTTGTCACCGCCAAGAGCCATCGTCAAACTCTTATATGTTTGATTTTACTTCTCATGCACCATTAGATTTGATTTATAGTGATGTTTGGAGTTCTTGTCATGAAACTTCGACCTCACGGTCTCGTTACT
This sequence comes from Gentiana macrophylla, assembly GCA_026214975.1. NCBI lineage: Eukaryota > Viridiplantae > Streptophyta > Magnoliopsida > Gentianales > Gentianaceae > Gentiana > Gentiana macrophylla. The sequence goes on from CM047806.1 coordinate 82,382,188, forward strand.
ATGTTAGCTTTTGGATGATTTTACCAAATATATTTGGCTTTTTCCGATCAAACTTAAATCGGCGTTGAAACAATTTTTCCGCTTTCTAAATTTAATTGAGCGATAATTCTCTACTAAACTAAAAGCCTTACAATCCGATTGGGGAGGTGAATATCGTCGCCTCTCTCAACTCCTTACTACACTAGGCATCCAACATCGCCGCTCGTGTCCACACACCCATGAGCAGTCGGTGCTATTGAATGCCGGCATCGCCAAATTGTCGAAATTGGCCTCTCCCTACTTGCCCAGGCCAATCTTCCCTTCCATTTGGGAGGATGCCTTCATCAACGCCACTTACCTCATAAATCGCCTTCCCACCAAAATTCTCAACTACAAAACTCCTTACGAAATGGTTTACCACCGTTCTCCGACTACTCTTTCCTCCGTGTTTTTGGGTGTGCATTTGGCCCTATTTACGCCCTTATAACCACCTCCAACTAATCCGCCTCGTATGATTACCCCTTTTCAAACCAACACACTAAAACCGAAACAAATGCCGGACTACATTCGCTACCCCATCTCCCGAGCCCTACTCGCTACCACTTCCGCTTCGGATCCTACCTCTTACACTCTTGCCTCTAAACATCAAATTTGGCGCCATGCGTCTGAGGAGGAGATTGATGCGTTATTGAAAAATCAAACGTGGGACCTTGTACCTCGCCAGTCCCATATGAACATTGTTGGTAACAAGTGGGTTTGTGAATCAAGAAAAGTGTATTTTCATTTTTTTACTGTGTTTGAGGTACTCTTTCTTTCTCGAATTATGTTTATTAAGTCTCTTATTTGCATTGCAGTTCTTTATTAAATATCTTATTTGCAATGTAGAGGTGTGAAATCGCACAGTATTACAGTTTCAAGAACCGATTTTAGTTGCAGTTTCAAGACACAATTGTGTATTTTCATTTTTTTACGGTGTTCGGTACTCATTCCTTCTGAATTATGTTTATTAAATCTCTTCTTACAAAAGAGTTGAATACTGATATTTGATTGTGCACTTTGCATCGCAGAGGTGTGAAAACATAATTCAGAAGGAATGAGTACCTGAAGCTTGAAAGAACACTGTTAAAAAAACGAAAATACAATGATGTTTTGAAATTGCAACTAAAATCGGTTCTTGAAACTGTAATACTGTACGATTTCACACCTCTGCATTGCAAATAAGAGATTTAATAAAGAACTGCAATGCAAATAAGAGACTTAAGAAAGGGTACCACAGTAAAAATATGAAAATACACTTTTCTGATTCACAAAACTTAATTCTTTCTTATAACTTGATTCTTTCTTATAATTTACAGAGATAGATTACCTGAATCAGGATGAAGAATGAAATAGACGTCAAAATCGGGTTCTTTCGTGAAGATAAAATTTCAAAATCTCACCTGGAATCATCAGCGCTTAAACTTGAATCGTATGGTATAAACTATAAATTACAGATTTAATCGATTACCTTCCACGGCGAAGAAATGAATTAAAATTGAGACTCAAATTAGGGTTTTTAATCCTTTTAATAAGCTTTCGACAGTCTCACTTCTGATTTAACCCGCCTCCCAATCTATTTTCTATCGATTACTTTCGTTTCCAATTTTATGCGGCCTGTTCTATATTCTTTTCGGGCCTATTAATGCAATCCAGCCCAGATATATCTGTCCTTACCCAACGGGTCATGCCCATGACGCAAATAATTATAGGATTTGTTTTGTTTTGTTATTTCTTTTCGTAACTTCATGACAATACGGTGGATGGATTCATACGGACGTGTTGGGAAAAAAATAAAAATAAAGAGAATAATTGGGAAATGTTTTTCTTCATCGCCATCTTTACGGCTCTGGGTTTCCCTAGGAAGTCTTGTGGTTACGAGACCGCTGTACGGTCTTTGGAGGTCTTATTTCTCCTCTCACCTTTTCAATCACATGTCTCACGCAGGCGGCGATGAGAGATGGAGGGTTGAATTTCGTCCGGCCGCAGTCGACGGGACGTGAAGGATGTATTCGGGCTGTCAAGAGGTTAATCACACCAGCAAATCAACCTCTTCACAGCAAATCTTGTTTATTTAGACAGCAAATCCGGTTTACCTCATCATTGTTTCTGTTAGAGATAATAACATGATTAGTATTTAGATTAAGATATAGCAAATCAAGGGAGTGGAGGGATAGGTGCCGATGAAAGGAGTCAATTGAGAGACATAATTGATTGTGATGACTAGAAAGGAAAGAAATAGTTTGGGGGGACTATCACTTAGTAAGTGATTGGATTGTCCATTTTTTTCTGACAGAAAAAAGATGTAACCACGTATTGCGGGGTTTGAGAGATAAATAATATTATTCAAACTATATTATCTAAATACGCAATCTTGTCATTATCTCTAACACTAGCTATTGGACCATTCTGAGCTCATGTACGAGCTCTGTTTTTCCGTTCGAGGTTTCAAAAAGGGATAAACAGTGATTGTGGTTAAATGTGACAATTGATTGAATTTGCCTCTATTATTTTGCAAAGTTTGACCAGTTCCTAGCTAATTGGACCATTATGTGCTCATTTACGAGCTCTATTTTTCGGTTCGAGGTCTCAAAAAAGCAGAAACACTGATTGTAGTTAAATGTGACAATTGATCAAATTTGGCTCTAATTTTTCGCCAAGTTTGACAGGTTGCTAGCTAATTGGACCATTATGAGCTCATTTACGAGCTCTATTTTTCGTTCGAGGTCTCAAAAGGGAGAAACAATGATTGTGGTTATATTTCCATCTGGAATTTCAGTTTGAATAAATGATTTCTCATTTCTTGTAAAATACTCCCCCGTTTTTTTTTATCTGTCACATTTCAGAATTTTCTATTTTTTATTTAACTGTCATTTTACTTTCCCAATGCATCATTTATTATTTTTCCCACCTTTACCAACAAAGTATTTACATCTCCAATAAAAAAATACATTTCTAAAACTAAAAACTCATTTACCAACAAAGTATTTACATCTCCAATAAAAAAATACATTTTCAATACTATATTTTATACATATTAATTACTTTCTTAATATATGCGATTATTATCTCTGCGACATATAAATAAAAACGGAGGGAGTAATTATTATAATGAATGATGTTTAAGGGTTTACTGAATGATAAATATAGTCATCCAATCGTTGTGGCAGTTTAAAAAAATTTGAATAGATTTGACAAAATGGTATGCCTACAAGTGATATTGCCATTCTTGTTCTCATTTGTTCTTCAAATTGGGTTGAAAATGGTATGCCTACAAGTGATATTGCATCATTATTGTAATACCCTACTCCCGAGTCCCTGCGCCCGTTCAGGCCATTCTAGAGGCCATGTTCTCTCGTGACTTCAATAACTAGACTAAAAATCCCAAGATAATCTACTAAATCCACGATTTAACATAATAAATCCACAAGTTAATTTTACATCAATCCAATAATTATTTCCATTACAAAATATTACAAACCATAAAATTACAAAAAAAAACTCCTTAAAATAAACCGAGATACCAGCCAAAAACATTAATTTCAATTTCCTCGGATCTCGATCAATAACATCTCTTATAATATTCATTCCCCTCGATCATTAACTTGTAACATGTATTTATAATTATGGAAGAAAAAAAACAAAACAAAACAGAGAAACATGGAAAACGAGGCGTCAGCAAAGGGCTGGTATGAGCCACGTGTGCAAGTGTTATACTATATATATATATATATAAATATAAAAACAACTTTTATAAAAATTTGCAGCGGAAACCTTTATTAATCTTGCAAAACGAGTTAGTAAGACAGAGATAATAAGTCAATTTTAAAAGTTTATAGTGCACGAGCATTAAAGAGAAACATGTCGAGTTTATTTTACAAGCAGAACTTTGGCCGAGCCGATGAGTCAAAAGCGCGCCCTAACACCATTTTTACCTGTGGATTTCAACGTGACTCCACGAGAACTAGCCATGCCTCGACAACTCCGGCCGATTGTCGGAAAAGGAATCAACCTTCGCCGTGCAAACCTCCTACACAGTTCACCTAACCCTATCCATGCCCTAGACCCACGCACCAACCGCCGCTTGCTTTCCCCGGTGTAGCATGAATCTTCGGGGAAAGGTACCGCCCCCACTCTTACGAGCGAGCACTCTATTCATGTCGGAAAGACTTTGAGTCAAGAGGCCCGAGATCGGTGACTAGCCGTTCTCAGAAAGCGAGAACTCTAATCCCCTAGCCACCAGAGCTTTGACACTTTCGCACACACGCGGCAGCAAGTATATTCCGTCAATTTAAAGTATCGTTTTATTTATTTATAAAAATGCGCAGACTATTTCAAATCAAGTCGTTTGATTTTAAAGAAATCACTGAAAATGACTTAGAGTTTAAATCAACAGTTTGTATAAATAAAATGCTTGAAAATACTTTAAAAAAAAAATCACACTTTTTGGGCTTTTATAACAAAATAAAAGACTCACCTGATACTACTTATGGGTCCTTGAAAGTGGATTTTTAACTCATGCGGCCTCGAATATCATAGCTCCAAAATCAATATTTTCTTTCGTTCATCTCCATAAATATATATATATTTTTGTTTTGTTCTACTTTGCTCATGAAATAATCAACTTAAAACGCCACTTACGAAACATCCACAAATGACTTCTTCAGTTGTCCCTTACTGGCTTACATATTAGTTTCCGTTTCAGCCAATTTCACCCCAACTCCATAATTCTCCTGCATAATAAATCACTTATCCAAATTTTCCATTCAGCCCCATGGCGGTGCTACCGGGTAGTTACGATAAACAGCAACTTAGTAACATAGCGCTCCAAGATTTCGTTTGCAGTGGTGGTTATAACAGATGGGTTTCTGGAAAAAAAAAATACGTGATATGGGGAAATTGACGGTATGACGAACTGATTTTTTTTTCTCTTCTTCAGTAAAGAATGGTGATAGAAGCAGGTTTCGGGTTTCAACTCATGACAACGAGACATGATGGAAATTTTTGGTCACAAGGCTAATGATCCAGAATCCGGCTTGATGATTGATTACTATTTTCCGGAGGATCTCATTGATGACAACAAAGTTGCTAGTAGGCCAAGGAAGCTGATGTTCTCATGAAGCTGGTGTAATTGGCCGGGAAGAAAAATAAATAGATGTGAATACTATTCATTTAGACTATGCAATTTTTTTTTCAAAGAGTAATGATATAACATGCGGTAGGAGAATTAAGGTGATTTATATAGTGTACTTCCTAATGCTCAGAACTTAATTAATGAAGCTGGGTAAACTGAACAAACGAATTAATGGACAAGTAATTAGACTTTTCCGTTTGCAACTCCTATCATTCACTCATCCTAATCAATGTATATTATTATATCATAGTAATAATTACTATCTTAGAGGCTTAGACTTAAGGAAATTTGAAGAAAACAACCTCCTAAAATTTGCACACACGACACTATAATATTTTAGAATGATACAAATGTAAGATATATGTATGTATATATTATTAAGAAAAACTATTATTATTATTATTATTATTATTATTTTTGACAAATATACCCTTTTTCTTTATTCCATAAAATTCGGGGCGTTACAATTATCTTCATTGGTATTCATGGTTTCAACTGTAAAAGATGGTGAAGATGGGTTCATCTTGGGGTTTATGGCATTTTTTTGTGGTGAATGGTTGAAACAGATGAAGATGATGGAGGGTTTTGTTTTTAGGATTGAAGATGATATGGTGAGGTTGAGATATGAAAGCAGTAGTATTGAATTAATGTTGTTAGATTATTAAAATCAAGTGTTGTGGATTAGTTGTAATGGTGGATTACAAAAGGTTAATTTGTGAAATTATTATTTTTTAAGGACTAAATTGCAATTTATGTTTTTGTGATGTATAGAGTAATTTTAAAATTTGTTTGGTGGTGTGGGGGTAAAGAAATAATAAAAATATTCAAGTGGTGCCAATAGTAACTTATTACTCTTATAGGGTGTCAGGAGTATTCATGGTACCAGAAGCAAAATGATGGTGTCTTAATTAATTGATAACCTAGAAACCAAAATCGAATCTTTAGAGATTTCTTGAATGAAAATTAGGCTAAACTTAAAGTGAACCATAATTATGGTAATTCAATGCATCTAACTTATTCTTCATTATAGGAAACTAAATGTGGGAAAAAACTAGGTACAATCACGCTAATAGCTCGAAAGAATGTTTACGTGGGATAAAAACCTCCAAAAATTTGATTTGTCTAGCTAATAAAAATAAAAAATTGTTTGGTGTTTGACTACAAGCCACTTTGAGATCGACATCCAAAGTACTACTCGATAAACCATGCGCTTGCGGTAGGATTTATTGAAAATCAAACATAAAGTTTTCTGACGCCGTTACTGGAGACTTCGTTTTGATTAATTAGACTAAACTTTTTTTCCATTTTTTTTTATTTTAGTGGGGAATTGTGCTTTCCTTCTTTAGTTTTCTTTTCTTCTTGCTAGGGGTGAAAATGGTCCAGTTCGGTCAGTTTTTTTATAAAAAATCAAATCATTTTACACGTTTATTAATTTTTAAAACCAAACTAGAACGGTTTTAAGACGTACACCATTTGTTCAATCCGGACCTACTTTGACAAAAGCTGGCAGAAATAAATGAAGGGTAGTATTGGAATCCTGCTCTGGCGGGAGCATATCTGCTCTGGAAATAGCAGCTCCCTCATTTTCCAAAAGAAAAAGCTTTTCCGAGCCGCCATAGTGCCGCAGTCCCCTCCATCTCTACAACTCTATTTCTCAGAATACAACCCTCTCCCCCGTTTATCTCAAACTTGGTTGCAGCCTCAAATGGCGCTGCAATCTCCGATCTCTACTTACCGGAGCAGTATCTCTTCTTTATCAGTCCCTAGTTGTAGCAGCACACCAGTACCATTGAAGAATCATGCTTTAGACAAATCCGTATCCAAGATCTACGTACCTTCTCTACTCCGTCGCCCTCTCATTGCCTTCTCCAGGTATATTTTCTTATCCCTCTTTCACGTGTTTCCATCCTTTAACGCTTATTTCATTTCTGTTATGCTAAGTCGCACGGCTTGTGCTGAAGCGGGAATGAGTGCGAGGATTCCTGAATTCAGGAGCTGTAGGGAGCACCTCAAGGATTATGTGGTGCTATATTCTTTAATTACGTGCGTAATGCCTCAGTAGGCTGAAGTCAGCATTCAGAATTTGTAATGTTGTAGCCAATTTAATTGCATTATGCAAAGGCTGTAATAGTAGAGTAGCCGGAAACAAACGTTTGAAGTGTTTTTTTTGCAGTGTATGCCAATCTTTATGCGTTCGTATGTTGTTTATTTTTCAGGACGCATCTTGTGTTGCAGCGGCAAAGCAGAAATTCATCAGCGTTTACAGTGCATGCGTCAGTCACGGGTGAACCCCTCCCTTGTGCATTTGTTTGAGTTTAAAACAAAGATATCTTTTTTTTGGATTATAGATTTAGACCTAATAATTCTTGGAGTATACATTCTTATTAATTGTTCAATATGTCCTTCTACAAGAGGCATTGCTAGATAAAGCTGTTGAAGAAGTTCATCTCCCCGAGGGCGACAGCTGGTCTATTCATAAATTTGGTGGTACATGTGTTGGAAGTTCTGAAAGGATACGAAATGTTGCGGAGGTAATAGTTGAAGATGAGTCAGAAAGAAAATTGGTTGTGGTGTCTGCAATGTCCAAGGTCACAGACATGATGTTTGATCTTATTAACAAGGCGCAATCCAGAGATGATGCTTACGGGTCTGCATTGGATGCTGTTCTCGAAAAGCACAAGCTGACGGCTCTTGATTTGCTTGACGGGGATGATCTAGCGACTTTCTTAGCTCGCTTGCAGGATGACATTAATAATCTCAGAACTATGCTTCGTGCAATATATATTGGTACACTTTCATCTTTGCATTGCTATGAGTTTTATTATATTTTATATTTTCTCTTGCTCATCATATGTACTCACTATTGCTATTGGTAACGTTTTCTCTTATATTTTTGTAATTAGAAATGATGTTTTTTGTACTAGGTTTATGTATTAAGCAATGCTAATCTTTATAGTTAATTGTGAACATCATAGAGTGGTGCATCGACAGACGAACATTGTAAAGTGTTAAGCCCTTTACATAATAGTGATTTATAGCCAAATGAATATTGCAGAGAGTTGATCTGTATAGTCAATAGTAGTTCTGTATAGCCAAATGCATATCGTAGAGTGGGCGCACTTCACGAAAGACTGAAGCTTGAATAGGTTTCCTGTGAAAATTTTCTGGGGATTATAAGAAATGTCAAAGCTTGGTATGAGTTCTCTAGTTTATTTTATTTGCTATGTAAAGCATTTCTTACAGCTCCCCTTCATTAGGGAGAGGAGGCCCATCCTGCCGCAAATTCAAAAGATGCAAGTTTCATGCTTTGACACATATGAGTCTCATTTTCCTTTCTTTTCATTTGCATATGAGATATACCATCTAAAGACAAAAAGGAGAAGTTAAATTATTTTTGCTTTTACAGATTTTCTATGTAACTTGTTTTGGATGTGGGATGCGCTATCAGTGATTGTAGAAGGTCTGCAATGACAAGATGTTACCAATAGAAATATAACATGTATGAATCAGAATCAATAGAACAGTATAGATCCTATTGAACGCTAGGCTTGCTCCTATGTTAGATTTAGGAATGTCAGGTTATGGTTTGTGGAAACTAATATGAGGCTTGCCCTACATATGTGGAAGAATTATTTGCTTAATTCCAGATTCTTGCGTGTAACCAGTGTCCTTTTTTCAAATTTTTATATGAAACATGTACCTCCATGTGAAATTGCATCAAATTCAAACTATCACCTTGACTTTTGGGAATCAGTGTACTTTTGGAATCTTTGACCACTAACTAGTGTACGAATGTATTGCAGCTGGTCATGCAACAGAATCTTTTTCAGATTTTGTTGTCGGGCATGGGGAGTTATGGTCTGCTCAGTTGTTGTCTCTTGTTGTCAAAAAGGTAGTTTTGTGTACTTAGTGGTTTATTTGTATTATACTTGCTCTCATCCATTGTTATTCTGGTGATTTTTTCCTGTGCGGCAGCATGGCGAGGACTGTAATTGGATGGACACAAGGCAGGTTCTTGTTGTTAATCCTACGAGTTCCAATCAGGTTGATCCAGATTATTTAGAGTCTGGTAAAAGACTTGGAAAATGGTACTCTGAAAATCCATCCAAGACAATCATTGCTACTGGTTTTATAGCCAGTACTCCCCAGAATATTCCTACAACTTTGAAGAGAGATGGAAGTGACTTCTCTGCTGCTATAATGGGTGCCTTGTTCAGAGCACGAAAAGTCACAATTTGGACAGATGTTGATGGTGTTTATAGTGCAGATCCTAGGAAAGGTTAGGTGTAGCCATTTACTTTCCAGAGGTGTTCACAGATTTTGCTCTTCTTCACTTTTCAGGCACATGTGCTCGTGCTTTGAGAGATTTCTTTCTTTCTTCACTTCGTTACTTATTAGCTTCTTTGTTTTTAATTATTATTAAAAAAAATTTTCCAGTTAGCGAGGCCGTGATTCTCAAGACACTGTCTTATCAAGAAGCCTGGGAAATGGTGTGCTCCCAAATTCCTCAAACTATCAGATACTAATGTGATCGTCTTTCAACACCAATCTAATGAATGCTTTTTCATTATTTGCAGTCTTATTTTGGAGCGAATGTTCTGCATCCTCGAACAATTATTCCAGTGATGCGTTATGACATCCCTATAATTATAAGAAATATCTTCAACCTTTCTGCACCTGGAACAATGATATGTCGCACCACTGTCGGTGAAAATGGAAGTGACCAGAAACTGGAGTCTCCGGTCAAAGGATTTGCTACGATTGACAATCTAGCTCTTGTAAATGTTGAGGGGTGAGCTTCCAAGTCTAGCGGTTCTGTGCAGTTCTTAGACTTTAAATTTCCATTGATTTCGTATATGTTCTCTCAGAACTGGAATGGCTGGTGTTCCTGGCACAGCTAGTACAATTTTTGGCGCTGTTAAAGCTGTTGGAGCTAATGTAATCATGATATCTCAGGTACGTCTCGCATTTATTCTAGGGGGTCACTCTCAATCTTGCTGTTGATGGAATTTCATTCTGATTAGCAGTTATGTTCATTACTGTTTATTATGTTGTCAAATTTTGCCATTGATATCTCTTTAATGCAGGCTAGCAGTGAGCATTCTGTATGCTTTGCTGTGCCAGAGAAGGAAGTCAAGGCTGTTGCTGCGGCTTTAGAATCTAGGTTCAGCGAAGCACTAAATGCTGGCCGGCTTTCTCAGGTTCCCACTTTTTCTTGGCATTTTTCTTTTGACTAGTTCTGCATTTTAATTTTTTCTGTGGCACGTGCTGGCTGTACAAATGCGGCAATGATTTAATAAGTAAACCTCGAACTTGGTGAGCTGGAACTTGGAACTGTGATATATCTGTTCATTGGTAGAGCCAGGATGATGGATAGATAATGCTTGTACATGTCTATCATTCCTCCCTGCATTTGGTTTCAACCCCCCCCCCCCCCCCCCCTTTTTTTTTTTTTTACAGTTTCAAATCATAAATCACAACAACGATTTAGACTTTGAGTTTTCTATTGAATGGAAAAACTAGGATGACGGAACAGAACAGTTGTTTATTTCTCCCACCATTAGTTTTGATAACCCTTCTCTCAAGAATTTATTTTTACATACCATGTGCATTACTGCTCTTCCTCTTTAGATTTCAGACTAGTTTTCAGGCAATGTCTTTATTGTTCAAATGTGTTTATATGTTTGAGAAGAAGACTAGAAGAGGGCCTTGATAACTCTTGAGGGAGACTTGTGCTGAACATCTGGTTAGCTCTTTAGACAAGGATAGTGCAATATTAACCTAAAGAAAAGAACTCATTTTGATGCATATTGGTGTGTGTGTCAGAATCGGTAGCATGACTCTGAATGGGGAGAGTAGGATGTAACTAGGGCTGTCCCATCTGTCAATCAAAGCCGCCTTACCCTCGAATTAATGGTTGAAGTGACAGCCTTCTGAAACTGTAATCATCTCTTACTGGCCAGTGGCCACCTAACCAAGCTTGCTGCACACGCTTCCTAGAACCTCTATAAATACCTTTTGCATCCAACGGGACCAAGGTTGGAATATTACAATTTAGGCAAGCATAATCCCAAAAGCCTTTTGTACGGTGTAGCATCGGAATTGACATCCTTTACACTGTAGGACTGGAAGTCTCTACCTCTTATCGTTAAGTAATTGTGTTTTTGATCTGATTTCAACATCCTGTTTTGTCATTTCAAGATTCAACAAATGAGAAATTCAATTAGGATAAGAGAACTATGTGTCAGATTAGATTTAGTTTTGATATAGAGGATGGTATTTCTAGAGTGCATGTACAGCTACTTGAGAAGTTACTAAGGAGGACCTATCATGCATGGATTCATCAGTTAACCTTGAATGATGGCCAATGCTCCCAAACCTAAAACTGTTGGTGTGACTTGAGTCACTTGACGTGTCTGTAAAGTATTTTCTGGATCGCAAGAAGACATGTTTGAGTATTGGTTCATGTAGAAAATATAGCCCAACAACATATAAGAGGAGGGGCCTCATCCTCAAAACCTAGGCTATAAGGTGAGGGAAATCCATCTCTTAATATGGTGGGTGAAACAATATCATGTGTCCAATGTGGGACAACTTCAACAGCCCCCTCAAGTGTGGGCCTATAACAAAGAGCCCAACACTGTTAATTATCTACCTCCCCATCGGCTTAAGCTTTTGGGAGAGATGGTACAACAGCCGACCATAGAGAATGACTTATAAATTTATCATAGCAAACGAGAGATTTCGATGGAGCATATTTTGGTTATGTATTTTGATCATTCATCCGGAATTGCGACAAGAAAAATTCTGGTAGAAAGAAAAATTAGTATGTTTCTCGTGTGCACCGTCATAGCAGTTTGTTTACTGTACGATGCAACATATTGCACCTAGTACATCTCGAAACAGATTGCATGTCTGGGCCATAGACACATAAAGTGACATCTATTGTGTTCCTACATAAATTAGTATGTTTCTCAAGTGTATACACATATTTCTTGTGTGCACCGTCATAGCAGTTTGTTTACTGTACGATGCAACATATTGCACCTAGTACATCTCGAAACAGATTGCATGTCTGGGCCATAGACACATAAAGTAACATCTATTGTGTTCCTTCATCTGTTGGCAAAGTAACTTGGTTTTTTACAGGTAGCTATTATCCCAAATTGTAGCATCTTGGCTGCAGTCGGGCAGAAAATGGCAAGCACTCCTGGAGTTAGTGCTACACTTTTCAATGCTCTGGCAAAGGTAAATTTGTTCAATGCAATGCGTAAAATGGCTTTGTGGAATATTCACGCTCCATATACTTAAATGTCTGCCTCAAATCAAATGCTTTTCAGAGTTATAAATGTACAGATGATTTCCTTAGCCAGGTTCAAAATCCATAATATGGATTTTAAGAGATTTTGCCACAAAGGACTACATGGCTTTCCTATGTTTTTATAGACCCGATTAAGATGCCCAAGCCGTTGTTCGTTTGAACCATACGGCAGGTCCTCCGTGAAGAAGACTTCAACTACCAGCTTCACGCTTTCCGGTCTTGAAGGTTCAAGTCCAATTCCCCCTCATCCATTTTAGAGTGGATCTTCTCAGTGATCCCCCTTTTTTCCTCTTCACAGAGGGTTAAATGGCTATCAGCAGACGCCATTCCTTTGACTGCATTTCAGCAGTCAAGTCGGTGTTTTCCTGGGCTTCGGCGGAGGAATTAAACTCTGGAGATGACCAACTTTTAGTCGTTACCAATTGTGCTTATCATCACTCTTTCAAGTATATTGTCATATCCTTTTTTCTTCAATAATCTTTACTTAATGGAACTATTGTAACGACAAAGGATTTCCGTGTAGACACATCACATAGTGCGAATAAGGCTCGTGTATTTTTGTTGTTGTTGTTTACTCTATGGGAGGAATATAATGATGATACTGTCGATTGTCTTACAATGAAAACTTGGGTGATCTGCTGTTTTTACTTTGTTGCAGGCGAATATCAATGTCCGTGCTATAGCTCAAGGATGCTCTGAGTATAATATTACTGTAGTTCTCAGGCGTGAAGACTGTATAAGGGCTCTCATGAGCAGTGCACTCAAGATTTTATCTGTCAAGAACTACAATAGCAATGGGAATTATTGGACCTGGGCTTATTGGTTCTACTTTACTAGATCAGCTCAGGGACCAGGTATATTATAAGTGTTTCAATATTGTAAATTTTCATTTTCCTTTGATCTTACATTTCTGGTTCATAGTAGTGTTTATAAATAGTCACTTTAAACTTCTGTGACTTTGTTTTACCCATGCAAATTTCTTGCCAAGTTAGTACTTTGCTTGTTGACTCTGTTAATTTTGTGCAACCTGCTTTTTTTTTTAGCGCAATTAATCGTCTTATACTAGTATTATAGGATTTCATTTTTTTGTCTTTCTGTTTTCTTACACTCGCACTAAAGTTTGTTCTTGGACTCTTGCTGACAGTTTAATACATTATTGTGATTTTGCACTCCCTAAATAACATCCCTCTCAAGGGTCTTGTCCTTCTGCAAGACCTTGGGCCTTGTTTGGTTTCGGGTGGGGTTGAGGTTGAGGTTGAGGTTGAATGGATTCAGGAGAGAGAAAATAAAATAAAGTAAACTAATAATTATAAAGTTGCAATCTTGTATTGAAATTTGTGTAGATATAGAAATGATTGGTGAGAGAAATTTTACTGAAGTATTATATTGATAAAGTAATGGTTAAATAGTGTAGTGGATGAATAAAGTGAATTGATTAATATTATTTTATTTATTGATGGTGAAATGATTGATAGGAGAAGTTATAATAAAATAATAAAATTAATAAAAAAAATAGTGGATTGAATAAAATATTGAGTTGGATCCAATCCCACCCGAAACCAAACAAGGCCCTCATGACCTAGCGGACTCAGCTTGAACACACCACAAAGTTGAATCATCGTTTTAGTGCTATCCAGAATCTTCAGCTGATCAAGAACATCGTAGAAAGGAATGTACAATATATTTATCCATCTATCTATATATCTTTCTCTCGCTCTGGTGGCTCCAAGTTGAGCCCGTACGGGGCAGCCGACCTTCTAAAAAAAATTAATAATAGGTATTTTTTTGTTTGTATATTAATATATACATGAAATTGACCTGCTAATTTTTATTTGTTGACCAACTATTTTTATAATTTGACCCATTATTTTTATGGATTGACCCATAATGAGTTATTTAAAAGTGAATGTACAAGCCTAAGTTTATATAAGACAAAATGTGACAATTCTGACCCGTATCATAGAATTCTGGTGCCGCCCATATGTATGTATGTATGTATAGATACATATTATATATATATGTGTGTGTGTGTGTGTGTGAAAGGATAGTAAACTTTATCAAAATCCTACCTTCTCAACCACTTGTCTGAACAGAATATTCAGAAAGATTAGAGCAATAGCAAGATTCATACAATTCAGCGTCTTTGCATTTATGCATTCATCACTCAGGCTGGCTGCATTCATAATGGGGCTTGCATTCTGGGGTTGTATAACATAATTCGTCTACTTTTACCCTCACCTAGACAGAGTGTCGAAAGAAAAGGAAAATAAAAGGATAGGAGAGGCAACCAAACCCACATAACATTTAATGAGATTAATAGACCAAATCTAGCTGGTAAAAAATGCTTCTCTGGAACCTTTCAGGCCTAGAGAAACGGTGTTTATTAACTACTAATTTTTGTTTATGCATACATGTTCATCAAAATATCTACTATTTGCTGATGGCAGGCAGCAATTCTGAAAGAAAAGTTTAACATTGACTTGCGTGTTACGGGTATCACTGGATCAAGGACAATGCTTTTAAATGAAAAGTAAGTACCAAGTAGTGAGGTTCTTTTTACTTTTTAATTTTTTATAATGATATTTTGGTAACCCTTTTATGGAAATCAGTTCATTATTTGGAAATAATGGATGAGAAACTTTACGAGGTGTATTCATATCATAGTTTCTATTTTCGCACTTGAAATGGTCTCTGCCTCTTTCTGGTGTTTTCATGACTGTGATAACACAATGAATATGTGATGTATGGTCCATTTGAGCCTGTATTCAACTTGACCTCCCACTGATAGCAATTTTGTGAAATATTCATAGTGTACTCATTTTTGAATCCTTTCTATAGCTGGACTTTCAAATTCTTCCTCACCCCCAAATGGTTACTAGTTCAGAGTTTTAGGTAACTCAACACCATGAAGAGATGCACTCTTTAATCCATTAAAATTACTGTAAAAAAATATAGCATATCATCTGACAGTTTAGTATCATTCATGTACAACATAGAACAATTTGTACAATTTTCAATGCATTTGTCTTTGCGGTTATTTTCCTTTTCTGACCGCTGCATGACACATTTAACTTTGCTGGTGCTAGGGGTATTGACTTGTCCAGATGGAGGGAACTTCAAAAAGAGGAAGGGGAAAAGGCTGACATTGCGAAGTTTGTACATAGCGTTCATGGGAATCACTTAATTCCAAACACTGCTTTGGTAGATTGCACAGCTGACTCCGTTGTGGCTAGTCATTACTATGATTGGTTGCGTAGGGGAATACATGTTATCACACCAAACAAGAAGGCGAATTCAGGACCACTTGAGCAGGTACTTATGATAAGATAAACTTGATTCTTGTGCAAATAGTCTTTCAAATGATCATGACTTTTTTGCCCTTCTAAGCCCTGTCTCGTCATTGAATTTCATTTTTAAATATATATCAGATTGTTGGACTTGATGAGAATCATTTGTGACCTTCCTTGACAGTATTTGAAACTAAGAGCCCTTCAACGGCAATCTTATACACATTACTTCTATGAAGCAACTGTGGGTGCTGGTCTGCCAATCATCAGTACTTTACAGGGTCTCCTTGAAACTGGGGATAAGATATTACGGATCGAAGGCATTTTTAGGTAATGCTTGGCATCTCTGATATGCAATTTTGGCCATGTTAGTTTCAGATTATTACTCATTTTTTTCTTCTTCAGATCATTACTCGTTTTATGAATTATGAACATAAAAGAAATAGCTCTGTATTGTATGTTGATAACTTGAGGGGATCAATGTGTTTCCATTCAAAGATGGAGAGATGGTATGGTAGAAGAGGCTGCTGTCTATTTATACGTGTTTGTTGGGTGAGTGGTCAAGCTAGCTTTGTTTTTGTTAGAATAAAGGAAAAAACTGGAAGAATATTTTTTTGGTTTCTGAATGAATTACAAGTGGAGGCAGGTCACATATAAATAGCTCCTAGATTGAGAATCTTTCCTATTACAACTCCTTGATTTCAGGGATCTAAATCATACCAGAAAGGAAACTAAATAAACAGAATAAAAACAGCCTACACGCCTCAATAATTTACTGTAAATCTTAAAAGACAGAAACACCCTTATTTCTCACCCCCCCCTCCCTCTCCCCTCAAGTTGAGCATAGATGTTGATCATGCCCAACTTGCTTGTTAAGTCTTAAAGTTCTGTTTCATTAAGGCCTTTGTGAATCCATCTGCAGCCTGTTGAGCTGATGGCATAATTGGTATACATATGAGTCCTCCTTCCAGCTTTTCCTTGTTGGACAGGATCATTGGCAATGGTAATTGCTGATTTATTGTCACAAAATAACTTTAGGGGTAACCCTAGTTTCAGATTTAGGTCCTCCAGTACTCTCTTTATCCCAATTCCTCACAAATTCGCAGTGCCATTGCCCTGAACTCTACTTATGCTGTACTTGCTACAACTGGCTGTTTTTTGCTCCTTCGGGTCTCAATATTCCCCCAGGCCCCAGTCAAAGGTGCAATACCCTGTTGTTGATCTGATGTCCTTGGATCCAGCCCAGTCTGCATCTGTTAGCACCTCAATGTTCCTTTTCTTACTCGTCTTGAACAGCAAACCAACCCCAACAGTCCCCTTGAGGTACCTCAGAATTCTCATTACTGCCTGATGGTGAGACTACCTGGGTGAATGCATGAATTAGCTGACAACTCCTACAACATATGAGATATTTGTCCTTGTATGTGCCAAGTAGAACAACTTCCCAACCACTCTCTGATAATGCTCTTTATCTACTTTTTCTTCATTTTCAGAGTTTGTCGGTTTCAAATTAAACTCCATGGGGGTACTAGCAGGTTGGCAACCAATCATGCATGTCTCCTTCAGGAGATCCGGCACATTACATTTTTCCTCTGGGACACTACCATGCCCTTTACTGATCTTGCTACTTCCATTCCTGGGAAATACTTCAACCCTTCCTAGGTCCTTAATCTCAAATTCCCCTCTTAGTTGATTCTTCAACAGTTGAATCCCAGACACATCATCATCTCATGTCAGGATGATGTCATCGACATACACTACTAAAATAACCATCTTCCTATTTGGAGCCCCTTTTTACAAAGAGTGTGTGATCAGAATGACCTTGTTTGGACCCAATCTTCAACAGGAACCGCCTGAATCTGTCAAACCAAGCACAAGGACTTTGTTTAACTTTAAGTCCATACAATGACTTCTTCAACCTGCATACGCTCTTTGAGTCTGTGCGAGTCAGTCTGGGGGTAAACTCATGAATACCTCCTCCTTTAGGTTACCATGAAGGAAGACATTCTTCACTTCCAGTTGGTAAAGTGGCCATTCTAGATTGACTGCCACAGAGAAGACAATTCTCAATGTGTTGAGTTTGGCCATTGGTGAAAATGTCTCAGCGTAGTCAACCCCATTGGTTTGACTATAGCCTTTAGCCACTAGCCTTGCCTTATATGTTTCCACTTCTCCATATGATCTGTACTTAATGGTGAACACCCATTTAAGACCTACTGGCTTCTTTCCAGGTGGTAGATCAACAACTTCCCAAGTGTCATTCTTTTCCAGAGCTTTGATTTCCTCCTGAACTGCCCTCCATTCAGGCACAACCATAGATTCTTGAATGTTCTTAGGAATGGTGTGTTTAGAGACACTGGTTAGGAGGCCTTGTGGGAAATAGACACGTTTCTGTAGGATAGGTAATTTCGAACTAGGTACCTGGGGTTTTTAGTGCATTGTCTAATAGGTTTTTTGATTGCTAAGCGGAACATCAAGAAGAAGTTCCCCACTTTTGCTTTTAATAGGAGTGGCATTTTGTGTAGGATTGGAATCAGTGTTTTATGTTTGCTCGGGAGGACTGCTAGACTCTCCCCTGTTGTCTGTTTGTTCAGGTGAATTTGGTTCAGATTCTTGCAATGCCTGTGTGCCACTACCTCTATTCATCTTGGAGTTGGGATACTTTCTGAAGTAGGTTTTCCCTTGGAAATCAAGTACAACATTAGGAGTTCTGGGGTTTGATTCCCCAGAATCTTGTTCATCATTATGTCCAATTGTTAGGTCATTGGGAGGTGGCATGCTAGACACATCAACTCCATCACTATTGTTCTCACTCAAGTAGATGTCTATTTTTTCTCTCAGCCACACCATTTTGTTGTGGTGTGTTGACACGAGTTTCGGTGGCAGATTCCTTTTGTTGAGAATAAACCTTGTAAAATGTCTTTGTAGTACTCAGTTCCATTATCTGTCCTTAAAATTTCAAGTTGGGTATGAAACTGAGTACTTATCATGTTACAAAACTGAATAAAGGCACTTTTGACCTCTGATTTTTCCTTTAGTAGGTATACCTAGATTAAACGTGTGTGGTCATCTATAAAGGACACAAAACATCTCTTTCCATTCACAGTGTTATTTCTTGAGGGACCCCAAACATCACTATGAATGAGAGTGAATGGTTTAGTGGGTTTATAGGGTTGAGGAGCATTAGTGTTACGTTTGTGCTTATTAGATAATTCACATACTTCACATTGAAAATAAGACTCCTTTTTATTAATAAAGAGTTTTGGAAACAATTTCTGCAAATACCCAAAATTGGGGTGACCTAGCCTAGCATGCCAAATCATGGCTTCATTATTGGACACAATTGAAGAGCGGTAACATTTAACTCTAGGGTCATCCTCAGTTCTGATTATATAACTCTAGGGTAACATTTAACTCTAGGGTAACATTTAACTCTAGGGTGACCTTGTAAAATGTCTTTGTAGTACTCAGTTCCATTATCTGTCCTTAAAATTTCAAGTTGGGTATGAAACTGAGTACTTATCATGTTACAAAACTGAATAAAGGCACTTTTGACCTCTGATTTTTCCTTTAGTAGGTATACCTAGATTAAACGTGTGTGGTCATCTATAAAGGACACAAAACATCTCTTTCCATTCACAGTTTTATTTCTTGAGGGACCCCAAACATCACTATGAATGAGAGTGAATGGTTTAGTGGGTTTATAGGGTTGAGGAGCATTAGTGTTACGTTTGTGCTTATTAGATAATTCACATACTTCACATTGAAAATAAGACTCCTTTTTATTAATAAAGAGTTTTGGAAACAATTTCTGCAAATACCCAAAATTGGGGTGACCTAGCCTAGCATGCCAAATCATGGCTTCATTATTGGACATAATTGAAGAGCGGTAACATTTAACTCTAGGGTCATCCTCAGTTCTGATTATATCTTCTTCCAGGATGTAGAGGTCATCTTGTACTTTAGCATTGCCATTCTCCTCCCCCAAATTCACTTCCTGAGACTTACAATCAGTAGGGGAGAATATTAGGTTACAATTAGTCTTTAATACCAACTTACAAACAGACATAAGGTTACAAGATAATTTAGGCACATGAAGTACTCCATGGAGGGTAAGAGATGGTGAGATAGGGACAGATCCCTTCCCAGCTATTGCTGCATAAAATCCCTCAACTATTTTCACCGTCTAATTCTCTCACATGGAATAGGACTGAAATTTTTTAGAAGAGTAGATCATATGGTATGTGTCACCTGAATCAATAATTCCGTGTGTTCCATACTTGGGATTTCTGGCAGAAAAAGCAAAGGTGTTACCTGAGTCTGCAAGGATACATTTAGGAGCTGTGTGACTGGTAATGAGTTGGCTAAGTTGCTCCAGTTGTTCCTTTGTGGATGACAGGGGTCTACGAGCTTTCTGATCTGGTTCTGATGACACTTGATTTGCCCTGCTTATCTCTCCTCCAGTTGTACCACCTTACCCTCTAGGTTTCCAGTTTGATGGTTTCCCATGAATTCCCTAACAATTGTCCCTGGTGTGGCCCTGTTTTTTGCATTGATCACACCAGAGTTTCTGTTTCCTGTTTGTCAACTTTGGCAGTGACTAAAGCTGAAGTTTCCACTATTGATTCTGAATTCCTGGTCATCACCTTCCTTCTGGATTCCTCTCTTCTCACCTCAGAAAATAGTTCTCTGAGAGATGGTAAGGGTGATCTTCTCAAAATCCTTCCCCTCACCTCATCCATGTTCTAATTCAGGCGTGCTAATAATGAATATACCTTTTCATTTTCCTCCCTATTTTTGAACCTGGTGCTATCTGCTGAGCATTCCCAGCTGACTTCATGGCAGATGTCTAGCTCCTGCCAAAACCTGACAATTTCATTATAATAGGTGGTTACATCCCTGATTTCCTGCTTGAGATTCCAGAGTCTGGTCTTCATGTCATATATCTGTGAGGAGTTTTCTAAGTCTGAATACATCTCCCTTGCAGCTTCCCAAATATCCTTTACTGTAGGGAGGAACATGTGGGGTATGGCAATAGTTGGCTCCATTGAATTAATGAGCCAGGCCATTGTTAGGTAAATTTCTGATTTCCAGGACCGGAGTTTGGGGTCATTCAGTCCTGGCATTTTTCTTTCACATGTGAGAAATCCAAGTTTCCCTCTGCCGTCAATGGTAAGTTTGATTGTCTGGGACCATTCTAGATAGTTGGTCCCATTTAGTTTCCTTGAAACGAGGAGAACAGAAGAAGTGCTTACTGGAGTACCATCTCCGTTCGCAGATCCTGTACTTGCAGAGTTTTGAGTAGATGATGTACTACTCAACTCCCCTGTCATGGTGGTGCGATAGTTCTTGATTTGTTTAAGATCTGATCTAGGATTTTTCAAGGAACCCTAGCTCTGATACCATGTTAGAATAAAGGAAAAAACTGGAAGAATATTTTATTGATTTCTGAATGAAATACAAGTGTAGGCAGGCCACATATAAATAGCTCCTAGACTGAGAATCCTTCCTATTAAAACTCCTTGCTTTCAGGGATCAAAATCATACCAGGAAGGAAACTAAATAAACAGAATAAAAACAGCCTACACGCCTGAATATTTTACTGCAACCGTAAACATAATTAATATATCACAAAAGACAGAAACACCCTTATTTCTCACAGTTTTCCTGTAGCAGCAGTTTGATCTCTTCTTATATTGTTAATGGACATCCATATTGTGGGCCACGGAAACCAGAAAGGGCAAATGCCTTTTGCTTTCTTCTGGTTTGAGATATGTTGGGAGGACCTCCTTGTTGCGAAATGTTGGTATAACTTTACCCATGTGGTTTCACAGACTTACTTGTGGTTACCGGCAAAAATTAACCTTTTGTGTGAAACCATAGGGGGGCGTAAAATGTACAATATTTCACCATATTTAACCCTTTCTGAGAAATCGTAATACAATATTAAACTGGAAAACACAATTACATCTTTCTGTGAAACCACAAGGGTAAAGTATGCAATGTTTTGCGATATGGAGGTCCTCTTAACATATGCCAAACAGATGGTGTAATACCCCAAACAAAAAACATGCGAGTCATTGTGGAAAAGTACAAAGCTCGAGAGTTGTGGTAGAATCTGGTAAATTTTTTGATGTTTATAGATAAAACTATTGACTAAGACACGGCTTGTGATATCGAGAAAGGACTTGTAAATGAATAACTCACTTTGTGGTTGGGGATTTGTTATCAAGAACTCGAACTCGAATGATTGGTGATTTAGAGTTGCTCATGCTAATATAAGGACAAATAAGGGGAAAATGGTGCACTTCAATGTTTTCAATATGCAGAGAATAAGAACCTACTATGATTATTCACCTGCGTTCGTTCCTTGTTTTGCAAATGCAGTGGAACTTTGAGTTACATATTCAACAACTTCATAGGTGCACGAGCTTTCAGTGAGGTTGTGAAGGAAGCAAAAGCAGCAGGCTATACAGAGCCAGACCCTAGAGATGATTTATCAGGAACAGATGTGGCTAGAAAGGTACTTATAATGTGATACATTTCCCCTTAAAAGCTGGGCCCGAATTGGGGTTTGACCTTTCATTAATGTTCTTGCCGGGACCTTATTTTGTATTTAACCTTATGAATACTAGTTAAAAATTATCAGGATAGCTCTCTCTTTGCATGCTTATCATGTTTATTTCACATATACTTGGTGATATGAAATTTGGATTGCTTACCAACATTCACTTTACACCTGTGTAGTCTGCGTTCTTTCCACTTCTCAATTTATTTTCGGCCAAAGGCAGCTTCTCAATTGTAGCTGTGTGCATCCCTGTGATAACTTTATTTTGCTGATCACTTCTGAAATAACTTATTACAGGTGATAATTCTTGCTAGAGAATCCAGACTCAAGTTGGAACTCTCGGATATTCCTGTTCAGAGTCTTGTACCAGAACCTCTAAGAGTAAGAGTTCCTATTTTCTGCTGTCATGGCCCTGCAGAAAAATTATCACAATTTTCTCACTGATAGTAGTTCGTGTCATTTTTATTTTTTTTTTGTGTCGGGGCTGTTCTTTTTCAGGCTTGTGCTTCTGGTGAGGAGTTTATGCAAGAGCTTCCACAATATGATGAAGAATGGGCCAAGCGTAAACAAGAAGCTGAAGAATCTGGGGAAGTGAGTATATCTGTTAAAACTTTACATGCATAGGGTACTTGACCAACCACCACCCTTAGAGCACTTAACTTTGTGTCCTTGAAACAAGATATATTTTTGTAAAAATAGAGATTCAAAACTTGCAGTCCCACCAGAAACCATCTGAACCATAATCTCCTTCTGGATCTCTATGATGCATAATCTTTTGATTCTACATCCGCTTGTAGCGCACAAACTACAAAAAAAAAAAAAACCAAATCTATATTCAAATTGTATGTTGTAGAGATTCTATTGAATGGAGTCAATTGGTGTTTAAGTCTTTAAAAATCTGACTGATGTGTAGATTGATGAATTGTTTTGCTCGTGTTTTACTTGCTTCATCAAATAAACTTGCCTAATGGTTTTTGGTTATTTTTGAAGGTTCTGCGATATGTTGGGGTAGTGGATGTGGTAAACAAAAAAGGAACCGTTGAGTTGAGAAGATATAAGAAAGACCATCCCTTTGCACAGTTGTCTGGATCTGATAACATAATTGCATTCACAACTGAACGGTATAAGAAGCAGCCACTAATAGTCCGTGGCCCTGGTGCTGGAGCAGAAGTGACAGCAGCTGGTGTATTCAGTGACATACTGCGACTAGCTTCATACCTTGGCGCGCCATCTTAATTCACAAAAAACGGTAGTCAGTTTTTCGTCATCTCAAGGCTCAATAATCTGCCCCGTCTATCTCATACGTGTGTGTGTGTGTGTTGTGGTATTTATGCTATATTATTATTGTAGCGGGAATTTTTGTAGCAAAGTAGCCTTTCCTGCTATATTGCTAAGCTGGCCGTAAAAGTAGGTTAGGCGATGTTTATGGTGTGAATTTAAACCCAGGCAGGGTTTATGTTAGCTTAGCCTGTGGCATGTATTTTAGATGATTATATCTTAGGATATAAATGATTAATTAATTAATGTTATAGAGAATGTTTCTCTGTTGGGATTTCAAAGGGTATTGTTTTGAATTAGCAGGTGTAGGTCCTTTTGTGCTGCTTATGTTTTTTTTAATCAATAAATGGGTAGTCGGTGTACTTCAATTATGGTTTGGCATTTTAGCTTGGTCCCGTTTCTTTTAGTATCTTTAGCTTGGTCCCCAAACTCATTCCCCGAAGTAGATCCAGCTCATCTTTTTTTTCTTTTCTTTTTTATTATATATATATATATATATATATATATATATATATATAATTATCAAAGTTTCAGATCATTTGTCGGTGGATTTTGTGTGGAAAAAGTGTTCTGTGGATATATCATTTCCGGCAGTATTTATTCCAAAAAGATATATCATAATAAATATTTTCCAGATTCCGTACATTCTTTCGTAATCCATAATCCGAAGGTATTTCCAGATCATAACTTTTGCGGGTTGTTTGCCATTGGACTCTTTGATTTATAAACAATAAAGTGTTGGCTTTTATGTATATAGAAATTTTCTATCCATATATCTTTTTGAGAAATTATACAACCACAATAAAAATGCACAATCAATGGACACAACAATGATCTATACGATTGATTTTTTGACATCCATATTAATTGATCTAGGTCCCCTCAATAATCAATGATAATTGAATTTTGGCAAATACACACATGTATGTTGTATGAGATTCCTATTAAATCATTGCTATTATATAGTTATCGGTCTCGTTAATAAAAACACATTGCCATTTTTAATGAATAAATAAATACACATGTACGTGTTTGTGAATAGATAAAAATTTATAAAAGTGTCTTCAATCGAGACCATGAAAATACTCACGGAACCACGATTACTCTCGACATCCTATAAATCACTCTGGACACTACATTAAATATTTTTGTTATTGTGAATAATAGCATAACTCTAGTGGAACTGACGCCTTACGAGCGTCACTGAAACTGACGTTGGTTTTCACTCCAAACGTCAGTGATACTGATTTTATAGTTATAAATGTGTCATTGGTATAAAACGTCAAACCCACTGAGGTTGTGAGCGAAACAAAACGTCAGTGACTCTGATGCGCGTAACGTTGTGCCAAAAAGTGATTTGGTGGTGTGAAAAAATAAATGAAAAATAATATTAAAAAAAACATGCCAATGTAAAACGATGGTGTCAATATAACTCGCTTTTATAAATTAGATATTTTTTTTTATATTACAATTGAAAGCTAGAACAATAGAACTATTTACAACCACACAAGAGTGGATTAACACACCATATAAAATGGGTATAACTTTCCTAAAGAAGAAAACTACGTCGGAGGACTAATTTACCTCCAGAGGAATGATATTATTTTCCCCCAAATAAATTCTTATTTGAATCCATCTAATGTGTGGCTAGATAAGCTGTCAAGTTAGTCAAGAAGCCAAACAATTTGCATCACTCACTTGCTAGGACAAAACAAAATAGATAAAGAGTATCTATCATATTTTCCAAATAAACGAATATTCTCTTTTTTCTTGTATGGCACAACAATAACACAACTAATTGAGTATCATATTTTTCAAACAGACGAATATTCTCTTTCCAGACATGGCACTAGACAACTTAGATGAGTATAATATCTACAAATGGATGGAAAATCAATATATATCAAAAATAAAAATAAAAACAAAAACCTATGGATGGTTTCACAAATCCATAGATACAAAACATGCATTACAGAAACAAGGCAAAGCCTTTACGGGGAGTATAGTATAGTAACCAATAAAGCAAAATGATAAACAGAGGAATAAAGCAATTGGTTCGTCGAAACTCACAGTGTATCGGGTTTTGAAATTTGCGCATTTTTCTGCACATGAAGTAATGAACTTGACAGCTAATACATGTCATCATCAACACATTTAAGCTTCAGGTGATTCTGGGACCAAGATAATAGTTTTTATCTCTGAAGAAACTTGCTATTCTTTCAGCCTTATAATCAGATAGATCTGTACATTCCACAATACACTCCTTTGATGCTTTAGAGATTCCCTCAATTGAACCAATTGCTTGATTAAGCTGTCAGAAGAAGAAAAAAAGCAACACAAAAAAAAGAGCACCCCTTTTAGCCGATGATGCTTTATTCAAGCCCAAGCAACGTATGCAAAATTCTGTTTCTGTAACGGAGAATCCTTATAGCATCGGACCATAAGACTGTAACACAAGGAGAAAAAGAGCATTTTGCCATATAAACTTTCAGAGGGTAAGCCAGTAACTGTTACATCCATCCTACTCCTACCAGATAGGGTTGATTCGATATTCCGATTTGTAACCCGAATGGGTGCACCAAATTCTTGGAACATTGGATCAACACTATTTCGTAGAGCAGAGGTGGCGGTTAGTGGCTTATCATAATAAAAAAGAAATAAAATAATTTCGCATCCAATACAGTCCTACTATGGTATAAGGATCAATTTTCATTATTACATCTCATTCCCTTTCAACCATGTCCAAACGGTGGAATTAAGTGATTTCGTTCCATTACGGTCATCCTATGCACCCTATTCTAGTAAATGTTTGCTAGCCAATACTATATGAAAAATTCCTAGTTCAGTTTCTGACAGACAAAGTAAAGCACTGCATTTGAAGAGGCTGTCTTAAGATAGGGAGGGAATCACTACAAAAGCACAATAGACAAAAATAAGAAGTATACAACTATTACCGCATTCGCATCATGCTTATCGATGCCAGGAATGGATGTCACCACCCTGAGATAAGCATCCATTGTCTGCACCGATTTTTCTCTCTTGAAGCATGACAACAGATTCAGGATTCTGCAGGAGGGATTAAAAATAAAAAGGCCAACCAGAATATTAGGACATTCCACTGACCTCAGCTTTTAGTTTTGATACAGCATCTTCCCGCTTGCACACTGTAATGGAAATAATAAGGTCAGATCAGACTTAACATATGATTTATACCAGCATAAGAGATTCAGACAATACCTCCGCGAGCGTGTGCAATTTTCACCATCTTTTCAAAACCCATTTCTAAGTCTTGTACTGGTATAAATGTTGGCCTGCCAAGCTTCATACCATACCTTAACATAAGATCACACAAACAGAAGTGCTTCAGTCCATATCACAAATACTTTACTGCCAACACAGTCCAGTTAACAACCAAACTCAGCTCACTTGAAGTAACAGCAAACAAAAGAATCATTCTGTTCCTTTGTTGGTAGGGTTGCAACCACATAGAGTTTAGCGAATTGCTCTTTGAGTTTCTCAACCCTGTATGTACGGTGCAATGAACAATTCATTACGAAACAAAGTGCAATCTTAATAACAACAGCCACATAGAATGTTGAAATACCTGCTGAAAATAGCTGCAGTGTTGTTGCAGTCCCAGTCAGTTACAAAAATAAAAGCTACTGACACACCTCCACAGTTAAAAATGAAGTCCTACAAATAAGATATTTAGATAGCTGAACAAAATCCTCTCTTGAACTTAAAAGTCACAAGGTTACTAACTGGGGCAATTGGAACAGTGTTCAGACGGAAAGAATTTGCATTCAGGAAGCATGAGATGAAGTTGATCAAGGATTGGTGTTGCTTATCTCTCCATGCAGTGCTCATCATACAGACCCCTTTACCACCTACAAAAGACAGGTTAGGACATCAGTTAACATTAAAGGGAAGCAAAACAAACATCAAAGACTGATTGACGGCCAGAAGTATGATTCAGGTTTCAGAATTAGTCCTCTTTATTTTATTTTATTTTGGGTTGTAATGCCCTCAATATTTAACTTGTTGGTATACCATGAATTTGCTAAACCTAAGATGAAACTCTTGACTATAAATGAAAAACTAGATCATGGCATTATATAATGACCAAAAAAGCATTTTTACAGCGCTGGACAGACAAGACATCTTACAAAAGCAGAGAGTATTTACAGTTCAATCGAATTTCCATGTTGCCTAAGCGTATCAATCTCATCATACTTGAGCATTTTTGTATGTCAATTAAGTCCCACATTCTTGCAAGAGCGGAGTAGTGGATTAGCGACAACAGCACAATTATTTGAAGAATAAGACGTCCATTTTCCATCTTTATTTATATGAATAAAACTTATACTTGAAGAGAAATTTGACAGGACAGTATAATGTCATATGGCAATGTTCAAGTTTTACTTAGAAAGATGCAGAGAGAGCCTTTGCCATAATTTTCCTTCCAAGATAAGTGAAATTCAAACAAAGATGGAAGTCCAAAGGATGGCAATTGATTGAAAATTAGACAAAAAGAAAGAATCTCCAATGTGCAATTAAAGGAAATGAATGGATAAGAAAATGAATTGCTATGACCCAAATTTTGAGCATAGCAAAATTGTGCAACCATTTTGGTGATAATTTCTAGATGAGAAAAGGATATTAAGAATGATACTTTGTTATCACACCTCTTAACAATATTACATACTCTGCAACACTTAGGCAGCAAGAGACTTGCACCTAAACACTTGATTCCCTGTAAAAAAGAACACTATTTTCCTCCTGTAGTACATGAACCACGTTTTGCAGTCTAAAGACTCAATGAATCACTTTCCTGTGGAAATTTCAGCAGCTGGAGCAAGTAATTGGTGAGATTATGATCCAGCTGGCTTGGAACAGTTGCTAAGAAAGCCTATATTTATGTTTATAGGCTCAAAATAAACGGTTAATTCCCCCCAAAAAAGAGAAGAGTAGACAATTGCGATTAGAGTTCATAACGAAGAAATTTGCACAAGCAGAAACACATTTAGCTGTGAGTCTGTGACTGGAAAAGGTTTACAGAAAGCTATACCTTCGGCAATGCATATACATAATAATCCACAGTTACAAACACAGGGAAACTGTTACATGCAATTTTCGGTACATGAGTCATGAATCATGATGTTTATGATAGATATATAATCTGCAAAACCTATATATGGAATCTGAACACAATTTCATCCAGCGACTTTAATGAGTTCTAATGAATAAATTTGTTTGAACATTACTGTCAAAAACATGGATGACCAATACATAGATCATAGATGCGAGAAAACCTACAACAATTCGATATGATTTCAGAAACAAATAATCAAGTAACAGAAAAAGCAAAGCCACCGGCAAAAGCGTGATGAAAGGACGAAAAAGGGAAAACGAGTGACCTGAATTGTAGAAGCTGCCATTAGAAGGATTAGAAAACGGCGTTGATTCACTGGAGCGGAAGCTGCTACCATGACTTGTGGCCACCATGTTCTCTTCACTATTACTACTCACTCTCAAACCTCTGCGCATTCCTTCTTCTGCTCTCTCTCTCTCTCTTTCCAACTTCAGAAAAATGGGCGCGAGCGCCACCGTGTGCGGTCTTTATCCGGAAATAAAAAATATCCGTCACACATATCATTAAATATATATAACGTTATACGCAAGTATTACGTCATCATATCAAATACAAAACGATGCGGAAACGAAAATAGATTCGGGATACAACTGTAGAACTAAAAAGGTAACAATACTGTCAAACTTACACACAAAAGGTAAGATCTATATCTATTATGACATACGAAACTTATCTTACAACCAAAGATACTTAATCTTACAAACCATAGTTTACGAACCAAGTTGAAGTACAACAAGTCTTAACATAATCAAAGATACAAGGTTTCATGATACATCAACATAATAAATAAATAAAGAAAGCCAAAAGTCTTCTAGCATAACAAAAGCTCACTCAACATCATCATAATCCGCATTATCGTGCCAACCTTCTCGAGAAGGGTAAAACATACAAAAACATGCAAATGGGGTAAATATATAGAATACTTAACAAGTGGTAGAAGCTATTGAACTTTTAATTTTATAACGCAAGGAAAGTAAACACATTTTTATTAAGAATGATATTTATTAAATACACATTACATTTTTAGGTGTCACTTCATGTCCCATAGCACGTAGTGAGGTTCTTATTGGTATCTAGCTTAGCTTATATTTGTTATATCAAGAATTCAGGGGCACTACGCTTAATATAAGAGTACTAAGCACTCTTCTGGGGTGAACTCACTAGAGAATAACTCTAGCGGTCCCGGGCTAATCCTGTTTGTCCAGATGTTCGGCGGAGTCCATCCACTTTTCCTGATCATCAAGGTGATCGGCGGAGTTTATCCATTTTTCCTGACTATCATCACATTGCGATATTGTACTGTGTCTCACAAAGAATTACATGATATTTAGTCTTTTATCTACATATGTTTATTATTAATCATTAACTAGCCACCTAAGTTATTTCAAGAAAAGCCTTACCTAACGACTCTACTCCCCCAACTTAGACCATCAGACTATATCCAAAACCTAGCACATACACATGCAGTGATGAATTCTAATTCATCAAAGCACAATGTCAATTCTCTAAGTTTTCGACAGTCCCATACTTCATCGCATCAAATAATCCATCCGGTGACGGGCCTAAACGCATCATAACCCTATCATGTCTTTGTCAAGTTATTTTAAGTTATTTAGATCACCCAAGAAAGACCAAAACCTAAGTTAGGCCTGAAACTACAAAAACACAAAACTGATATTGGCCCGCGGTTTAGCTGGCGCTTAAACGCTCAAATACAGCTTGATTGCTCTCTGTTTCATTTTGGTGCGCTCTAAACCATTTTAGCCGCGCCAACGTTCGGGAACAACCTTAAACAACAAATATTTTGCACATTCAATTACCAAACAAAAAATACAACGAATATACTTCATTTCTAACACAAAAAGATACATACAACGACCACGTTACTTGCCAAATATTATAAAACAACAAAGTTTCAATATATATGAACACCTTCATGCCTTGAAATCAACCCAAAAGAAACCAAATTATGAAGCAAAACAACAAAATCCACAAATCTCCAACCAAAACCTATAAGAACACAATCTAAACCTGAATTAACTATGATCAAAGGTTTCTAAACGATCATCAGCTCAGATAAAGCCCGCTCAACCATGTTTACCCATGTCAACAAATTGTCCATACGGTGGACAAAGAGAATAACAATATCGTCCGCACAGTTTTTTTATATCATTTTGAACATTCAGATCAAACTGGTTTTATAAACTTGATGTTCGTCCACCCATGAGTGACTCTCATTCTTGCGGCTCAACCCAGGGTATCGACATGATGACACAACTTTGTATTGGAGTTGACACTCGGTCACGTGACAATCTGGTGTATATGTTTTGCCATTCGGTGCATAATGTGGAACCTTGGAACCATGCCTTTGTCACTCTTGGTCAGCGCATCATTGATGGCGAGGTGCAATGGGGAACCATATTGAAAATTAGTAGAGCCTTCAGCTTTATGGAACGCTTTCGAAGACTTAATTTCTCAAAGAAAAAGTGTCCTTATAAAGATTAGTTTATATGACGCCCTAAGCGTGTCACTCTTCACTTACTCCAAAATGCCCGAGCATTATCTGAGCTTTCTGTGAGGCATGGTGCTCAGAGAACAACACATTTTACTTTGATGCCGGAGAGATGTCCGTTTCTTTGGTGGACTTATGGCATATGGGTGGCCTTTATATCACTGGAGATTTGTGCAAGGAGGTCATTTTTAGCTTCGACAAGTTGACTGGTTCAGATGCTCATCAAAAGACAAAGCCTCTTCCCGAAAGTTGTCAACATATTTTCATGATCTATCTTCATTTCTTGATTGGTGTCTATGACCCGAAAGACCCAATAGTTCCCCTCCCCCATTGGGTCGATTTGTGGTGCATCGAGCAGGTGGTGTACAAAAAGCTTGCCCTAAAGGAAAGAGGAGTGTCTCATCCTAAGGATCCTCAAGATCCTAGCAGTGTCATAGTAGAAATCCTCGGCGATGATCCTAGGTAGATGAAGAGCTATTCACTCGACTTCTTAAGGAGGAATCCCCATAGAAGGAATAGTTCCGTGCCGTTTTTATTGCCCGCGGGTTGTGCTTGTTCACTCTTCGGTCCAGTGATGCATCAATTAGATCCTCGACATTTAAGATGAAAAGCCTAAGTGTTCATGAAAGATGTCACTATCTTGCCGTCCCGGTTCTAGCCAGCATGTATAGAGGATTGAACACAATTTCTCGTTCTTCTTCCTAGAGCGAATGGACGCTTGTCTTCCATGGAATTACGTCATCGGGAAGATTGCACATTATTTTAGTACTCACCATAAAACGATGTCATTTTTGCTCGGTCCCATGATGGTTTTTTACTTAGGCAGAGGAGGAGCTAAAAAGCTCATTAATCATAATGGTAGAGACCTTATTCACTATACTCATAACGCCGCTTGGTGGTAGATGATGGTGGATTATCCATTCGAGATCAAGCTTTTTTCCAATCCATACGCTCAAGACTTTTGGTATTTTAGCAAGACGTTGCATGTTTTTCTGAGCCGTACAACCCATGCAGGATTGGACGCCAATTCGGGTCCTTCCAAGCCGTTCCAATGGAACTTCCTGAGCAGTACGCCTATTCGGGTTTTTTTTCTCCAATAATTGTTTGCATGTTTCAATTGATACATGGCGGACATCATCAGGAAGTTTCAAAGGAACGACTTGGAAGAACCCGAATTGGCTTGCCAACCTTCATAGGTTGTACAGATAAGAAAAACACGGGACATTTTGCTTAAATACCGTACTGATTAGAAAAACGCTTGATCTCGAATGGATAATCCATATAATCAACCATAAACTCTGTTTCTCCCTTTTATTCACAGACACCCACCACGTTGAATAAGGTCTCTACCATCATGATCAGTGAAGTCTTTAGCTCCTCCTACGCCCGAGTAGAAACCATCATAGGACCGGGCAAAGATGATGACGCCTTATAGTGAGTACTAAAATAATGTGCAATCTAACCGATGATGTCATACCATGGAAGACAAGTATCCATTCGCTCTGGGGCAGAAAAATGAGCAATTGTGTTTAATCCTCTATATATGTTGGCTAGCACTGTGACAATAAGACAATGAGATCTTCCATGAGTAGTCAGGCTTGCCATCTTAAAATTCGATGGCCTAATTGTTGCGTCACTGAACCAGCAGGCAATAAAAGCTGCAAGTAACGATTCTCTCTATGAGTTTTCCTCGATGTGAAGGCGAGTGAACATCTCTTCGTCTTCTTGGAATCATTGCCGATGATTTTCTATTATTACACCGCTAGGATCTTGAGGATCCTTAGGATGAGACACTCCTCTTTTCTTTGGGGTAGGTTTTTTTGTACACCACTAGCTTGTTGCGCCACAAATCGGCCCAATAGGAGAGAGGAACTTTTGGGTCTTCCGGGTTATAGACACCAATCAAAGCAACAAAGATAGGCCATGAAAAGATGTTCGACAACTTTCAGGAAGAGACTGCCTTTTGATGAGCGCCCGAACGAGTTAACTCGTTGAAGCTAGGGACAACCTCATCGTACAAATCTCCAGTGATTAGAAAGCCACATGACGATGTTGGATCTCGTCTGAATATAATTACAGGGCCTGTTTAACCTAGTGACGATTTGAACAAAATCTAAAAACAAGAAAATATGTGAGCGTAGGGGGGGGGAGGGGGTGCATGGTTGTGTGATTTTTAGACTGAGCCTGTGATATATTATCCCAAGTTGCCTACGTATACTGTGTATGAGTCATGAATCAAGTATTTCATAGTTTCTTAGGGATTGTTTATATATGGAGGCTTGCCCTAGGCCTGCATGGGCCGTGTCCAACCCAAGGATTACATTAAACCGTGTCATTCCCTTGATTGTAGAAGATTATCACAGTAGTTTAAATATAGGATTAGAGCCTTTATGACTGAAGACTCTTCCCATAATTATCTGTTATATTATGTACGTAGGTTATCCTGCCTAAGGGATACTCAGGCCGACCTGCGTCGAGTCCCTTATGCTGTTGGGGTCCAAACAGAGCAGGCTGAGCTCCGTCGCGCATACGACCGACCTACGGTGGAATCGGGAAGCTAGCCTAGTGATGATCTCCTACACAGGGTTGAGATCGTCCCTTAGGCTAAAGCGGGGCTCCTGGCCGTTAGTGTTTGTATCTTCTCTATCTATATTTATGTTAAGTTTATGTGGGGGTGCCACGTGGTGAGGTGCTAGTCCGACCTCCATCACCACCCATATGCTATATGTCCACCAAAGAAACAGACATCTCTCCATCATCAGTGTAAAGAGTGTTGGTCTCTGGGCATCATGCCTCACTGAAAGCTCGGGCACTTGGAGTAGCTGTAGAGTGACGTGCTTAGGGCATTATATAACCAATCTTTTTAAGAGCGCTTTTGCTGCGAGAAAGCACGTATTCGAGGCATTCCCAATATTGTGCCATGAAGCTGAAGGCTCCGCTAGTTTTCAATACGGTTTTCCACGGCACCTCGCCGTCAATGATGCACCGACCAAGAGTGACCAAGGCATGGTTCCGGGATTCCACACTATGCGCCGAAGGGCACAACATGTACACCATATGACCATGTGTCCGTGTCAACTCAATGTAATGTTCTGTTGATCTGTAGGTTAAAGGCTGCGAAGCGAAATTTAAACGTGAGTGGATGAGCCAGTAGTTTTAAACCCAATTTGATCCGAATCTTCATTGATGTACATCCACCAAGTATTTCCAACCATTTTTGGCAACTTTCCTAGAAATTGTAAATAAAAAAAAATATATATCTTTGGAAAAATTCAGGATCAAAAGTTCACTAAGAAGAGCCTAGAACTACATCAACACGTGTTGCAACAACAGACACAAAATTTCACGGAAATCCACAAATGCTAAAAAATTCCGTTCCACAGTCAGAAACGAAAACCCAAGTTACCCAACCCATAAAATCAGCAAAACTTCACAGTGATTATTGCTTTCCTCTCAACAAATGTCATCTCAATTTCCAGACTCTTGAATCAATTCATGAACTGGGATAAAGGAAGAAACCGGATTCAAAACAAACCTTATTTCCCTTCTTTCTTTATCCTCCATAACCCTTGATTTGGAAGCAAGAAAAAGGAGAAATGCTCACTATTTCTAGAACCCCACATGCACTTCCAACTCCACTCTTCCTCTGCTTCTCCTGCCACCATCAGTCTACTACACCTTCATTGTTTCACTTCAAATTTAGACCTAAAAGATACAATTTTTTGAGACCATGTTCTTCATTGAAGGAGACCAAGAAACGGCAACAGCAAACACTTTCAAAGGCTCCCAAAAGTGCCCCTCCTCCTCAAGGCCTCAGGAAGCTCTTGAATAACTTGGGCCCAAAAGAAGATACTGATAAGGTCGATGATGGCGGTGAGGTAGAGGGCGGTGGTGGTGGTGGTGATTCTGCCCTTAAAGGTACCATCTTGGCTGGTCTTTTGCTGGTGGGTGTGGTTGGTGGGTTTGGAGCTGCTGGATACATTTACAGGGAGCAGGTTAATGTTTTCTTGAACCAGCTTACAGAATTCATTGAAGGTGAAATTCTAAAGGTGTTCATTTTCTTTCTTTCTCTCTCTTGTGGTCTAGCATGTGTGCTAGTTGTATGTTTCTATTCAGCTAATCCAGTTAATACTTTGATTAGGGGCCAAGGAATTTTATCATAAGGAGAAAGTTGGGGTTTTTAGTTTATAGTTCTGAGGTCACATAGATGTTTATTTCTAGATTGTTTGAACTCAGTGTAACAACTTGGTACTTGTTTTGTCTTTGTGTTTTGGCTGATTTTAGATTGAAGATTTAGTAGATAGAATCTAGCTTCAGTAGAATAGTTGCTGAAAATTTGAAGCATTTAAGAGCTGTGGCAATTTTTTTACTACAAAAAAATATAATCACCAGTGTTTGATTGGTGCTTTGAAATTGGTTAGTTTATGGTAGAAGTTGTCTGGTTCGATATGCTAGAACTCAATCATGGATTGAAAGACTTTTTCGTTTGGTTCTCTGTGTTATAATAGGAATTCTTGATTTTTCGCAGGTTATGGGACAGGTGGATATGCTCTGTTCATATTGGTTTATGCTGCCTTAGAAGTAAGCATGATATTCATCCTGAACACATTAGTCTATAGAAAAGAAAATACTTTTCCTCTTTTATCTTGTTGGCTTAAAAATTCATTTATCATTGCCTATATGCAGGAATTTCCTTTGATTTGTTATATGAGTTCATTTAATCCCAGTTAAGTTACTTCAATTTGTTGTATGAAGTTTGTATCTCAATAAAGAAGATTGTTTTCCTCAATAATGAATTTCTCCTGACATGGACAAGAATGGGCTTTCCCTCAAAGTTTTCAATATTTAACTAGATAATGTTTGGTAGTGTAATTGGAAAGTTCCTACATTTGTAGTGCTTTGTAGAATCTTGAAAAAATAAATCCCAGAAACCACAATCGAGACCAACACTTCTTGGGTCTAGTGGTAAGGAACTCATACCCCATTTCACACGGTCTCGAGTTTGAACATTGTGAATAAAAACAAAAACAGTGCTTAGAGATTCTAACCCCTCAAAATGAGTTGCTCAGGAATCGAACTCGAATGCCTGTCAATAAAAATTAAACCACAATGGAGGCAGTGTTTTTCCTTCCAAAAATGAAATAGCTAAGCTTACTGACAAAAGTTCGCTTCCAAGTATTAAGGTTTATACCATTCCTTAAGTTTTTATGTTGATTGTAACGTATCATATCATGGCAGATTCTTGCAATTCCAGCCATCCCATTGACTATGTCCGCTGGGCTTTTGTTTGGCAATATCACCGGAACAATCATCGTCTCGATTAGTGGAACGGTTAGTTGACATTCATTATGTTTGGAGAAGAAAGGTTTTTTTTTGTTTGTGTGGCAGGTTGAGCTATCTGTTCTGACCTTGTTTTAGATGGCTGCAAGCATTGCTTTTCTGATAGCTAGATATTTTGCTCGTGAGCGGGTTCTTAAGCTTGTTGAAGGAAATAAGAAGTTTCTTGCAATTGACAAAGCGATTGGAGAAAATGGTTTCGGAGTCGTCACTCTTCTTCGTTTAAGCCCTTTGCTACCATTTTCGTTGGGAAATTACCTCTATGGGCTTACATCCGTTAAGTTTGTCCCTTATGTATTGGGAAGGTTGGTATCTTAAGCATTTTCACTTCCCTTAATCGTATGTATGTCAGAGCACTTGCATTAGTAACTTTTAACATATTCTATGTTTTAAAGACTCAAACATCACTTTTCTTTATCTTAAATAATCTCTATTTGGAGTGAAATACATTAGAATCTCTAGGGCACTTAATTTTTGAATACAGACTTTGCATTTTGTGTGTTTTTGTAGTTGGTTGGGAATGCTTCCAGGAACTTGGGCTTATGTTAGTGCCGGTGCATTCGGCCGAGCAATAATTGTGAGTTTTTACCTCTACTTTGTTTTACTGTGCTTGGACTGGACTATCTTTAGCACGTACTGGTCCGTTTTCTAATAATAGAATCTGTTTTTTCGATCACCTGAATTTTTTATTGTGGTTTTCAGCAAGAAGAATCTGATGTTGGCCTCCCGGGAGGAAATGGTCAGCTACTAACACTTGGTCTAGGCCTGCTTGCAACTGCATTAGCCGCTGCCTATGTTACCCGGTTAGCAAAGGTGAGTTTTCACTTACAACCCAAGTTATTGTGTGTTGAGGGAATTTGAGATGAAGTGATGGGTGAAACGATCAGAACAACACAGTTTAAATACAGAATAAAACTGTGTGGTCTGTATGGTAACTTCCCCACAGAAGGCTGCTGCTTTGAGCTTGTCTTTTTACGTCTTTGTTTTCCGGGAGATCTGAGCCTCAGATAGTTAGAGTTTCTAAATTGCATCAAGAACGTTAGATGGATCTTATTTGTACAAAAAGACGTACATGTCGTGAATTTCTGATTGCTTTCGAGTTGAGAAACACGTATGTATAACTGATGATGATTGCTTTGCAGGATGCTGTAAAGGATATCGAGTAGAGGCGAACTCGCCGATGAAAAGAAGCTTTGGCACCCATTTTTACTTATTTGTGAATGAGTAAATATATTACTTGTGAAGTTAAGGAATTTTTCCAGGCGCATTGCTATATGTAAAGTTAAACGTAATTTATAGGAACAGTTAAATAAGTTTTTTTTCCCCGGGTCGACTAAAGTGTCCACTTTCTGTTTAAGGAATAGTTGCTGTAATTCATTGTATGAATGTATGTATTTACCACTTCTAAGATCATCACCTTAAAATACATCTACAACCAGTACAGCTCCAAATTTCGCGCTCACCTTAATAACACATATTACTAGTATTTTATTAAACTGAACTACAGAAAATAAACCGTGGCTCTGGCGAAATCCCCCCTCGCTTTTGCCGGAACCCTAGAACCACCATCTGTTGGGCGATTCTGCCAAAAACCCGTCACTCTCTATCTCCCATTAATCCAAAATGCAGGACAAAACTCTACCTGAGTTTGTGGAGGAGCACCACAAATTGCAGCGGAGCATCAATCCATTTAAAATAAGAGCGGTGGAAGAGGCACGGGTGCCTGGTGGTGCCGACTCTGTTTAGATTCGCTGCAGTGGTGTCGATCTTCTACGACTCATTGTGCCATTTGATGAGCTTTACACCGGAGAAGATGAATCTGAGGAGGACATGGTGGAGTTACCGAGCATGACATCTGACAATTGGCGGAAGCTTCACCGATTTCTTTATCAGGTGTTAAGGAATTGGTAATCCCGCTGGAAGATCTGAAACGCCTCTGGAAGCCATGGCCGCGACACATTGAAATTACACATCTCGAAGATAGTTTTTTTTACATAGTTTGGTTTATGACTAAAAAAGACTATGAGTATGTTTTGGAGCATGGACCATGGTTGATATAGAACCACAACTGTTAAGTCACAGATGTGTGAACTTGTACTCCAAGAAAGATAAACAGGAACAATTCAAAGAGTAAATATGGTGGAAATTGATAAAAACACAGAAACAAAGAGAACACAGAGATTTATCGTGGTTTTCGGCGTTGTGCCGACTACTCCGCGAACACAGAGAAACTGTATCTCAAGCTTCCTTAGGGCGGCTGTAATGACCCTCCTTTTCACCCATTTATTGGTTCACATCTAAAATGTAGACAGGGATAAAAATGGATTAGTAAATAGTGGCTCTGTTCTCAAGTACATTTTCTTCATGCCCAACAGTGGTACAATCTAAAAGTAGAGGCATAAACTGATTTGTTTGAAATACTCGTATTTATTATAAGCCATTACAACTTACTTTTTACAAAAGCCCTCAAACTCATTCTTGTTATATAAATGTGTGGGCCAACATATATTTATCACTTCTCCCCATAATATTTGGATTGAATTATTTTGCTGAGCCACTACAGCTGCCCTTAGGGATGATTTATATAGAGAGGCGTTATGCCCTAAGCCGTCGTGGGCCTTTGTCCTTGTTGGGCTTGGATTTCGTGTTCCCTAAGGAATAGATAATTATGATTTAATCTCCTTAATTGTTGGAGATAATTATGGACATATTTGAATGTCAGAATCAGAGTCTTTATGATTTCGGATTCCTTCCCTGTTTATCTGTTTATCATGCGCGTGGGAAATACGATTGAGGATTGACTCTGGCCGACTTAGATGGCCTGAGCTGAACTGGCTGAACCCTTCCGTGTGTTGGCCGAACTACGGAGGTCGAGGAGGATAGCCGAGCTGGGATTAACTCGGATTCTCCTACAGGTTCTCACGTGAGTTTAGATGCGGAGGAGAAAACAACACTTGTTCGTGAGCTTTATACAAAAGCAAGGCTGGAAGTTGAAAAAGCAACGGAGCGTTATCTCAAGCAAGCCAACAAGGGGCGTAAAGAGGTGATTTTCAAGCCGGGAGATTGGGTTTGGTTATATTTGCCCAAGGAGCGTTTTCCATTCAAACGCAAGAGCAAGCTAGATTACCGAGGTGATGGACCATTTCAAGTACTTCGTCGTGTGAATGAAAATGCCTACTTGATCGACTTGCCTCCAGATTGGAACATATCTCCTACTATCAACGTTAAAGATTTGTCTCCTTTTGACGATCCACACTTTGATCTGAGGTCAGATCCTTCCGAACCGGGAGGGAATGATACACATCAGGATGAGCAGCCACGTATTCACAAGGTTCAAGATCCTATTGTCATCAGAGATGGACCTATTACAAGATTTCAATTGAAGAAGGCTCGGGAAGCTTGTGCAACATTGGTTCAAGTCGTGAATGAAGAGAGCAAAAGCTTAAAAGCTGATGCTCCATCTATTTTCAGCTTATTAAGTGTTGATTGGGCTTGAAGAGCAAGAAGCCCATGTTTGGGGCGTTTTTATTTAGTAATTTATGGATATTTACTTAGTTAATTTCAGATTGGGCTTTTATTTATGTTAGGAGTAATAATCAGGCCCAAATTACTCCAAGTTGGCGCCATTCAGCTAGCTTAGGTCGTATTTCCCTTCCTATTTATTGTGTTGATTCTTTGAGGCGAAAGTATGAGATTATTTTGGATATTGAAAATACATTTGTTCCTTCAAGAACTTTTAGTGACTGGGTTCTTTTAGTTGTCCTGAGAAGGGATAATTGGGTGGTGTTCCTGGGACGGGATCATCGCAGTAAATATTCTGAGACGGAGTATTTACATATCATTTCCTTTATTTATTGTTGTTCTTACGTTTACAAAATAAAAGTCATAAAAAGCCCTAGTTCACATTCGTTTCCTATTCGAAAATCAGAGCTTTAATCTAGATCCTAATCCAATTGATATCAAATAGGCTACATATAAACTCTGCAAGTCTAGAGAACCGTGGCCGAACTACAACCTTAAACAGATCCGAGCTGACCTCAAGAGCTCAGTTGGATCTGGGGGGCTTATGACGAGGGTCGGATCAGCACCTCGCCACAAGTCACCTCCACATCAGCACACTAACAAATCTAGATAGAAAAATCCAACATCTTAAAGGCCAAGAGCCCTCGAAAGGAGCAGTAGGTAAAAAGCCATAAACAAGTTCAAAAGGTGCAGCCTTAGTAGCTGTGCGTAGCACGGTTATAAGTGAATTCCACGTAAGGTAAACATTCCTCCCACGACTTCAAATTCTTACCCACCACGGTTCTAAGTAACTGACCCAAAGTACGGTTGGTAACCTCAGTTTGACCATCTGTTTGGGGGTGAAAGGAAGTAGAATATAACAAGAATGTACCTAGTTTCCTCCATAACACTCTCCAAAAATGGCTAATAAACTTAGTGTCACGATCACTAACAATGGATCTAGGCACACCATGCAAACGTACTATTTCCTTAAAGAATAAATCAGCAATAGCAGATGCATCATTCGTCTTATTACATGCAATGAAATGTGCCATCTTAGACATTCTATCAACAACCACAAAAATCGAATCCTTACCATTCCTAGTATGTGGTAAACCTAAGACAAAGTCCATGGATAAATCTGTCCAAGGTGAAGTAGGAATAGGAAGTGGCGTGTATAACCCATGCGGTTGTGACCTAGCCTTAGCATGCTTGCAAACTAAACACGAAGAACAATATTTAATCACATCAGATTGCATCTTAGGCCAATAAAAATGTTGCTTAAGCATGTCTAAGGTCTTATCAACCCCAAAGTGACCCATTAAACCTCCCCCATGAGCTTCCTTAACAAATAATTCACGCATAGAACAACGAGGCACACATAACCTATCACCTTTGTAAAGAAAGCCATCAATAATTGCAAATTCAGGGAGAGCACGATAAGGGCATGCATCAACTATTTTCCCAAAATCAACGTCATTTTCATACATATGCTTAATAGATTCAAATCCTAACAGCTTGGTTTGCATAGAAGTGATAAAAACATAACGCCTAGATAATGCATCAACAATAACATTATCTTTACCCTTCTTATACTTAATCACATAAGGAAATGATTCTATGAACTCAACCCATCTAATATGACGTTTATTAAGTTTATCTTGCCCTTTAAAGTACTTGATAGACTCGTGATCAGTGTGGATGGTGAACTCCTAGGCCTTAAATAATCTTTGCCATGTCTCAGTAAACAACGAATCAAGGCATATAACTCTTTATCATACGTGGAATAATTAAGTGCAGCCCCTTTTAGTTTCTCACTAAAGTATGCAACAGGCCTACTTTCTTGTATTAAAACACCATCAATCCCCACACCCGATGCATCACATTCAAGTTGAAACATCTTATGAAAATCAGGTAATGCAAGTATAGGTGCAAAAATAAGCATAGACTTAAGAGTTTCAAAAGCTTCCCTGTGACGTTGTTCTCACACAAAAGGTGCGTTCTTCTTCACGAGTTCATTCAAGGGTGCTGCTATGGAGCTGAAACCCTTTACAAAACGTCTATAGAAGCTTGCAAGCCCATGGAAACTCCGGACTTGTGCGGATGTTGTTGGTTCAGGCCACTCCTGAATTGCTTTGATCTTTTCTTGGTCCACTTCCACACCTTTAGCACTAACAACAAAACCAAGAAAGACAACACTCTCCATGCAAAAACTACACTTTTTAAGATTAGCATATAAATGATTATCCTTAAGTGTTTGCAAAACAACCCACAAGTGTTCATCATGCTCGGTAAAAGTTGTGCTATAAATAAGTATATCATCAAAATACACAACTACAAAGTGGTTTATAAACTCCCTAAGGACCTGATTCATGAGTCTCATAAATGTGGAAGGTGCATTAGTTAAACCAAAAGGCATTACAAGCCACTCATATAGGCCAAAAGTTGTTTTAAAAGCCGTTTTCCACTCATCACCTTCCCTAATACGTACTTGGTAGTAATCACTCTTCAAATCAATCTTAGTAAATAAACTACCACCATGTAAATTATCAAGCATATCATCTAATCAAGGAATTGGGTAGCGATACTTTACTGTTATTTGATTGATAGCCCGACAATCTGTGCACATACGCCATTCTCCCGTCTTCTTGGGGACCACAATGACTGGAACTGCGCAAGGGCTCATGGACTCTCTAATCTTCCTTTTATCTAGCAGCTCCTCAACTTGATTTTGTATCTCCATGATCACTTTTGGATTAGCTCTATAGGCTGGTCGGTTTGGAAGCACTGAACCGGGAACAAAGTCGATTTGGTGCTCAACTCCTCGAAGTGGTGGCAGCCCCTTGGGTTCCTCCTCCGGAAAGACATCCTTGAACTCCTGCAAAACAGAATAAATGGGACTTGGGAGGGTATCGGTTAGGTCGGATATGGAAAGTAAACAAGGGGTAGAGGAAACAGAATCTTTAAACACAAAAAGGTAAATAGGTTTGCCAGCCTTGACTGACTTTAATAGTAAGCCCACATTGACCTTATTAGTGTGTGCATATTCGTTTTTACCTTGTTTAAGGACTTTCGAAGTAGATGCAGCCTTATCTACCTTAGTTACAATACTCTCCTTACCCACGGTTTTGGCCTCTTTTTGGTTTGTGTGGTGCTGCAACCTAAAAGCCGTCATCTTAGCTTGTGCATCATGTGTTTCCTTAGGTGTCATTGGGTGTAAAACAATAGTCTTACCTTTATAAGGAAGTGCATAGCGATTTAAGTACCCATCATAAGAAACACGTCTATCAAATTGCCAAGGTCTACCCAAAAGTAAGTGTGTGACGTGCATAGGAAGGACATCACAAAGGACTTCATCGTGAAACTTACCAATCTGAAAATTGATTAACGCTTGGGACTTAACGTGTGTCTCACCATCATTACTTAACCATTGCAACTGATAAGGTTTGGGGTGTGGTAAAGTAGGTATACGCAAGGTCTCAACAAGTAAGCTACTAACCACATTAGTGCAACTACCCGAATCAATGATTAAGTTACAAGTACGAACCCCAATACCCCACGTGGATTGAAAAATATTGTCCCGCTGTATGGTATCATCATTCTTAGTTTGGGCAGCTAAAACACGTTGTAAAACACCACATAGACCCGAACCATAACTAGTAGTACCACTAACATGCAACAAATCATCCTCATCACTATCATCATTAGTGTTATCTTCTTGTTCGGACTCAGATTCATACTCGTGTTGGGATAACTCAATACCAACAGCCCTTAAAACACGTTTATTAGGACAATCACGAGCATAATGACCATGACCACTACACCTAAAACACTCCATATCACGAGCACGTGTAATAGTAGGTGTGCCATTGTCACGCATATCTTTAGATTTAGCGTCAGAATAAGGTGTACTCGATTTACGTGGTGTAGAATCATTATTTGAACGTGTAAAAGGTTTAGAAGCAACAGTAGAAGAGGAGGAAGTATTACCTCGTCCAAATGAAGTAGAGGAAGGTCTAGGATTACCGTATGAAGCTTTATACGCAGCACGTTCAGCCAATCTCTTTTGCACCATAATGGCACCTTG
Source organism: Gentiana macrophylla (assembly GCA_026214975.1). Taxonomy (NCBI): domain Eukaryota; kingdom Viridiplantae; phylum Streptophyta; class Magnoliopsida; order Gentianales; family Gentianaceae; genus Gentiana; species Gentiana macrophylla. The sequence goes on from CM047806.1 coordinate 82,426,380, forward strand.
AAGAAGTTTGGACCTTGTGCGATAATTCTGCAACTCGACGTGGCATGCTATTTCTGGATGAAGGCCACATTGGAAATGCTGCATTGTAGCTTCATCATCCTCCTCAAAATTAGCTCGTAGCATGGTGATGCACAAATCTTCATCAAATTCTTCTACTGTGCGCCCCCCTTGACGTAGGGTTTGCAACTTACGTAGTTGATCTCGATAGTAATGGCTAGGAACCCATTCCCGCTTCATGATTTCCTTAAGAATGACCCATGATTGTATCTCACCATCACGTCTTCAAATGACGTTGAGCTTGTAGTTGGTCCCACCAATGCATAGCCATGTCGGTAAACTCCATCGTAGCAAGCTGTACATGTTTAGCATCACTAAAATTTGTACAAGAAAATATTTGAGAGACTTTCATCTCCCATGCTAAATACCTATCCGGATCAGGTTTACCATCAAAAGGTGGTATCTTGTACTTGATATGAGGTGAATCATCATGTGGAGGTGCTTGGACATCCCCGTCATTGTTGGGAATGATAACTCCACCTGCATTTAAATTAACAACAGGGTTAGGTGGGGGGGGGGGGACTGCCTCTTCTCTTCATTGGAGTTCTAATGCTTGAATAGCATTCATAAGTTGTTCAAATTTGTGGTCGGTGTCAGCACGGTATTTATCAAACTCGTCAGCCATATCTTGCTTCGTGTTTTCTATGTATTGAGCAAGTCTGTCTTCGAGTGCTTTTCCGAGAAGCTTATCGGCCATAGTGTGAGACTTATGGTGATACAACTCACTGTTCACTCGTGTCTACACTCAATATAGTATGATAAAAGGATTATAAGAACTTTAGTAAAAATGGTAATAAGCAGCTGTTCGACTCTTTTTTTTGTTTTTTTTTTTGAAAACAAGAACGAGCTGTGATGTGTGTGAAAGGAAAATCAAATTGCAGCAAGTGCTTCGTCAAGATTGATCAGAGTATTACTCTTTCGATCGAAAATCAAGAACCCGGTTTCCTTATGTTCTTGATAATTCTTGATGTTCTTGATTCGGTTTTTGGGGTGTCGATCAAGAACGAGGAAGATACCTGGATTGATTAATTCCGTATTGAGAGAAAGCTTCATTTTTGCATCTGTTTTTATTTTTTTATAAGAGTCGGCCAAGAACTAGGGTTTCTTGATGCACAGCCCTTATTAGGTTTTCATAAAGAAAACGTAGCAGCTTGATTCAGAAAAAAAAATTTGCAGCAGAATTCTGAAAACTCAGCACCAACGATCCTGTGGTACTGATCGTTTGTAGGTTAATGAGATGCTGAGAAGAGATGACGCTGAATTATGGTCTTCCGAACGCGGCTAGGGTTTCTTGGAGATCAAGAACTCCAAGAACTGTAATACGTGCAGCAGCAGAACGAAAGAATTGCAGCAGCTTTCTTCCTTTCAAAATAACGCAGAAACTTTAATCCCTTAATCTCTGATATCACTTGATATCAATCGGATTAGGATCTAGATTAAAGCTCTGATTTTCGAATAGGAAACGAATATGAACTAGGGCTTTTTATGACTTTTCTTTTGTAAACATAAGAACAACAATAAATAACGGAAAGGATATGTAAATACTCCGTCTCAGAATATTTACTGCGATGATCCCGTCCCAAGAACACCACCCAATTATCCCGTCTCAGGACAACTGAAAGAACCCAATCACTGAAAGTTCTTGAATGGAACAAATGTATTTTCAATATCCAAAATAATCTGCCCTTTCAGTTCAGCAATCAACACAATAAATAGGAAGGGAAATACGACCTAAGCTAGCTGAATGGCGCCAACTTGGACTAATTTGGGCCTGATTATTACTCCTAACATAAATAAAATCCCAATCTGAAATTAACTAAGTAAATATCCATAAATTACTAAATAAAAACGCCTCAAACATGAGCTTCTTGTTCTTCAAGCCCAATCAACACTTAATAAGCTGAAAATAGATGGAGCATCAACTTTTAAGCTTTTGCTCTCTTCATTCACGACTTGAACCAATGTTGCATAAGCTTCCCGAGCCTTCTTCAATTGAAATCTTGTAATAGGTCCATCTCTCATGACAATAGGATCTTGAACCTTGTGAATACGTGGCTGCTCATCCTGATGTGTATCACTATTCTGCTAATCTGGCAGAGTTCCGTTGTAATTCTTGTAACACCCCGGTTTCCAATCCCGTCGGCCGCCGGTGTTGGTCACCGTAATGTCACTTCACGACACACAGTCGCGGCAGTAATATCCAACATCCCACAACAGAAGGAACATAAACATCCACCATTCATTATTAAAGAGGTTAAAGTAATTACAATCTCTTAAAAGAAATATGAAAACGTCACGGAAGATCCAAAATTTCAAGGTTAAAAAAAAGATCCAAATAAAATGCAAGCGTGTGACTGTGGCTACGTGGCTCTCAAATCCCCGCAACCTCCCAGCAACAAGCTATCACCCAAACCGGAATACCTGCTAAGAATCTGCTCCCCATAAATGGGTCATAGCAGGATCAACCAAAAGTAGAAACGTCAACTAAAAGTCGAGTAAGGATAAATCTAGTATATGGAAAAAACGAAAGTTAACTAACAAGTTGAATTAAGACTTTCAAACCATACGTCAAGACCAACATCATGAAAAATGCCACCAATCCAAAAAGGATACAACCAAACTATAAATGATTCAACCCATACATAGAAGATCTGAGAACACCACACTCCATCCTACATGCTAAAGGTCCCGAATATGCACATCCTCAAAAGGGTAAACCCCTAAATAGGAGGATCTAAAGGTCCGCCAATGGTACCATCATTAAAATGGACCATCACGTCTTTGGGGTGCAAGGGAAACCTTTCGGGTTCCTGGCCGGGTACTACCCTATCGGCCCGACCACACCACCATGCGCAACTCCCCGAACATGTAAGGTCATTGAAGTCGTAAGGAAACCTTCCCGGGTTTACGGCTTTGGGAGCTACCCTATCCGGCCCAACCACTAAGGGTTTACGTACTTCAATGCCCAACACCAAGTCCCACAATGATATCAAAATCCTTGACTCATCAAAACCCAACTTACAACACATGTTCATAAGATTTATCAATAGCTAGCAAAGAAAAAAGGACACTTAAACTGGACGCCCGTCTGAAAGGTTGGACGCCCGTTTGGAGGTGTGGACGCCCGTCCAAAACTCTACTGGACGCCCGTCCAAAAACTCAGACGCTCGTCCACCCAAAAACTGTTACATCCTGAATCAAATTTAACAACTCGGATGCCCGTCCAGATAATCCAGACGCCCGTCCAGATAAAACTGTTACATCCTAAATCGATTTTAGCACCTCAGACGTTCGTCCAGGTACCCCAGACGCCCGTCTGAGATGTGCCCCAAAGCAGACGCCCGTCCACGAAGTTAGGACGCTCGTCCACTCTGGGTTTCAACAAGAACCTAGCGATTTCAACATGGTTTTCCCTTCGACTCTTCATAAAAAAAAATCGGCAAATAGCAGCAATTTATCACAGAAAGCCTCATATAGCAGCACCATAACATTTATAACTTGTAACCCAACCCAAACACATTTTACGGACATTTAATACTCCAAAGCATGACCAACCATGTAAACGCTTTTGACAAAAGATTTACAGCAATTTGTGTTCTGCTTCCAAGCACAACCACAAAGGCCTATACATTCTAAAAACACAACAAACAGCCCCAACTTGTACTTAAAATCTCGATCAACAATGCTACACAACCCAAACAACTTACACCACCTATACATTACTAAAAGTCCCATCTTTCAGAACCAAACGAAAGCGTAACTTAGAAATATCCTTACCGAATTGCTGCGTTTTGAAAGCCCTTGCTAAGTTAGAAACGTTCCTCAACAAAGCTCGAATCTATATCTATAGATAGAAGGAAAGATGCTAAAATTACAAAACAATTCCAATGAATAAAAGGAAAAGCGAAACGACATCATCCCCCCCAACACGCATGTATGGATCGGCCATGGCCTTTGGCGCCGATCGTCATGCTCGAATTGTAGGAAACAAGAAGGCGACCCTTCTCGGCGACAACGGCGACAACAACAATCCTTAACACGAAGGAGAGATTTCTCTCCTTCTCTTCACAAGAAATCGGCAAGGGGTTTGATTTGGGGTTTCACGTTGTTTTGGGGAAATAAGGAAGGAAAAGGAAATAAAAATCCTTTTTAATTGCCAAGGTAGGGATTTTGGAGAATTCTTTTCTTTTCTTTTAATTAAGAAAATTAAAGGATTATAAAATTCCTTTTTAATTATTAATTAATCCTTCCATTTAATTACTAATCAAATATCTCCCAAAATGACCGAATCCTTTACCGATTAATTAGAAAGTCAAAAATTTCGGGATGTTACATCCTCCCCTCCTTAAGGCAAAACTTCGTCCTCGAAGTTCGGGTTCGTACCGGGCGTTATTCCACCCCCCCTTAAAACACCCTTCGCCCCCGAATATAAGCAAAAGGGTTTTAAGTACAAGGCTTGAAGTTGGCATACCTTAAGGGAACAAATGCGGGTACTTCTGTCGCATAGCATCCTCCGCTTCCCATGTCGCCTCCTCGGTGGCATGGTTAGACCATAAAACCTTGACTATGCGAACTACACGTCCCCTTGTTTTTCGTACCTTGGTATCTAATATCTGTACCGGTACCTCCTCGTAAGTCAAGGATTGATCTAGTTCAACAACCTCCGGTTCGATCACGTGAGAAGGATCACTCACGTACTTGCGCAATTGAGATACATGAAACACATTATGCACCTTTTCCAACGCCGGTGGCAAAGCTAGTCGATATGCCACTTCACCTATGCGGTCCAAGATCTCATATGGCCCCACGTACTTGGGACTCAACTTCCCTTTCTTGTCAAAACGCATCACTCATCTGGTTGGTGATACTCGTAGCAATACCTTATCGCCCACGGCGAACTCAATATCTCGGCGATGTAAGTCTGCATAACTCTTCTGCCTATCCTGGGCAGCCTTCATCTTTTCTCGGATTATCTGCACCTGCTTAATCGTATCTTTGATCATCTGCGGTCCCAAAATCGCTGCCTCGGACGAATCGTCCCAACAAACCGGACTCTTGCACTTCCTACCATAAAGTGCCTCAAAAGGTGCCATCTTAATACTGGCATGGTAGCTGTTGTTGTATGAAAACTCAATAAGATCGAGCTTTTCCTCCCAAGAGCCTTTGAATTCTAATACACATGCCCTCAGCATGTCTTCCAAAGTTTGTATGGTCCTCTCCGTCGACCATCGATAGCGAGGTGGAAAGGCTGTACTCATTCGCGACTCCGTCCCCAAGGTGTCTCAGTAGCTCTGCCAAAACCGAGATATGAATCTCACATCTCTATCGACACAATCTTCTTTGGGTATACCATGTAGTCTCACAATATTTCTCCGGTATGCCATAGCCAATTCTGTCTTACTCCAAGTGTCTTTCATCGGAATGAAATGTGCCGTTTTTGTCAGTCTATCCACAACGACCCAAATCATATTATTCCCTTTAGGACTCCTCGGTAGTCCGCATACAAAATCCATGGAGATAGAATCCCACTTCCAAAGCGGCACATCCGGTAATTTGCAAAGATACCCTCGTGGCCGTCGATGTTCAATCTTGACCTTCGACAAGTCAAGCACTTTGACACAAATTCTCGCTGCTTCGCATTTCATATTGGGCCACCAAAAGGTTTTCTTGAGATCTTTGTACAGTTTGTCTCCTCCTGGAAGAACAGAATAAGGCGTACTATGAGCTTCACTCAAGATCCACCTCTTGAGTTCTTCGTCGGCTGGTACACACCACCGACCCTTAAACCGGATACTACCATCCTCATGTAACGTAAAATCAGCTGCACCATCTGTACCAATCTTGGCCTTCTTTGCCTCGATTACCTTGTCACCCACTTGTCTCACCCGGATCTTAGCGTATAATTCGGGTTGCAAGACGAAGTCGCTTTTATCTCCGCCTTTCTAGATGACACAAATATCCATACGGTCCAACTCTTCTCGCAATCTGATCCGAGCTACTTCCTCGCACAAGGAATGAATCGATTTCTGACTCAAAGCGTCCGCCACTACATTGGCCTTCCCTTCGTGGTATTGGATTTCCATGTCATAACCTTTAATTAACTCCAACCAACGCCTCTGACGCATATTGAGCTCCTTCTGTGTAAATATGTACTTCAGACTCTTGTGATCTGAGAATACCTTGAATGTTATCCCATACAGGTAGTGTCGCCATATCTTCAATGCGAAGACCACAACTGCCAACTCTAAGTCGTGCGTCGGGTAGTTACTCTCATACGGCTTAAGCTGCCTTGATGCATACGCGATCACTCGCCTCCATTGCATCAGCACACAACCCAACCCATTCTTCGATGCATCAGTATAAACCTCGATGTCCTCATTCCCGTCTGGTAATGCTAGCACCGGAGCTGTAGTCAACCGTTCCTTAAGTAGTTGGAATGCCCTCTCGCAATTGTCATCCCACTTAAACCGTTTCTCTTTCTGCATCAATGCAGTCATCGGCCTCACAATCTTGGAAAAGTCTTTTACAAATCTTCGGTAATATCCAGCCAAACCCAAGAAGCTTGAATTTACGCAACATTCTTAGGTGTTGGCCATCTCGCCATCGCCTCTATCTTGCTCGGGTCAAGCGGATACACCGTCTTTCGAGACAACATGCCTCAAGAATGCCACTCGTTCCAACCAGAATTCACATTTAGACAGTTTCGCATACAGTTGTTTTTCCCGTAAAATCTGCAGTACGAGACTCAGGTGTTCGGCATGTTCTTCCTTAGTCTTAGAGTAGACCAGGATGTCGTCAATAAAGACTACTACAAACCGGTCTAAGTAGGTCTCGAATACCCGGTTCATCAAATCCATGAAAAGCTAGCCGTGCGTTGGTCAATCCGAAAGGCATGACCGTGAATTCATAATGTCCGTGCACGGTATGAAATGCGGTCTTTGGGATATCCGCATCTGCTACCCTGAGCTGGTGATTCCCTGATCGCAAATCTGTTAGGTGTAGTGCCCGAAAGACAATTTGTGTAATTGTTTTTAAAAATGGATGATGATTTTATCTCACCTTATTACTTGCTTTGTGCTTGTAAGTAATAATACATCACGCAAACCCTAAGTATATCAAGTATGTAATCGCTTAACTCGGTGCATGGCATGCACGTGAGGATTGAGTTAGTGGTGATATACTTAAAGCTGTTAGTCCGTGGTGAACTTAATCGAGTTTAGGGTCTCTTGATTAAAACACCAATAATGCTTGAGAACACCTTAGGGTGTGATAGTCTTATCGAGCTGTCGGTAGAGGGTACTACGTGGGGCATTTATATATGATGGCATTCATATAGATTTGGACCGATTTAATCGAATTTCTCGGTATAATTCCGTAATCGAGGAATCTTATTAAATCATTAGATGATCATATATGGATCAACCTTAATCTGAGGTGATCACGAGTCTTTGCTTGTCCCGGGGTAGTGTTTGATGTGTTAGTTACGGTTCACTTAAATATGTGTTCCAAGCCACTTCTCATTGGCACTATCTCCGGATGAGTGAGTAGTTACGATTTTCACGGACATGGAATCCATTCCTTTCTGGGAAGTAGAGAGACAGATCCCTTATTTGTTAGCCCTAAGAAAGTGATCGATCCGGGAGTTCACATTTGACTAATTAGCTACTAGTCGGATATGTGTGCTAATTGATCATCGAGGGGTTAATGGTAAATAAGGATAAGATATTCGAGTCGGGTTCACGGAGACTTCCCACTCAGAATGGACAGTCTATGGAGGGTTAATCCGTATGTAGTGATTATATCAATGGACACTTATTCGCTCTATGGGTTGAGTATAAGTATACATCTATAATCGGTAGAGTTCAGTTTCGGGTTTATGGTGGCGTAATCCCGGAATTAATAATTAATGTACTTTCTGTTCGATGAATAATTAATTATTGGAGCTACTGGTTATAGGTCCATGGTCCCCGATGTGGCTTCTGTAATTCGGACTAGTAATCTTGTTACTTGGGCCTCAGTGATAATTAATTGGCTGGGCTAATTAATTGATATGCATGTATATTATTTAGTTGGGCTAAATAATATAATACACATAAAAGACATTTTATGTGGGCTTTTTGACCCTAAAGGTGGCGCCAATATCATCATTTAATTAGAGAGAAATTAGTTTTCTTGGATAATTATTTGACATGTGATTTATCTTTTATTTGTTAAATGATAATTCATGGAATATTAGATAATAATATGATTTATCCTAATTTGTTTGGGATAATCATTTTATTTATCTTTTATTTGGAAAAGGATTAATGTGATAATTATCACTTAATTATTTAATCCTTGGAGGACATTGATTACTCTCCTATATAAAGAGAGTTCTCCCAAGTCTAATGGAGAGGTACTATTCACGTCACTATTCACCGAGAGAAATTGGCGAAAAATTTCGGCCTCTATTCTTAGGGTTCGAGTTGGAAAAATCTTGGGATTTTTTAGTTTGCATATCAAGGAGGCTCGTGTATCAAGAAGGGTGTCCACCAACCGCCGTTTGGAGAACACATCGGAAGATCAAGGCTTCTCTTCCCTATATTGGTAACATGATCTTAACCCCCTTGTAGTAGTTTAAGTCCTTTAATTATGTGTTTTGATATATAAATCGTGATCCATCCACGCGGCGTAGATCTAATTCGTTTAGATCTAAGAAACACGCATCCTTCAAAATCAATCTTGAGAAAATACCGCTTCGTAGTTGATCGAACAAGTCATCGATCCTCGGTAACGGATACTTGTTCTTCACTGTGACGTTGTTCAGTTCCCGGTAATCAATACACAGCCGCATTTCCACATACATCAGAACTTACCACACCTTCCCTACATAGAACTCAATACCTACCCCACACAACCTCACTGTGCTTATTTTAGTGAATTTATTCTTAAGGTTCATTTTAGGTGGTGGTCACGAGTCGAACGTCTACGATACCACTTTGTAACACCCGGTTTCCAATCCGTCGCCGCGCGGTGTTGGTCACCGTAATGTCACTTCATGACACACAGTCGCGGCAGTAATATCCAACATCCCACAACAGAAGGAACATAAACATCCACCATTCATTATTAAAGAGGTTAAAGTAATTACAATCTCTTAAAAGAAATATGAAAACGTGCGGAAGATCCAAAATTTCAAGGTTAAAAAAAAGATCCAAATAAAATGCAAGCGTGTGACTGTGGCTACGTGGCTCTCAAATCCCCGCAACCTCCCAGCAACAAGCTATCACCCAAACCGGAATACCTGCTAAGAATCTGCTCCCCATAAATGGGTCATAGCAGGATCAACCAAAAGTAGAAACATCAACTAAAAGTCGAGTAAGGATAAATCTAGTATATGGAAAAAACGAAAGTTAACTAACAAGTTGAATTAAGACTTTCAAACCATACGTCAAGACCAACATCATGAAAAATGCCACCAATCCAAAAAGGATACAACCAAACTATAAATGATTCAACCCATACATAGAAGATACAGAACACCACACTCCATCTGTACACTAAAGGTCCCGAATGTGCACATCCTCAAAAGGGTAAACCCAAAGAGGAGGATCCTAAAGGTGCGCCAATGGTACCATCGTTAAAATGGACCATCACGTCTTTGGGTGCAGGAAACCTTCCCGGGTTCCCGGCCGGGTACTACCCTATCCGGCCCGACCACACCACCATGCAACTCCCCAAACACGTAAGGTCATTGAAGTCGTAGTGAAACCTCCCGGGTTTACGGCTTTGGGAGCTACCCTATCCGGCCCAACCACTAAGGGTCTACGTGCTTCAATGCCCAACACCAAGTCCCACAATGATATCAAAATCCTTGACTCATCAAAACCCAACTTACAACACATGTTCATAAGATTTATCAATAGCTAGCAAAGAAAAAAGGACACTTAAACTGGACGCCCGTCTGAAAGGTTGGACGCCCGTTTGGAGGTGTGGATTCCCGTCCAAAACTCTACTGGACGCCCGTCCAAAAACTCAGACGCTCGTCCACCCAAAAACTGTTACATCCTGAATCAAATTTAACAACTCGGACGCCCGTCAGATAATCCAGACGCCCGTCCAGATAAAACTGTTACATCCTGAATCGATTTTAGCACCTCAGACGTTCGTCTAGGTACCCCAGACGCCCGTCTGAGATGTGCCCCAAAGCAGACGCCCGTCCACAAAGTTAGGACGCCCGTCCACAAAGTTAGGACGCTCGTCCACCCTGGGTTTCAACAAGAACCCTACCGATTTCAACATGGTTTTCCCTTCGACTCTTCATCAAAAAAAATCGGCAAATAGCAGCAATTTATCACAGAAAGCCTCATATAGAAGCACCATAACATTTATAACTTGTAACCCAACCCAAACACATTTTACGGACAATTAATACTCCAAAGCATGACCAACCACGTAAACGCTTTTGACAAAAGATTTACAGCAATTTGTTTTCTGCTTCCAAGCACAAACACAAAGGCCTATACATTCTAAAAACACAGCAAACAGCCCCAACTTGTACTTAAAATCCTGATCAACAATGCTACACAACCCAAACAACTTACACCACCCTATACATTACTAAAAGTCCCATCTTTCGAACCAAACAAAAACGTAACTTAGAAATATCCTTACCGGAATTGCTGCGTTTTGAAAGCCCTTGCTAAGTTAGAAACGTTCTCAACGAAGCTCGAATCTATATTTATAGATAGAAGGAAAGATGCTAAAATTACAACACAATTCCAATGAATAAAAGGCAAACCGAACGACATCATCCCCCACACGCATGTATGGATCGGCCATGGCCTTTGGCGGAGCCGATCGTCATGCTCGAATCTATAGGAAACAAGAAGGCGACCCTTACCGACGACAACGACGACGGCAACAATCCTTAACACGAAGGAGAGATTTCTCTCCTTCTCTTCACAAGAATCGGCGGCAAGGGGGGGGGGGGGGGTTTGATTTGGGGTTTCATGTTGTTTTTGGGGAAATAAGGATGGAAAAAGGAAATAAAAATCCTTTTTAATTGCCAAGGTAGGGATTTTGGAGAATTCTTTTCTTTTCTTTTAATTAAGAAAATTAAAGGATTATAAAATTCCTTTTTAATTATTAATTAATCCTTCCATTTAATTACTAATCAAATATCTCCCAAAATGACCGAATCCTTTACCGATTAAGAGAAATCAAAAATTTCGGGATGTTACAATTCTGCTATGACTTTGCGGAATTCGAGGCGTCTTAGCCCATGATTGTGGTTGCGCGGTGCGCTCAATAAAAATGATTAAGAAAAAGTCGTGTTTATGATTATGAGCTGAGTCGTATAAGGCTGCCTACGTACCCTTAACTTGTAAGGGATCAAGCCCAATTTACCTAGTTCTTCGAAAATGAGAGCCCCTTTTGTCAAGGGTGTGATGCTGCTATTTATAGGACCATGAGTTGGTTGGCACCAAGCTATCGTCAGGCTATTCGATGAGCTGGAAAATTTGGAAGCTGCCGAACTGAGGTCGGTCTTAGAGTACCGAGCTAAAGAGCTGGCGAGCTGAGAGCTTTGAGGCCTGAGAGCGTCGTTTATAAACTTTGTTGCCTAGTTGTGTTGGCCTTGTTCGTTGAAGGAGGGGCGAGCAAGTCGGTCCCCCAGTGCTTTGTATCGAGCTAGCTGCTTGTTGCTTCATTCCTGTTGACTTGGCTCATCACAGGAGTCGTGATAGTGCGAAGCGGGCTTGACCGTGCTTGGCCTGGTCCGGCTTATTAAGGGGCGGACTGGCTGGGCCAAGGGGCCTATCCGTTACTGGGCTTACGTATGGGCTAGGTTTGGATCCATAGGCTCTTTCCGGAACTAAGGACTCGGACCGATTCGACACATCAATGGCCCCCTACTCTTTGAGCTTTCAAATGTGTAAATGAAATTCATGGTGTAAAGTTGTAATGAATTGATACACCATTTGCTGAGGTGACTGTTGCAGAGCGATCTGATGAGATAACATAAGGCTTACTTAGCGTAGTCTGCCGGTGCCATGCTTAGGTAGTGACCGGTTTTAAGTGCGTCATGCTTGAGAGCGTAAGGCCGCAATTTTGAGAAGATTCGCTCGGAAGAGAGCTTTAAATACGGTGACTCGCTCGAGGGCTTATCAGACTGACTTCTAGCGTTAAGCTTCTCGGCGAGCAAGGCCAGATTAGACTGACTTCTCGCGTTGAGTTTCTCGGCTAGTAGGGCCAGATTAGACTGACTTCTCGCGTTGTCAAGCGGACGGGCTTACGATGCCACACTATTAAGCAGACTCAATGTACTTTTTAGTTGACATATGTTTTCTGAGTTGGACATGCAGAGCTCAAATTGTCTGTCCTGCAGACTTTATTGAGTCCGACCTGTGGAACAGGAGCCGATCTCCAAGGATGATCAATGTGGAACTAACTGACGGTGTCTTCAAGGCCATATAATACGCAAGATTGCTTTTCTTACTTGAGTGTTGTACTTTGATAGTCTTTCTTACTTGAAGGGAAACTGGATTGGCCATGACGTTTTCCCTGGGCTGGCAAGTTTACTGGAGATTTGAAGAAGATTGCCGACTTGAGGCAAGGTCGGCTTAACCATGTCTACACTTTGGGGGTGGATAGGGCAAATGGTCAAATTTCTGACTTTGTCAGGGACAATCTCCCCCGCAAGGATTTTTATAAGTTGGGCATGAGTGCGGTTTATGACAACCGTCTGAAGGACTTCCCGGAGGGAGTGGACATTGTGTCCGAGTACTCTTGCCGTGTTGCGGCTGCTCTTACCTTGTTTCTTGCTTCTTCAGAGACACCACAGAGTCCAACCCCCGGTTTTTAGATCACTAGGCTTGTGGACTTGTAGTTTTTTGTTTTGAAATGAAATTTTATTTCAAATGAAATTGTAATATGTACAATTTTATAATAGAAAGAAAAATTCATTAAGTTCTCAGCCTTAACTTTAACCCGAGCACTTCTTTACTGAGTTCGACCTGCGAGGCTTAGGCCGAATCTGTCTTGTAGATTTGATTTTTAAGCTGGTTCCGCACTACGGAGCTCGGATGCCAGTCCTGCTGACTTGGAATTTTACTCTTGATGAGTTTTCTTAAAACGAACTTTCAGTCTCTTGAGTGCTTTTCATTTTATAACTGGGACGTCTTGCCCCTCAGTATGCCATGCACTAACTTATAGTTTTTGGATGGCATACTTGGTTGTTTGTTTGTCTAATCTCGAGTCTGACCTGCAAACTTAATTAATTGAGTCTGTCATGCAGACTTTATTAGTTTGGTCTTTGCTGATCTTGTTGAGTCCGTCTTGTGGAGCTCAGGTGTCAGCCATAGCGATTTGAGTAGAGTCCACCTTACGGAACTCGGCTTGGTTGGCCTGCAGACAATTTAGCGGACATGTTTGTTTGGTCCAATGCGGGAGCGCGGATGTCATATTATACCGAACTGAGTCAGAAGTTTTGCTGACTTCGCATATTAAATTTCTGCGAGTTGGGTCGGATCTGTCAGACCTCACGTGTTTTTTGATGAGCCTGACTTGGTGGAGCTTAGATATCATATTTTAATGGAGTCAGAAGTATTTCTGACTATTTCAATGAGTTTGAGATTTTGCAAACTCGATATATGCGTGTCTGTCCTGCAGAACTTAATGACAAAATCCATAATGGAACGAGTCAATATTGTATTAAAATAGCGTTAAGGATAACCTGATGGGACGATGTCCTTATCGTGGGCTGGACCACTTGGTGCACCAGAGGTGCTATTGACCGTACCGATGTGACGATGGCATTTAGAGTTGTGGCATTCATGGTAGCCAACTGCTCCGCATATTGTTGGGCGAGCTGGGCCAGTTTGTACTGACTTCCCGTGTTTATGTTTAGAACGAGCAGGGCCAGATTGGACTGACTTCTTGTTTAAATGATGGCGAGCAATGCCGGATCAGACCGACTTCTTGCATTAAAGTTTTTAGACGAGCATGGCCAGGTTAGACTGATTTCTCGTTTAAATGATGGCTAGCAGGGCCGGATCGGACCGACTTCTCGCTTTAAGTGTTTAGGACGAGCAGGGCCAGATTGGCCTGACTTCTCGTACTTTGTCGAGCAAGCTGGGCCAAATTTAATTGACTTCCCGCATTGATTTTTTGACGAATAGGGCCAGAATTGTCTGACTTCCCGGACTTGGTTGAGCGAGCTGGGCTAGTTTATACCTACTTCCCGCATATTGTTGAACGCGTGTTGTCCTGCAAACTCAATAAAGACCATACGTAATGGAAAACAAAATGATATTAAATTAATGTACCGTTGTCTGTGGGTGTCGTTCTTAGATAGCGAGCAGATTTACATAAGGTTTGCAGGTGTGAGATCTTCATATATGATGCCGGGCTGAAGTCGGTCTTATAGAAGGCTCGCCCGAAGGTGAGTTCCAAATATGATGCCGAATAGAATTCGGTCTTATAGAAGGCTCGCTCGAAGGCGAGTTCCAAATATGATGCCGAACTGAATTCGGACTTATAGAAGGCTCGCTCGAAGGCGAGTTCCAAAAATGATGTCGAACTGAATTCAGACTTATAGAAGGCTCGCTCGAAGGCGAGTTCCAAATATGATGCCAAACTGAATTCGGACTTATAGAAGTCTCGCCTGAAGGCGAGTTCTGATCGGCCTTTTCTAAGTGTCCAATCTCACCGGCAGTGTACCGGGTCAACTGTAGCCTAGAATTGGTGAGTCAAGGTCGTATCCCACAGGGAATCTGGTCGAATACCAAAGTCGGTCTCGTTCCTAGTTCAGGTCAACACAAATATTGAACGTGGTGATTTGTCAGATCACCGGTTCTAACACCAAAAATACACAAAACAAAGATTTAAAACTATATAAAAGAGATAGCCGAGCTATGATCCAATCTAATACTCACAAACCCTAGCCAAATCCCGAGGTATTCTTGATTCACCTAAACGTTCTCGATGTCACAAAGGGTGTCGTTTCCTAGCTCTGAGAATAGACATTATTTCAATAATCTACCCTCCTATGTCAGGTTCAACAGTCCGCTCAACGGATTTAACTGACCTCACACGGTCTACGATTCATGAAACGCTCGACAAGTCGATACAAAACCTCACAACGAAACCGAGTCTGAACAACTCAGTCGGTTTTACGCAGTGATCCTAGAACCCCGGCTCCCGTATCCTCTCGCAAAATACATATGTAAAGATGATACGTGTGATACGATTATTAAGTGATCAATTCAACAAACGTGATAAGAATAAGTTCTAGAACTATGGTAACATCGAGAATCAACAGATAAACAAAAAGAACACCACATGAACATGCTAAAGTTCGATTTCATAGACTATCACATAACTCGACTATCGGACAATTAGCTACTCATTCTACTAAGAAATAACAAGAAATCAACAATAAAAATAACACAAACAAGATTAAAAGCAAGAACAAGAAAGGAAAACGAATTACCAAATATATTATAGGCCGTCGAAAATCGATTCCCCGAACGAAAACCCGTCAATAACGCATCAAGATATCTTCGAGAATCAACGGATTACAAAATTCGAAGCCTAATCTAAGCTAAGCTAAACTATGTACAAAATTGATCTAAGCTACGAAAAACGATGAAAAACTGAAGAAAAACGAGTTGGGAAGAAGGTGGTGTGGATCTAGATCCAAAATGGGTGTATTTATAGTGTTTTATGAGTTCTGGACGCTAGGCGTGCACCTAGGAAAGTGTAGGCACACGCCTAGGATGTTGAAATCACGTACTGAAACTTCTGGCCAAAATTCACTGCTAGGCGTGCGCCTAGCATTTCTCAGGCGCGCGCCTAGCTGGCACACCTTCAGAAGTAGACCTCCAAATCGAGTGATTCAAAATCCGTTGGAAAGCTAATGAAATTTTCTACAACTTTCATGAAGATGTCCAGCTCATAAAATGCCTCTAAGGTAGATAAAAATGCAGATCAATGGAATGTATGGTTGTAGTACCACCGCGTTTTGATCCGTTTGAACGTTTAAGCTTCAGGCATACGTTCCAATCCTCGTAACTCGCATTCCGGCCTCAAAAACCTAATACCTGTACAAGATCACAACAAATACCACACGTAATCCCTACAGGACACTTGGGTGACCGAGAATGTATTAAAACACCGAAAAATAATGAGATTTCCGGACTTTTCGTCCTAGGTCTCGAAATGATAACCAAGGTGTAAAATACATCAAAATACAATCAAATGTCTCCGGAAACATATAAAACGAGGTATAAACGGGGTATAATTACATAGTAAATGTTAGTCAATTTGACTCTCATCAACTACCCCCTACTTAGCTTTTGCTCGCCCTCGAGCAAAGATGAGCGATTCAAAAATAAAGATGGAGTCAACATTGAAATCATACATTTAGTCTATAAGAATTGAAATGGTAAAACACAAGTAACTGACACAAATGCATATGATTTAAGTTTTACCTTGCATTGAGAAAGGAATGTGTGTGTGTGTGAATAGCTTCTTCAACATTTATCACCAATGACCGGTTTAGATTATAGACGTATAATGTACCGAGGTTACACCATAGGCTTATACGTCGTAAACATCTCCACTAATCGAGGTCAATCAATGTCTAGTACGGTCGAGCAGGACTTGAAGGGTTATAATGTTAAGTTAGGGTCGGGGCTAACGAAAGGATATTTACGATAAAATAGAAAAAGAAGGTGCAAAAGAGCTTTAACCGAAAAAAATATAAACACGTACTCGGTTCTAACTCCGTCCTCAATCTTCCGACTATAAAAAAATTCCGAAATCCAAACCCTAACTTCAACATCGTACAATTTTTTTTCTTTTCTTCTTTTTTTTTTAATTTTCTTTTCTTCTCTTTTTTTTTCTTTTTCTTTTTATTAAAAGAGAACTAAACAGTAGCAATACAAAATTTTGACACTATACACCAAAACTTCGATCAAAAACTGAAACCAAAACATTGTTACATTCCTCGTTCCGAATAACTCGTAAATCACGACACCATACCATTACTTACGTCTCAACACTACCTCGCAACATCGTAAAAATGTGCGGAGCGAACGAGCTCAATTGCAAGGTAGTCAAGGGTACGTAGACTGAAATAAAGTTAGGGACATCAATTTTCACGGGTTAGTAACACGAAAGGCTAGTTCGGGTGGCAGTCTAACCACTCTACAAAAGGCTTAGAGAGGTAACAGTGGATATATGTATAAGGATGGCCTTTGGCTCTGATCGGGTCAAAATAAATGCCAAAACCGTCATCCCGTACCTAACAACGACGACCTTTCTATTTCGCCTCGAAGTTACTAATATAAGTTCTAGGTAACCGGGTCATTAATAGCTACCATAATCGTTCACTAGTCAAGGTGATTCGTGAAGTCGAAGCTAACGTGATAGAACTATTCCATTCTCAATACATGATCACAACACAAACCAAATGCATCTATACAATCACTATATGTTTAACAAAACAATACTAAAGGTTCAATGTATCACAAACAATGTCAAAAGCATCAAAATTCTTTAAAACTGACTCATTTATACTATAGGGATAACAATCGCTAAGTATAACTCGTTCCACATGAAAATGAAACATTGAAGCTAAACCAACCACCCCTTACTTTAAAACGAAACACGAATGATAAAGGTAGAAAAGTTAGCTTACAACCGGAAAAATGCGTGAGTACGATCTCGTGGCATCCATAAAATAAACTCCCTGGGTACCTGTACTTATAAAATATACACAACCAACACCAAAGGTGTACAAGTATGGAGTATAACACAATGAAACTACCCGGATTACCACAACTCATCAAAACCAAAAACACCACACTAACCCCCCAAAACACACTTCCTCGGGTTTTATTACAACAAAACTTACCCGAAGTATCAAAATAGAAACTAAAGAAAACAAATAAACACGAGAGGAAAGAAAAGCATTAAAAACACATTCTGAGTTTAGAGTCCTCAGCTCGACTTTCTACCCGAACTATGTCAAGGATAGCTATACCAAAGGAGAGCAAACCATTGCTTCTCCCTACAAAAATCGTAAGAATTGAGCACCCCTTGAAAATAAAACAATAGAACTATGGGGCTCAATCCCCACCACCACGATTTGTTCGATGAGTTCGCTGCACAGAACAACGAACTCACTTTCCCTGAACTAAGACATATACCAACCAACAACGACTCTAGCTCCAAGTAGTAACAAATAGGCTCAACATCAACAACAAACTCAATAGGGTGCATCCCCTAAGATATAACAATAGGGCTAAATGAAGACGGAACAGGTGACTCAATAGATACAAGAGTCATACCATCCTCGTAATGTTCCTCCGGGGTGATTTCAATCATACTTTCTTGCTCTCTCTCAACCGGCCTCCTTCCTCTCGATCGGTTGATCTAGTAGAATTTCTATTCTCCGTAAAGAAGGTAGATTTTCCTCATGGATCGTTTCCTCCATGTAAGTCTCTGATTCTTGAGGCGGAGGTGGAAGAGTGTCGAGTTGTTGATCATAGTAACTTGGGGCATTATCCCACGCATTCCCGTATGATGTGGCGTATGGGTTGAACTGATAAAATGGTTGTGTTTGGTAACCCATAGCACCGTAATTGTAATATCCGAATGGGTAAGGATAGAAGCCGTAATTGTAGTATGGATTCATTATCTGCAAACAGAGAAATAGCACGAACACAATCACGGTATCCAGTCACTACCACTACCGAAGTAAATGGTGTGACACTTCAACAAAAACAAATAAAAACAAACTATACATAAAAAAACAAATAAGAAGCACGACCTAATCCTAAGAACTTAACTAACTTACAATATATCAACCCGATTCCCCGGCAACGGCGCCAGAAAACTTGATCGGACTTTTCTAAGTGTCCAATCTCACCGGCAGTGTACCAGGTCAACTGTAGCCTAGAATTGGTGAGTCAAGGTCATATCCCACAGGGAATCTGGTCGAGTACTAAAGTCGGTCTCGTTCCTAGTTCAGGTCAACACAAATATGGAACGTGGTGATTTGTCAGATCACCGGTTCTAACACTAAAAATACACAAAACAAAGATTTAAAACTTTATAAAAGAGATAGCCGAGCTATGATCCAATCTAATACTCACAAACCCTAGCCAAATCCCGAGGTATTCTTGATTCACCTAAACGTTCTCGATGTCACAAAGGGTGTCGTTTCCTGGCTTTGAGAATAGACATTATTTCAATAATCTACCCTCTTATGTCAGGTTCAACAGTCCGCTCAACGGATTTAACCGACCTCACACGGTCTACGATTCATGAAACGCTCGACAAGTCGATACAAAACCTCACAACGAAACCGAGTCTGAACAACTCAGTCGGTTTTACACAGTGATCCTAGAACCCCGGCTCCCGTATCCTCTCGCAAAATACATATGTAAAGACGATACGTGTGATACGATTATTAAGTGATCAATTCAACAAATGTGATAAGAATAAGTTCTAGAACTATGGTAACATCGAGAATCAACAGATAAACATCAAGAACACCACATGAACATGCTAAGGTTCGATTTCATAGACTATCACATAACTCGACTATCGGACAATTAGCTACTCATTCTACTAAGAAATAACAAGAAATCAACAATAAAAATAACACAAACAAGATTAAAAGCAAGAACAAGAAAGGAAAACGAATTACCAAATATATTATAGGCCGTCGAAAATCGATTCACCGAACGAAAACCCATCAATAACGCATCAAGATATCTTCGAGAATCAACGGATTACAAAAGTCTAAGCCTAATCTAAGCTAAACTATGTACAAAAGTGATCTAAGCTACGAAAAACGATGAAAAACTGAAGAAAAATGAGTTGGGAAGAAGGTGGTGTGGATCTAGATCCAAAATGGGGGTATTTATAGTGTTTTATGAGTTCTGGACGCTAGGAGTGCGCCTAGGAAAGTGTATGCGCACGCCTAGGATGTTGAAATCACGTATTGAAACTTCTGGCCAAAATTCACTGCTAGGCGTGCGCCTAGCATTTCTCAGGCGCGCGCCTAGCTGACACATCTTCAAAAAAGCAGCCATAACTTTGTGTGTAGACCTCCAAATCGAGTGATTCAAAATCCATTGGAAATCTAATGAAATTGTCTACAACTTTCATGAAGATGTCCAGCCCATAAAATGCCTCTAAGGTAGATAAAAATGCATATCAATGGAAGGTATGGTTGTAGTACCACCGCGTTTTGATCCGTTTGAACGTTTAAGCTTCGGGCACACGTTCCAATCCTCGTAACTCACATTCCGGCCTTATTGAACACCTAATACCTGTACAAGATCACAACAAATACCACACGTAATCCCTACTGGACACTAGGGTGACTGAGAATGTATTAAAACACCGAAAAATAATGAGATTTCTGGACTTTTTGTCCTAGGTCTCGAACTGATAACCAAGGTGTAAAATACATCAAAATACAATCAAATGTCTCCGGAAACATATAAAACGAGGTATAAACGGGGTATAATTACATAGTAAATGATAGTCAATTTGACTCTCATCAAGTTCCAAATATGATGCCGAACTAAATTCGGTCTTATAGAAGGCTCGCTCAAAGGCGAGTTCCAAATATGATGCCGAACTGAATTCGACTAATAAGGCTCGCTCGAAGGCGAGTTCCAAATATGAGATAGCTCGTCCCGCCATTTTAGGACAAGAGAGTTCCAAAATTAAATAAGAAGTGTGATCATTTAATTTAAGTAGTAGAAATAAAACCTGATGAGCTTGCACCTTGAGATCTCGGATATGGGGAGCTTGACTCAAATCTTGGAGAGCTGGGGAGCTCAGCTCGGATCTTGGAGAGCTGTGTTTTTGGTGATACATCAACAACTTTCCAGAGACGATCGGGCATTGAAATTGACTCCGATCGGCACAAAATTGGGAGGGCTTGTTCGTCCTTCCTTCACCTTCAATCTGAACGTAGAAATCTTTTTTCCATGGTTCAATCTCTAGAAATTAGCCGCTGATGTGACTGCTGCGTTTTTGGTGATACAGCAGCAAATTTCCGGCAACGGCCGGGCATCTAAACGGACTCCGATCGATATGCAATTTGGAGGGCTTGTTCGTCCCTCATTCTTCTTCAATATGAACGGTGGAAGTTTTGTTTCGACGGCTTAATCTCTGGAAATTAGCCGTCGATGTGACTGTTGTGTTTTGATGATACAGCTGCAACTTTCCGGCAACGATCGGGTATCTAAACGGTCTCCGATCGATATGAAATTTGGAGGGCTTGTTCGTCCCTCCTTCTTCTTCAACGTGAATGGTGGAATTTGTGTTTCGACGGCTCAAACTCTGGAAATTAACCGCCGATCTGACTGTGTTTTTGCAATTTGATTTTTAACAAAGTTGCCAGTAGGAGACCCTCCTTCTAGCGCTAATTGACGATGCTGAAAACCGTCGATGATAAATCCGGGGCTGTTCTCCTAATAACAACCTGCCAAGTTTCAAGAACAACAAAAACGATAAAGAGATGGGGGTGTTTTGGTGGTGGTTTAGGCTGCACTTGAAAAACTGTATCTCAAGCTGGCTACGTATGATAGATTAGATTTGAGGCCAGTTCCACTGCAGAAAACAGTGAATTTGAGATTATGAACAGTGAACTTGTCCTTATCACTAATTTTATATTTTCACTATTATGATTTCTATTTTTTATTTTTTTTTTTTTTTGTCATTTTAAACCACCGTCCCACGTTTATTTTTTTTTTTTTTTCTTTGTTGAATAATCCAAATCGAATTTGGCTCCCCAATTTTTTTGACTGATTCCGAAATCTGAACTCCGAAGACACGGAAGAGGAGAGAGGAGTGTGGCGCAACCTGCAACCACAAAAGGATGTCTGTCTGTCTGTCCTTCTCCCGTTGAGCGTTGATTGATTTACAAACAACTTATTCAGCTACGATTCTCTGCTTTTCTTCCCCCACAGCACCGGTAGCTTCTTCTCATTCTTCTTTTTTTTTTTTTTTTTTTTTTTTTTTTCATGTCAATTGCATCTGGTAAAACCATCCTAATTTCTCGAGATGTTTTATCGGTAAAAGAATGAATTCAAATGGATTCCTTTCCTACATCTTGTTTAGTTTGTCAGTTACGCTGCGAATTGTTTTCATCCTTCAGTTTTCTTTGGGAAAATGCATTTTTTTATTTTTGGATCGCCGTAATGAAGTGAGTGATATTGTCACCTCAAATTATTAAGAAACCAATGCTTGTTAACAATAACAACGTTTTCCCTTTCACGCTCGATCTCTCTGAAGAAAATGTGATCTTGTTCTTATGCTAACTTAACGATACATACCTCTTTTTAGAAAGATCTCACCACTGAAATCACAGGGAAACTTCTGATTGATATAATTTATACTACTGTTTTATGGATGCAAAACTATTTTCTCTGCTTACTGTGGCATTTCTGGCTTTAGTTAAGGAATTTATTCATTTAATTGTGTTTACTAAGTAGTTGTATTTGCCAAACGTCTTGATGAACGTCCACTGAGTTGGATAGCCTAGGTTTTCGATACAGAATACGCGGTTGCTAGATTTTTTAAATGTATAGGGCAAGGGTTTGGAGGACATATACAAAAATTTTAGAAATATATTGATCAAATGGTACACAATAAATAGACATTTTTTTGTAGTTTCCGATCGTTTTGGACGGCTTTTCATTCCTTTTCTACTTTCTAGATGTATTTACTCGATTTTCAACCTGGTTTTGCATTTCCCATATCCTGTTATGGATATGCATATACGTACCATAAATTATAAATTCATCCCTAAGTGTGTATCCTAAGTATCTGGTGTGTATCTATGTCGATACGTATCGGATACAAGACACGCTACCAAGCAAAAGTATCCGTGCATCATAGATTCTTTGTATTCTTCATCTTTCTGCTCTTTGGTTTCTGGAAAATATTGTTTTTAACTTGATATTAATCCAACTAAATAATATGTTCCTTGGCTACTCTGCCTATTAACTGTTTCCTGGGCATTCAAATGCTCAGCTACATCCTTATTGAAGGATTGAAATTCCTTTGCTAAATGATTGGACTTTGAATGTCTTGCTAAATCCTTGTTTTTGAGTTATAACTTATAATGCTTTTTTTTTTCTTTTGAGAATGTCTATTTGTCTTTACCAATTCCCCCAAAAAAGCTACTTTAAATCTTCTCCCAGCACAAGCCTCCCTAACTTCCTCTTTTGTCCACTATTCTAGAGTAAGTGTAATAGATTTTATACGATGTGATTCCATAACTAAAGCAATTTTCCGGTTTCTCTTCGATTTCAAATTGGGTCTAAGTGTTCCTCTCAGATCTCATAGTAATGTGTTTGTATCCTGGATGAGCTGAGCTTTTATGTAGTTGTAAACTGTAAGAAATAAAGCAATGAGAGGAAAGTATTCTAGTTTTATTAGAATAAAAGCTCATTGAATGCTATTACAACTACCACTCCCTTAAATACACTTTAGGAAAGGCTCCAACGGCTAGTTGGATGAGAGAGGGTGCTGGGAGCACTGTTCCAACGGTAATAAAGGGACGGTGGCCCAGCACTTGTTACTACTAGGAAAAAGACAAACTAACAGCCTTATTGCATCCTAACTAACTCCTTAATTAATAGAAGATTAAGGATAAATAAAGGGATGCAATAGGTTACATATGCTACAGTACAAGAAGAGTAAAAAAAGAAAACACAGAATTTCCTACATAAACTGTCTTGTAAAATAATATGATTTAGGGAAAAACTGTCTTTCCAGTGCACTATAGGGTAGCTTTGAATGTTTGCACACATAACTTGGTAATGGCTCAACCAAATAAAGAAAAAATTTGCTGGAGAAGAAGAGCTCTAAGACAAAGGGCTCATCACCCTTGACTCGTACGTGGATTTTTTAATGGAAGGAATAGGAAACATTTTGGCATGATTGAAAGTTATGCACCATAATTTTCCTTATTTAGATATGTCCGGAGTCTTTACTATCTGTCCCTCTCGTTTGTGCTGCACTCTAATGTAAAACTAACACACAAGAAAAACATAGCCACTTTTTGACACCGTTGCACATTGAACATAAAAGGTACTGTACAAAGAATGCATAGATAAGGGGTAAAAGTGCCCCAAAAAGAAAATCCAATTTCTCTGGAAGAGCGTATTCTTCTTCAGATTTCCCACAAGCCAAATGATTCCTTTTAACAGTCACATAGTGCTTCAACACCATGGAAGTCTAATAGCAATCTTAGTACATAAACTCTTGCTTCTAAAAGATTGTAGCCAATGCATTCCGTAATTAAAATATAGTATGCTTGAAGTAAAGAATGGACTTGAAAGGTTTGTCATGAGTTTATCTTTCTTCCTTTTTGTGATTGTTGTTTTCTTACATTAAAGCCATACTTTGTTTTTTGTAATGAGGCCTACTAAAGGGGCAGGGCCCCCGGACTAGGAGGTTCTAGGCTTGAATCCCACCAATAAAATGTGTGAGATTTGTTTCCGTAAGAATAAAAAAAAAACCAATAATTTGTTCTCTATTAATATTTATGCTCTACATTGTAGTTTATTTCTCCTTTCCCTTTAGTTTATGTGAAAGTTTGGCGATATCTAAGCTTCTGATGTCCACCTCCAGGAAGCTTGTGATAGTATTGAAATACATGTTGAAGGGGGCACTGTAAGAACAAAATGCAATGGGGAATCCAAGTGTTCCAAGGTTTTCTGGCATGCAGAAACAGGTGCTTTCTCTTTACAGAGGATTTTTGAGAGCAGCTCGTTCAAAACCCATTGAAGAACGTCGCCAGATAGAGTCGATTGTGTCGTCTGAGTTTCATCGCAACTCCAAGCAAATTGATCGCAAGAATTTCCAGTACATCGAATATTCGCTTCGCCTAGGTAAGAAGCAACTCGAACAACTCAAGAATCCTGAGATAGTCAGATTGTCAACCTTGAGTGTAAATTCTCCACAGACCAAAACAACTTGATCTTGGTAATTAAACATGTATTCGATGGCTATATCTACTGCAGAAGTGTTAGATTATTTTGCACCCGTTAATCTTGCGGTGCATGACCAAATAACATTTTGTATTACCTAGTTTGTCTATTATACCCTTTTGGAAGAGGGGGGGTAAAAGAAGAGGCAGATAAGAATTTGAATGCAGCAGTAATAAGACGTCAAATAGAAAACTGAATATCAGTGGAAAATACTTACTTGAATGATGGATGTAGTATGTTTGTTATTAATAATCAAAAAGAAGAGGTAGTTAGTGACTATTACTTGTATTATATCTATTTTCTATTTTCTATTTTCTATTTTCTTGTGTTTGTTGTTAACACGTGCGCCTTTAATTGATCAGTTTATGACTACTCCATCACAAATCTAGTGGTTTCAGAGAAAATCCTCTCATGTGGTGTGAGAGTTTTTTTTTTTTTTTTTTTTTTTTTTTTTGACATCAAGAGTCTTCTATACATCATTGTGTTTTGATTGATGTGCGATTGAATTTCGATCACACAAGGAATAAAATGAACATCCACGTGAGAGGATCCTAACCAGGGGTAGTAAGTGAGTCGACTATTATTAAAATTAGAGCTTGTCTTCATTTAGTAAAAGAGTTTGACTCGATTCGCTTTTTCGAGTTTGATCTCGAATCGAGCTACTCGAATAATTAACCGAGCCGATCTTGAGTTTTAAAATACTGTAATCGAGTAGCTCGTGAGCTTATCGAGCTTCATTGAATTATATTATTTTTTATAATTCAATGCGTATTGTTCGAGTCGAGCTCGATCTTACCATATTTTATTAAAAATTAACTGAATTCTAAGAAAACAATCTAGCTTACGAACCGAGTCAAGCTGTATCAAATACTTAATGAGCCAAGTTTGATCTTGCTTTTTATGGCTCGATCAAGCTCGAGCTGAGTTTCAAGCCCGATCTTTTTTTAGTCGAGCCCGGTAGAGTATCGACTCGACTCGACTCGGTTACACCCCTAATCCTAACCGCATGATGTGCATTATGATAAGAGCATTAGGAATCATCTTTCCCAATAACATTCTTTGAACACCTCGTTTTCCGTTTTGATTACTCTTTTTCAACACCCTGCAATCAGAACAAAACATATTTATATTTAGATAGTGTGAAAAGATGGAGAGAGAGATTATTAATATTATTTTAAGATGTTATCGAAATATAGGGAATGAAGTAGTGAATTTTAGGGATAGGGGTGTGGTATGAAGGGTCCATTATGAGGATCAAAGGCACTCTAAATCTAATAATAGCATGGAAGCTGGAATTGGGGAGAAGTTGCTAGGTACTACACATTTAAATTTTGTTTGATCAAGTCATTCCTTGTTTACATCAAACTGACGCTGCTCACACAAACCACCGAGCTTTTTGACTTTGGTTCAGTCTTGATGGTGAAAGTGATGTAATTTATTTATTTATTGTAGAGGATAGATTTAAGGGGGAATGAGTAAAGACGGGTGTTTTGGAAAAAGAGTTAGGAAAAACGGTTTGACCACAATTTCCCACATTTTTTATTTTTTTAAAAAAAAGAAAATTGTTTAAATATCTCTAAATCAACTCTTATCATTAATTCTTCATTATTTTTCCTTAAACCATTCTCCCCTTCATTAATTCTGGTTCTTCTTTCCAAAACAAACTAACTTTACGCCTTCTCGCTTGGGACCGTGGATGTGAACATATTATTCCGGCAAAATTACCCAATTTCCGGCAAGAGTCATTCGTAAACCCCTTTCTTCTTACGCATTCTCCCTTCTCCCTTTCTTCTTAGACCCACCACCCGACCGTTCATTACCTTCAAATCACAGGGAATCACAGCAAACCATCGCAGGGAATCACAACAAATCACAGAGAACAAGTGCATCATAAATTAAGCAGCAGTGCATTGCAAATTGTGCAATTATAGAAGGTATGCCATCGAAATTATAGAAGTTTGAAGCTTTTGATATTTTTTCTGTGAAAATCATCATTTGAAGTTTCGTAGTGAAATCTGTCATTGCAAGTTTCATCGTTTTTATAAGGAAATTGCATTCCAATTGTTGGGTTTGTCATCAATGGATTGCTGTCTGACGGACTTCAAAATAAATTTGGTGGAGCTTAAGTCAAAGAGCCAAACTTAGACATAAATCTGGTTGTTTCAAGTTAGTATTATGTTGATCAACGTTTTTTCATATAGAAGAAAATGTTTGAATATTGCAATCCAATCCTTTCATACTCCAAATGTAATGCTTTTCTAGTTTTGACTAGCTTTCGATTTCAATTGGTTCAGATCTTTTGTTTTTGAAGAAGAAAGAAAACTGAAACTGGGGCATAAATTAGTATAAATCACTGAAAATTTTGAAAATTTGGTATAATGCTGAAATCTTGATGGCATCCTTTGGTTTGCTTTCTTCAATGAGTAACTGCATTGAAGAGAGACATTTTTCAGATGCATGTTGTAGATTGTTTGTTGGATTGTAGATGCATCTTTGAATTTTTATTGTTAAATGTGTGTTTATTATTATTGCAATTCATTTATGAGTTTCACCATTTTGATTGTTGTAGTTTATCAATTTGAATAATATATATAATGGAGCTTGCTTATAAACTCACCCCAAAAGCCCGTACAAGAAAATGTGAAATTTGCAACCGCAGTGTCATGAAAATTGTTTCAACGGTCTACAAAAAATTAGATGACACTCATAAAGAATTATTTGAACAGAGTGCTTTCGGTAGCTTATTAGATGTGAGAGAGATTCAAGCAAAGCAATTAGTTCATCATTTGTTGATGAGAGTGTTGATTTACAAAGATAATGAAAAGGAGAGGGAAAAGGAAAAGAAAAAGGGAAGGGGAAAAGGAAAGGTAATTGAAACGGAAATGATGAATTAATTGATGATGCTGTTTGGTTTAAGGTCGGTGGTAAGGTGTTGAGATTTGGGATCGAAGAATTTGCTCTAGTTACCGGATATATGATCGGTAGTGATAGTCATTACGACAAGACGAAAGGTAAAGAGAGTCGTCTTGTGACTCGATATTTTGCAAATATGAAGACGATAAATAGGAAGGAGTTGATGAATGTATTTGTTGGTAGAGAGACAACTAAAGCGGATCGTTATAAGTTAGGTTTGATAGTTATTTTAGCATATGTTTTGTTGGGGGCGGAGGAGTGCAAAACAATGGAATGGTGGTGGTTCGAGTTGGTGGATGATTTGAAATCATTCAACCGATATCCTTGGGGGAGTTTGGCTTATTATAGCACAGTACGAATCTTCAAATGGGACATGTCAGCATGGTTTAGTGAGGACGTGGAGAAAATACAATATTCATTGTATGGGTTTCCCTTGGCTATAATGGTATGCATTCGTTTGTTCTAATTTGTATTTGAGATACTTGTATTTGTCCTTAGATGTTTATGGTTTATGTTAAATATATATATAAAAACTATGTTTTATTTGCTTTAGGTATGGGCTTTTGAAGCCATTCCATGCGTGGGCAAGCTTTGTAAGTTAATCAACAAAAAAGCTATCCCTCGTATGCAAAAATGGGAATTGAAAAAGAGTATTTCATCGTCCAACTTGGAGTTTACATTGCAAGGAAGAAAGGTTTAGTGGTTTTTTGTTTTATTTATTTCATTATATTTTTTTTGAAATTGTAGGTTGACGTTTTAAAATTAATTTAGCTGATGTCAATGTAGTTGGAGACACATCCGAAGCTGCGTCCCACTGAACTTGAAAGACAACGATTATCGTACCTGAATTTCAGTGAAGAAGAGGACAGTTCACCTGATTTCATTGTGGATGATGACTCGGAGTTTGTGACACGAAGAAGATTGAAGACTTATATATTATTTCGATGAATAACTTGTAATAAACTTTATTTTCGTTTTGTTTTGACATGTAATAAGGGGTAGGGGTATTTTTGGGAGTTTTGACCAATTTTTGCATAACCCTTCCCAAAATGGCAGTTTTGCCAAACCCGACCTTCGGCTTTCCATTTTGGGAAACTAAACCCTCCGTTCCCAAGTAACCTATACCATAAAGGTATCCTAGGCCCTATCCTACAATAATCTACCCTTTTTACCCTTCAAAAACCCGATACCTTTTTCACCTTAAATTTTGGAAACTTTCCCTACTAAAAATAGACCTTGTCCAAGTTTTCACCCAAGACATGTCCAAGACTTGTCCTAGACATGCCTTGGACGTGTCTTGCTCCTTCCACATTCTCCCACATCGATTTGAGTGAAGCTTAGCTCCCAAATTGACAAAGTATAAGTATTTTTGTCCCACATTGCCTATTTGGGAGAAGTTCTCTTAGTTTTAGTTCTATATAAGCTTGTATACTTACCATGTATAAACCAAGTTATATTTGAGTGAAAATATTATATATTTCAAGTTTCAGTGATTGAAACAAACAGTTAAAACTTTTCCTTGCGACTGGGTGAAGGGTTAACTCGAGAATATATCAAAGGTGTGAGCAACCTTTGTGCGACATTCTCAAACTTGGAGAAACCCGAAGTGCGATTCCGAGGGTGGATCTAAGCTTGCTCCTATCTTTGTTCTTCATTTTCGTTCTTATTATCCTAATCTAGTAAGTATTTCGATTTTCCTTCTTGTTTTCTTTTCAATAAAACGTGTTATTAGCTTAATTAGCAAGAACACTTAAATCTAGATTCTTAGTTTTCATATCAGTTTGATGAGCCAAACAACTCCGACCAAGTTGGAATTGATTATGAAAAGATCAAAGAAATGATAAGAGTTGTGGTGAAAGAAGAGAAGCGAAATTTCTGTTGCTATTGAAAAACTTCATAGTAAATTGGATTTCTTGGTGGCTCAATCTAGTAATCCAAGAAATGATGAAAATGAAGGCGGTAAGGTGGATGAATTTTTTTTTGAACCGATTGTACAACATTCCCAAATTTAATAACTGAATGTAAGTGTCATTTGATAAAAAAAAAAGCGGTTGTTTTTTAATAACTGAATGTACAATCGGATGTACATTTAGATGAGGCAATGTAGGTTGTTTTGAACAGATTGTACATTTGGCTTTTATATTTTACTTTTACTTTACGATTAGTAGTGTGTTTAAGCTAATTAAGCATGGTACCATACGTATCAACAGAATGTTACAATCCTACAAATTGTTTTGTCTGTAAAACAAGTAGTAGTGTGTTTTAGGTGTGAAACGAACTTCAACTTGTTTTTGTTACCGAAAGTTCTAAATTTGAGCTAGATTAGCTTAAAAAACAAAAAGTAAATAAAAACAATGAGCATCCTACCTTGTTAGATTAGCTTAAGTAATCAAAACTTCGAAAACAAGATAAATAAAAACAATGAGCATCCTACCTTGTTAATCTTTCCGTTGTGTTTGCAATATTGACAAAAAAAATCTAAATCTACATTGTATGTGTACGATATAATATAATGAATACATTTTGATAAAAATAAAAACCTATATAATTTATAGTAACAATAATATAATCTACATCGTACGCGTACGGAATATGGACCATAAGAAGGGTCATGTGATGTGAATGAGTCATACGGAGGGTATTACAGTGGTAAGGGTGCGGTATAGGTGCATCGCCATAGCATATGGACCATAAGAAGGGTTATGTGATGTGAATGGGTCATACGGAGGGTATTATGGTGGTAACGGGTCATTATAGGTGCATCGCCGTGGAATATGGACCATAAGAAGGGTCATGTGACGTGAATGAGTCGTACATAGGGTATTACGGTGGTAAGGGTTCGGTATAGGTGCATCGCCATGGGATATGGACCATAACAAGGGTTATGTGATGTGAATGGGTCATACGGAGGGTATTATGGTGGTAACGGGTCATTATAGGTGCATCGCCGTGGAATATGGACCATAAGAAGGGTCATGTGACGTGAATTATGGTGGTAACGGGTCATTATAGGTGCATCGCCGTGGAATATGGACCATAAGAAGGGTCATGTGACGTGAATGAGTCATACAGAGGGTATTACGGTGGTAAGGGTTCGGTATAGGTGTATCACCATGGAATATGGTCCAATATAGGTGGATATTATGGTGGTAAGGGTTCAATATAGGTCCATATTCCATAATGCGTACAAAAGAACCAAACCAAACCAAAATAAATAGTACCAAAGTTCGTTTAATTAATTCTTCGATCATAGTAAATACACAAAAGTCATACACATTTTAATGCCAAATCATCGTTCTCATTTAAATTACCATCATCAACATTCAATGTACGTGACGGGGCCGTTTCTACAAAACAATCATCACCCAAGATGTCCAACAGAGGATCTTGCAAAAAATTGTTCAAACATGTCTCTTCAATGGGTACACTTGAAAGTACACTTTGACTAACAATATTATCATCGAATGTGCATTGACTTACCGTTTTTAAATGCGTCTCTTCAAGATATGGTTCTTTTAAATGCGTCTTTTCAAGATATGGTTCTTCAATGGGTACATTTGTTAGGACACTTTGACTAACATTATTATCCTCCCATGTATCTTGACTTACTATGTTCAAAGGTGCCTCTTCAACATATTCTTCTTCATTCACAATAACATCATCACGGTTTCTTGCTTCAATTTCAATATACATGTCGGCTTCTTTTCATTTCAAAGATACTAATAACGCATCTTTCCTGGGTTCATACACCAACAAGAAATGTCTCAACTGCTTATCACAAGTAATTACCATCGGCAAAGCTTTACTTATGGGGGCCATCCATTTCATCTCAAAATCAGAAATACTTGTGTCAATTCCCAATTCAACTCTCAATTTTTCACACAACTCACCATATGAAATATTTTTTTTTCACAAATACGGTCGTCGACAATTTTTCTACTTCATGATTCACGAATGACCAAGACCAAACACCATCCATATTCTCCTCAAACCCAACCGGATAACACACAATAAACCAAGCTTCATCTTCATCAACCATGGCACATCTATAATTCAAATTAATAGTCATCAGTATTCATCATTAACATTAAATTTGTCATATCCAAGAGTGTCTAAAACCATTATAAAGAGATGCAACAATAAGTTCAAATTTAAGAAACAGGTTCTAAGTATCTTTATACTACAAAACAAGTTTATGTCTTTCAAAAAAAAAAAAAAAAAAACCAACAAAAAACCAGTAGTGCAGTGTTTATGATCAAAACAAACAAAAAGTTCTACTTTTTTATTGCTTTCTAATCACAACTTGTCAACCAGTGAATCATAATCGCAAATCAAAGATGCAACATTAAGAGCTTGATTAAGAAACAAGTTCTATACATCTTTATATCACAAATAACTTCAATGTATTTTGTTTATTTTTGTGTATGATCATAAACCCAAAATGAGCCAAAATATTTTGTTTATGATCATAAACCCAAAATTGAGCAAAAATAAAAGTTCTTCATCTAATCTTAAACCCTTACGAACTGTAATTTGCTTTCAAACACAATTTATTTCAAGCATATCAAACAACTTGTGGCATTTTCTTCGATAGCAGCAATTTAATCAATCAAGATACACTCCATTAAACCCTATACAAATTAAACAATATCATTTAATCAAGAAACAAATGGGATCAAACCACACAAATGAGACTTCTAACAGGAAGTTAACTCACCAAAATATATGTCCTCAAATAGGCAGAATGACCAAAAATCGAGCTCAAATGAAAGTGGAAGAGAACGGAGGACAACCAGACGTTGAAGTAGAGGAAAAACCACCAGATGATGGGTCAATCGTGATTTTCCGGCAATGATTTGGCGGGTAGCCCGTTTTTCCGGCGATGATTGGCGGTTATCCGTTGTCCGACAACAAAAACTAATTTCCCGACATTGATTAGGGATTTGGGAGAGAGATAATGGGGAGAGATTAATGATTTGGATAGGGTGGATATATTAAACAGGGGTAGAATATGTATTCTACAAAAACACCATTTCTAACTCATTTTAAAAAAAAAACCTTTTTACACAACTATTTTGGTCAAATAGCCGTCTTTACTCACCTCCCCTAGATTAAAGAACTTGTAATTTATTTATTTATTTTAATTATATACCACTCAACAGTGGTATATAAACACAAAAACAGTGGGGGTTTTGGAAAATTTGAGTCAGACACAGATATGTACAACTATTACACAGCTACAGAGATTCACAAAATTATACCACCTTTACATATACACTTCCATATGCAGACAATCCTTATAACACAATCTTCTACTCTATACAAACACCATTAATTCTGCATGGTTTGTTGGGTACTCTGACAGCTCCCATTTTTTTTTATACTGTTCTTGTGCGTGCCATTTAACGTTCTTTCATTTCTTGAAACCGTTGCCAACTTAAGATATCGATGAGGCAACCGCCACAAAGATACAACCGTTCTCCGTCCGTCTGTCAGTTCATCGCTTCCTATTATACATCTTTGCTTTAACCAGAAAGTCTTTTACGAAGATATTGTCAGAAAATGTCAAAGGTAGTTCTTCATCTCTCTGCTCATACCAGAATTTCCAATAGCTTACATCATCGTTTGAGCTGCCTTCATAAATGAATGGAGGTTCTTCTGGTACATGCCGGTACAGGTGTTTTAATGTGAACAAAGCTGTATCAGGATCTCTCCAGTAATTTCTGCATCAATCAAGTCTTTTCCTAATAAGTTTCATTAACGCGTATATACGATCCTACCGTACATTCAAAACTTAATGAGATTAAAGTATATGCAAAGAAAAAAAAAAAATTGACTTTCTGCAATGATTTTTAAGTTAGTAGTCGATACTTACGTATGTGATCCAAGGGCAGAAAGATATGGATGCCGAAATGTTTTATCCTGAATTAGCAAACAATCAGATAACACTGAATATTGTCATTTCATCAAATTGTTAAAGAGATAAATGGTCAAGTATCTACTTGTAAAGCATGATCTATTCGCCCATCTTTGCTCCCAGTCAACTTCTCCAGCATCATTGACCCGTACGGCCTGTCTTCATCTCCTTCCGCCTGTTCTGGTCCTTCTGTGAGAGATAGGGTAGGGTAGGGTATGGGGTGAAGAAATGTCCAAAGTTTTGTTAAATTTGAACAAATGTGGAGAACAAGAAAGGATGAGTCCTGTAATAATTACCATCCTCGCGATCCTTGTTTTTCGATTCACAGATCGTGAGCACTTTGACCTATCAAACAATTAAATCACATTTGGTGAAAATCCTAGAGAGCAAAGAAAGGAGACAAGCCCCCCACCCACGAAAAAATATCACATTAGAAGGAGGATTACATGATAGTCATACTCGGGACTGCGCAATGCATCGGACCAATCATACAGTGACATTTTTTACTTCAACATGAGACCAAAGCGAAGGGGTTGGGGTTGGGGGGTTGTGGATTCGTTGAACAGGCGCCAGATTAGTTGAAAACAATGAGACCAAAGATTACCCTCAAAGAGCTCATATGATCCTTTAAAGCTTGAGATTGCAACGCCAATCCTTCTTTGAATTGCTGCACAAAGTACCAAAAGGCCAACAGATTTAAACAAAACAAAACTCAAAACATTAGACAATACACAAAGCATATCTCAGGGCTTACCTGAAATTTAATATATAGCCGCTTCCCACCTCTATGGTAGGGAATAAGCACAGGCCGCAATTTAACATGCTCTTTACAAATTAGTGGTTCTATCCTGCTTGAACAAAAAAAATATATATTTCATTAATTGAGGTGTCATAGACCAAGAATGGTTAAAGATTATTATTATTATTATTATTATCACATCAAAAATTGACCTGTAAGCCACTGGATCAAAAGGGTGAAAAATGTTAAACATCTGCTGACAATCTGGCATTTCTTCAATAATGCCTTTCTCCTCCCAATAATTCTGCCCTTTTCCTGTTGACAAAGAATTTAAAAATGCTGAATATTACAAAAGGATCATCCGTCTTGGAATTGAGTAGCATGAAGTTGAGAATAAAAGTTGCACTCTGTAATGCAAGTTGCAGTTGGGAATACGAAAACGAGGACATGAATCAGACACCAACAAATGCTTATTTGTTCATCCACGTAGTCATGGACATGAATCAGACACCAACAAATGCTTATTTGTTCATCCACGTAGTCATCTATTAAACTACCATGCTCCCAAAAACTAAAATTGTTAGGCGGGTACGCATTACTATAAGGGGCTTCTATTGGCACCACAAACTTGCTTTGGGCACCAAATTTTGATTCTTTTGTTTGCTTCGGCACCGCAAAATAACTCTTAGCCCAATACATGTTATAAACTGCCTTGGGTAGAAACGTCACTTCCACCGACTCGCTATACATGAGAAAGCGTCAACTGCTACTAAAGTTTTCACCATCGTCACTCGTCTTGATGTTCTTGTAAGGTAAGGAATAGCGATGCCGGTGACTTTCCTCCCTGCGAAAATAATTGCTGGATAGAAACGTCACTAACACCGAGTCTTGTTATACATGAGAAACGTCACTGCCACCGACTTTCCTCCCATGAAAAAAAATCATCCCAAAAATATGTGGTGCCGGAAGGAGCTTTTTGGGTGCTTGAAGTGAATTCGTGGTGCCAATAGAAGCCCGTCTTACTTTATTCAATGAACAAAGTAATTTTCTATCTCTTGCTTTTCTCCTCTCAATGCACGTCCACTTTATTCGACATGGATCCCGATGCAAATCAAACAACATTTAAACCAAACTTCATTCCTCCAAATACGAATCAAGTTGAAAGGTTTCATGTCTAAACAAAACCTAGACATTTATTGTCCCAAACACCATATGTGCAGAATAAGCCGCATAAGTGGCAACATGTGCATGACTACAATTCTCAAAAAGTAAATAGACGCTACAAGTACTGCAAATCCAACCAATAATCTTCCTCGCCTCTTTAACATTCGGAACAAAGAAAAGAATCCAAAGACTTCTGCTACTGCTTATTATCTTCCGCCCTTCTAAAAATCGGCAACTTAAAAGTATGGAAAACATAAAGCCGAAATAGGAGCAATCACTCCATCTTCCTTGACTAAAGAAATCGGACAAAGATTTTTCCAAGTCTATTGCCTTCATCTGAACTTAAAACTAATCCATAGAGATGTCACACCATTTTTACCATCATTTGGGTGTCTACAAGGTAGAATGTGTGACACATTCTCTTTCCCCACCAGCCACCACAGTGCCACTCTTCTTCCTTCATTCAATTTTTCTTACTTTGTTAAGTGCCAACACACAAAAATATAGCAAAATATTCTGTGCTTGTGCTGTTAAAACAGTAGGATCCAAATATGTCAAGTCAACATTACTTCTAGACAACACCACAAAACTCACGGGTGATATACAGGAAAAGGGAAAACATAAGACTCCTATGAATGACATAATGTTGCAGTCTGATAAAAACAAGATTCTCAACTACAATTCAAGAAAGTTTAGCTTTAGCACTTACCAATTCCGATGCGAACATTGCGAAGAGCAAGAAACACACCAAGAGGAGATCCAACAGCAAAGAATGTATCGACCTGCCATAAAAATGTACGCCGGACATTCTATCAGACGAATGTGTCAAAATGGCGAGGCAGTGAAAAAATATGCGGTAACTATACAGCTAAAATAATCTAATTGTTAAGAGACAGACGTGGTAAGATAGAAAAGGACATGAAAAGAAAGTGATAAGAGATCGATATGTGTTTACCCTTAAGTATTTCAAATAGGTATGGTGTATCATTAGATTGAGGTTGATTTTGCATTTATTTTATGTGCTAATCCTCATGGGCGGACAGGGGGGCCTGTTGTGACTGAGATCCGAAAAATGGTGGGTTTTTTTTTTTTTTTTTTTGTTTGTTTGTATTGAAACAATGTAGTTTGCTGTTAAAAAATGTAGAAATATCATTGGTGCCCCAGGTGGATAATCATTTTTACTCCGGTGCCCCCAGTGAGAAAATTTTCTGGATCCGCCCTTGCTTATCCTATGTACTCATATCCTATTTAGTGAATTGAAGGCAGAAAAATGAATAGAAAGTTACTGACTCATGCTTCACTTTACCATGCACAATTCTAACATTAATCGAAACCCTAAACGTAGTGATAAGACAGAGCAAGGAAAGAAGGCAATTAAAACCCAAGTTCAGACATGAATGAAAGAGACTTGCATTGGATGAATGAGATTCAGTAAGACATCCGAACTGGAGTATATATCTCCATCCAATGCCATTAAACCTTCTCAAGAAACCACAAATAGAGACAGCAAGCATATGATATATTACCTTGAACTCCAATTTTGTATACTTTATGTAGGGTGTATAGCTTTTGGATGTGTCACTTGTCCCAGCTGAAAGGCTCTCAGCAGCAATATTATTCTCATCAGATTGAACCTTCGCTTTTCCTGTACAACTTATCCGAAGGTCAAATCAGAACATCCAAAGACAAGATACAATAAATGGTCTAAAAAGTTAGTTCTGTTCATACCTTCACAACTCGATTCCACTTCATTAAGCTTGGACTTCAGAAATGCAATCTGTAAAAGAGAAATATTGCCAATGACATGAAAAATTAAGCTGACGGAAGAGAAAAATTCAAATTCGTATTTGTACCTCTTCCTTCAACAACTTAATAGTTTTCTCAGTATCACTCTCAGAAATACCCTCATCAATTCTATCCTCAAGATGATCCAATGCTTCAGCTTCCAAGCTCGAATGTGCATTTGATGCCTCCATATCGTCTGAAGGCCTCTCACTCTTGCCGTCATACTCACAAACATTTGGAGAAGGAGACATATCACTTGCATTCCCGTGGGTGTAATCCGTGTCAGTGGCCCCATCTGAGTCATTTGAAGGAGGATCCGGCAAACTACAAGAGCTTTCCTCCTGCGTGTCAACGCCCTGGAGATCTAACAATGATCCGATATTTTCCTTTTCTGTAGACTCTGCATTGTTACAGCTTTTGCCCTCCACGGTAGATGTTAAATTGAAATCGGGCGTTATCTCACTATCGCTGTGCTGTTCATCGTGATCTTTTTCTTTAAACAACCAGTCATTTCGAAATGGAGAGATCAGAGTATCTTGATGGCAGAGGATATCGTATGATAAAACACTACCAAGTGAATGGCCAAAAATGGACACCTAATGTGATATCATGTACTGCATTAGTAAATATTTGTGAAATAAAACAGAATAAAAATTCTCAAAGAGCAGCTGGGCAGTGTTACCTTTCCGTCATACCCAGGGTTTCTCTTAAGAAATTTCAGGTACAGCCTATTTAATTGGTTAGACACCTGCGCAGGCAATTAAGCAAAAAGTTAAAAGAGGAAAAACAGTTATATAGGTGTCATATATTATAGACATTAGCAATGTAAGAAGAGTTTATTGCTTATAAACTTCAACATTTATTACACCTACTTATAGAAAGACTTAAGCCATTCAAGGCCTTAACCCCAACGGCTCTAAACGGCTAGATTATTTAAAATAATACAAAGCCTTAAAATAATATAAAAACAGAGCACACAGCCTAATACACTAGGATTCTAGAAGATCCTAGGATTAGTTACAAGATATAAAATAAA
The DNA here is from genome assembly GCA_026214975.1 of Gentiana macrophylla. Classification (NCBI taxonomy): domain Eukaryota; kingdom Viridiplantae; phylum Streptophyta; class Magnoliopsida; order Gentianales; family Gentianaceae; genus Gentiana; species Gentiana macrophylla. The sequence goes on from CM047806.1 coordinate 82,465,001, forward strand.
TAGAATAATTAAGGTGAACAGTAGTTCCTGTACAGTCATCTTTCCATACTCCCCCTCAAGCTTGGTTGGAAGATATCAATGAGACCAAGTTTTGCCGATACACAAGCCCGAAAAAGAGGCTCTAGGTAAACCTTTGGTGAACAAACCAGCCACTTGTTTCTTGGTTGGGACATAAGTAAGGCATATACTTCCATCATCCAACTTTTCTCACGATAAAGTGCTCGTCTATTTCAATGTGTTTGGTCTGTCATGTCAGACAGATTGTTAGCTATGTCTATAGCTGATTTGTCATCACTACTGAGCTTCATTGGTTGGTCGATACTTTGCTTTAGCTCTAGGAGAACTCTTCGATCCATAGGAGCTCACAAATGACAAGGGCCTTTGCTCGAGATTTCGATTCTGCATCGCTCCTGAGACACCACAACTTGCTTTTACTCCTCCATGACACAAGATTTTCACCAATGAAGATGCACCATCCTCGATGTAGATCTTACATCACCCTTGAACTCGCCTTGATCAAGATCTACATAACCTTCAATGGACATTCTTGAATATGATTTGAAGAGGATACCCTTCCTGGACTCTCATTTAAGAAGCGCAAAATTCGAAGGCCGCCTTTTGGTGGATCTTTCTTGGCTTGTGCATAAACTGGCTCACTTGAGTGACTGCAAAAGAAATGTCAGGTCTAGTGTGAGATAAATAGACAAGCCTTCCCACCAATCTTTGGTACCCTTCTTTATCAACAAGATCACGAGCCTCCAAGCATGTGTGCTGCAATTGTCCTTTGGGATACTAGATTGTTTACACCCTCATGCCATAGTCACTTATCAAGTCTAGGGAGTACTTCCTTAAGGTAACAAGGATACCGTGATTTGACCTAGATATTTCCATACCAAGGAAGTATCTAAGTTGCCCAAGGTCCTTAATATCAAACTGAGATTTAATATAGGACTTTAATCTTTCAATCTCAGTTTCATCACTACCGGCGATGATTATATCATCTACATATACAAGGAGGATGACAACTCCCCCTCCCTTCAAATGCATGTAGAACAAGGTATGATCAGAGTATGCATGAGTATCTGTGCATCGTAGCTCTACAGTAGTATATCTGGTTTGGCAGGAAGGACCCATAGGTTGTTTCAGAATCAGCATCAAACAAGTTCCATTGTGGAGCAAGAGGTTATGAAGACTTTGATGCTATGTCTGTCCAAGCAGAGGAGAATTTGCAAGAGTAAATTAAGCAGGACTGGCATTCTGATGCAGTTTCGATGCGAATATATTTTCTAGTTGGTTGCTTCTGCTATGTATTTTTTTTTATCCTTGTAACAATTGGATGATGTAAATTTGTTCTAAGTTTGGGTAGGGTGGATTGAACCCCCCCAACAAAAAGAGAGACAGAAACGGGAGCGCATGCGAATGAAGTGAATGGATTGCAGAGGAGGAAGGAAATAGAGAGCAGAAAGTGCATAGATTTAATATAGACTTAGATCCTTCAAGTTTTCCACCATACCAACAGAAGATGGTAAATCTCATAAAGAGAGAGGCATCTTATCCCGACACCCTCCCCTCCGCAAACCGAAGGTACCATTTGATCATAGTTGTGCAAATACAAAATACAAGAAATTTGCAAAAAATTTCACATGAAATTTTGGATGTTCTCCTCAGAACAGCCATACAAAAGAACTCTCTTACATCGTTTTTGTTGAAATAGATAAAATGTTAATTATCTACCTCCTATCAGCTCAAGCTTTTGGGAGAGATGGTAATTCAACATGGTATCAGAGCAGGAGGTCCCGAGTTCAAACTCCGCGCCAAGCACAGTCTTCCCATACAAACAAACAAAAATCAAGTGTTGGGCCTCTCTAAAAATATAATAGGCCCACACTTGAGAGGGCGTGTTGAAATATATAAAATGTCAATTATCTAACTCCCCATCAGCTTAAGTTTTTGGGAGAGATGGTAGTTCAACAGTTTTAAATTATCTGTTGTATCACGAGTTGTTTAATAAACGTTTATCTTTCAAATTGTCTCACTTTTGCAAATCAATGAGCTATTTATTCTTTTTTTTCCAGCATTACCTTGTCCATTTACACTCCAACCAACAACTATCACTTCATGATATCACTATATTAATCAGATTTCAAAGTTCTAATACAACCCGACAATTTCCAAAAAGGTCATTTTGGACTTTTGACTAACTACCCAATCATTACTTTAATTCGTGCGCTCATGCTCAAAACAACGAATTATATGACGGGGAGTGTATCTTCTCCATTTGTTACAGCAACAGCTGTCCCTAATAAGCTAAATGACTACATGTAATATTTGTCTGGAATAGTATTTTAGTGTTCAAAATCCATAATTAGTAGCAAATATTTTCTACAACTATAACAAACCTAGACAACTGCTACGTAAATTGAACTGACAAGTGTACTCTTGCAGAAGTACCTCTCACTAATAAAGCCAATCTAGATAAGAATGTCAACTGAGATTAACTTTTGTCAAGAACTAACCATTACTTCCTTGATGGTAAATAAGAAAAAACTCAGGAAAAGAGAAAAGAAAAAAGACACATCTGAATAACAAAACTAAGTTGAATGCAATTAAACATAGGAGAGTATTAAATGCACACATGCCAGAGAATCATGTTGAAAATTGACTTTAAGAAGTCGAGTATGATAATCGACATTTTGAAAGTTCATTAAATGGTCTATATTTGATTTTTATGAAGTGCATACTCGACTTTTTAACAAACATTTTTCAACATGTCGCCTGATAGGTATGGTGCCCCAGCAAGTTTTTAAGGGTCCCTTAAACATAAGGCACATTGCAAATAATAACCAACACGAATGGCGACGGACAATGAAAAAAGAATATATGGGAGAGAAAAAAACGGACGACTTACAGAATCAATTACAGTCTGACAGTATATGGGGCTCATGTAATATAAAACATCATGAACAGTCGCACTTAAGACCACACGGAGCTTCCGGATGCCATCCAGAGTAATTTTGTCAACTGCATGTTCACCACTAAGCTTCAAACCTTTCCTCCACTAACAATGCGAACAAAAAATCAATTGGACCATGGAAGACATTACACAAACTCAACCAAAAAATAGAATCGCACATCATGATACTGACAGTCAAGGAAATGTAACAAAATAAAAGCCAGGAGATTATCATCATAAAACAAAAAGTCGATTAACTTACTTAGCTCATATAATATTTTCTCAAAAGTTCTTACAACAGAACTTTGAAGAATGGACAAATTCTCGACCAATGAAAGAAAGGGTACACTGACACCTCTTTATAAGAAAAGGGGTAGAATATATTGTGCAGATTATAGAGGTATCAAGTTAACGAGCCACATAATGAAGCTTTGAGAACAAATGATTGAGCAAAGACTTGGAAAGGAGACAAATGTATCTGACGATCAGTTTGGAATTATTGTCGAAAGGTCGAATATGGAAGTCATCTACATTGTACGAATGATAATGGAAAGATATTGAGAGAAGAAGACATACACATTATGTTCATTGACCTTGAGAAGGCAAATGACAGAGTTCCATGATGAATCTTAGCACACATACAAATTACCCCAAACATGAATGAGGACACATTAGCAAGCGTAAGATATTCACAAGCTATAAGCCAGGCATTTCCTATTATGATAGGCTTACACCAAGGATCTGCTTTAAATCCACACCTTTTCACCTAAGTCATAGGTGACTCACCCGGCACATTCAAGATACTGTTTTATGGTGTATGTTGTTTGCAGATAATACAGTGATTGTGGATGAAACAAGGGAAAGAACTAATGCTAAGTTTCAGCGTTACGTGATACATTGCAGGTAAAGGTTTCACAATGATACGAAAGACAACAGAGTATGTGGAGCTCAGTTTTAGCAATAAAAACAAGAGGAATGAATCATATGCCAATAAATGAGATCAAGTGATTTAGTCGGAGTTTTAGATTTTCAGGATATATACCACAAAAAGATAGGTTGAATTGAAAAGGACAACTCACAGGATCCAGAAAAAGTGGCTAAAGTGGAGAAACATGTCAGGTCTGCTAGCGATCGTAAAGTTTCATTAAAGTTCAGCACCAAGTTTTACAAGAGAGCAACAAGACCCAACAATGTTTTATGGTTTTCATCAATTTGTAAGACTTTGCACATTTCGGCCTCTAAAGTTTACATCTCACATAAGAAATCATGTTAAATCATGTCAGCATAATTACCAAAAAAAAAAAGGATATCAGAATATTCTCCACAGCTGACAGGTAGGATAACATATATTACTAGGAATCCATTTTCAGCAAACTGAAAATGTAAGGATTCACATACATTCAAGCTAGTTTTTGACCTAGTTTCACTTCCCAAACATTCCCAGCCCACTTCTTATTCTTAGCTAATATTTTAAGGCAATTCTGTATTCTGCTAAAAAATAAGAGGAAACCTCCAAAACCCCCTTCATCCGACAAAATTAAATTTCAAGTGAATCTGGGATGATTGTCCCTAGGTGGAAACTGATACCGACAGACCATTCTCAGCAGAGATGACAATTGACACATTCCCATTTGAATATACACATCAAAGGTATCACTTACTATTTAAGAAATAAAAAGCTCAAAGTTTGAGAATCACAAATATCAGAGCAGAAGTAGACACTTAACCTGACAAGGGATGAAAAGGACTCTTTGAGTTCCACGCTGATACGAAGTTAAATGTCTTTCACCAAGGTCTGCAGTTAGGCGATGAAAATCTGCCACGTCATCCACTAAATTGGACTTCTCTAATCTTTGTCCGATTCCATGAACCATAAAAACCAAATGTCTAACAGGAACCTACAGCATTCAGCAAACATTACAAAGCTTGCACAGAGTGCATCGGTATACCAATAATAACATCTTGATAATCAAAATCGTCAGGTGAAAATTAAGGGGAAAAATAATAAAGAAGAAGAAAAGAAAGCACAGGTGGATGAAAACCAAGAATCTTGGAGAAAAAGCCGCTGGAAATGTTAAACAACAGCTATATCAAATAAGACATATATTGCATCAAAAGCTAAATCAAAATAAGTACCTTTAGTTCAAAGAAGTTCCTAACTTTTCTTTGGGTGATTTCTTTTCATGCAGCAGACTAATAATTCAGTTATCAAAGAACAACACACTACCCTCCAAAATCAGATATCCAAAACATATGTACAGCGATAAACGAACATAAAATGCCATAACCAGCAAGTCAAAATAGCAGCAAACAGCTACCTACATAATTGAATATTATGACGAAAGATTAACTAGTCCGATTTGACTGCATTCTACTTGACTTAAAAAATTACCGTACAGCTAAAATCCAATTGAAGAAGCCTCATGATGGACTAAGTTCAGAATGTTAATAGACTCACCTGCGAACAATAATTATCCATTTCCTCCTCTTGATGCTGGCGTAATTCATCCTAAGAAAGCAATGTGTTACATATGACGCATGGAAAAAAAAGAGCAGAAAAAAGTAAATGCAGCAAATGAACAAGAAAGACTGCACATTTATACCACAAGCTTATTGAATACGACAGGAGAAATCAATAATCACACTTCTGGATATTAGTAGTTCAATTTAATTTGGGAAGGAGCTGAAAGTTTCAGGAATGAGTGAAGCAGTTACAAACTGCAGGGATTATGATTCCCAACTCAATGGTACCTCATCCATCGGCTTTTAAAAGCCGGACGTTGACTAGTATTTAACTCTGTCACCACCATAGACCAAAATATCAGGAATACAAGGAATAAGCAGCTAGAGAAGCCTCAACAAAATCTTTCTCATTGCCGAGAGAGATTTGAGATTCCGTAACTCAGTGAGTGCTCTCTAAGAAGAGGAAGAGGAAAATGAAATAACTGATTTTCTATATGAAATATTAGCAGGAAAATGTAATGTTTTATGTTTGACTAAAGGAACATAGTGCATGAGGCTGCTGGCCGTTGGATTTCCTAATTAGAGTGTATCACACATTTCCCCTATGACTAAACTTTAACGATTCACATATAATGCCAAATCACAAAAATCTGTTTTGGAAGTGGAACCCCAAACTAACATCGTTGTTTAATTATTATAGGCTACTTGTAGAAGTGTTTGGTTCAAGGATTGGAGCCCTCCTTACTATTCGTTTTGCAGGGTTTCCTCTAACTTATGCAGACTTATGCACACATTAAGCTCAGTACCTAAACAGAACATGCACTTACATCTGCACACATTAGAAGATTCAAAAAAATCTCGAGTCCGACCAATATCTAACAAAACCCATAAGATCAGGAACAAAGCGCATTTAGCAAGATTCTTATATCATATGAAAACTGACCACGTACCAGTTAAAAAAGGAACATCACTTAAGTGACATATACAAGACACATAAAAAAAAAGAGATGAGGCGCTTTTTAGCCACAGGAAATAATCAATTATAACATCCTCATATGGAACAAAGGTAAAACCTGTGTTGGTTTTGGTGACAACGATGGGGCATATCCACGCCTCAACTTAATCCCGTTTCCTCCACCAGCAATAGCATTTAGAAAACCAGATGCCTCAGCATTTAACCAAGCTTCCCATGTCTCATCTTCCCCCGTAAAAAGGGCATGCAATCCCTAGGTCAAAAAATGGAATAATTAACTACACAATCATCCAGGCAATGCTCGTAATTGACAAATCGAAAACATAAAGTCCAAGCATGTAAAACAGATCCATACAGGTGCATTGCCTTGCAAATCAACTCGAGCAGCAAATAGCCCTGATGGTTGAAATGTTCTTGGCGCCAAACCTGCAAAAAGACAGATCAGCCTTTCAACGTAGGAAACTTGGGATTAAACCAACCCAAGAAACTCAAGGTAAATGCATGTCAAAGTAGAATAAAGAATCTACCATACATACCAAAAGGAAAACAGCTCACTCTATTTGCATAAATTCTAATGGAATTTTAACAAGTTCAAACGAACTGCCAATTATTGTAGCACCCAATAGAGCACTTTCAACATACTACTTTCCCAGTAAGAGAAAAACATAAGGAATGAACCTAGCAAGCTTGTAATCTGAACAGAATACTCTGGCGTCACATCAATAGCATACGACATTTCTTTGGTGAATATGACAATCAAATCAAAATAAATGCATTCAAAATAAAGCCATAAATTTAAGAATTCTACAGTGGTATCGAGAAAATGCACATCTTACTGCATACCTTGCCACGATATGCAAACTCTATTTGCTCAGCAATATCCTCACGTAATGGTAGCCAATCAAGACTTCCTTTACGAGCAAACCAGTGACCTCTAATCATGCGCCTATTTTCTCCACTCCAGTATACAGGAAAGCAATGTCTCTTAACCAAATCCACCTGCAATAGTATGCACAGAGAGGAAGGAAATATGCAATTGTAGAATTATTGAGAAAAAAGGGTAATCTTTATTCAGTGAAAATGGAATGAATGAGGCTAAAGTCATCATTAAATAAGACACAAAACCCTAGCTCCTAAATTCAAGGAGCCGTCTTAATTTAGCCTAGATAACCTATGAGAAGCGCTAATTATTTTAATGAAGGGAAAAGGACTATCCTACCCTTGCAGATTAATAATAATAATAATAACAAGACAAAATTACATCAATATTCTCAACACTCCCCTCAAGTTGAGTATGGATATTGAACATGCTCAACTTGCTCACAAAGTCATCAAAACCTTGCTTCATCAATGGCTTGGTTAACCCATCTGCGATCTGTTGCACCGAGGCAAGAACGGAATGCATATCAGCCCTTCATCCAGCTTCTCTTATAAAATACCTACCGATTTCAATGTGTTTGATCTGTCATGTTGGACGAGGATCATTTATTATGTCGATTCTTTGCTTTATTATCACAGTAGAGTTTCATAGGCAATGTCATAGGCACCTGAATGTGTTCGAGAAATCGCCGATCCGAGTTCTTCACACACCTTGAACCATAGCCCAATAATTTGCCTCGGTGAGTACTCTAGTTACCCAAATTTCCCCAAACAAAGGCTGCAGTACCCTGAGGTAGATCTTACACTCTTGATCTGCCTTAATCGGCATCTGCAGAAACTTCCACATTCATGTTGTTACATTTTACGAACCAAACCCCTTTCTATTGTCCTTTTGAGATACCTCAAAATTCTAAACAGCTTCAAGGTGAGGTTCACATAGGGCATGCATAAGCGGCTAATTGTGCTCACGGCAAAGGAGATGTCGGGCACAGTGTGAGCTAAGTACATCAACTTTCCAACCAACCTCGATATTTCTCCTTATCCACGAGACCTCATCATTCTTTTCTCATAACTTGATTTGCTTCAGCCATGGTGTGCCGGCTGGTTTACAATCACTCATCCAGTTTCTTCCAATGAGTCTACAGTATGTATTTCCTTTGTGATACCACCAGGCCGGCTTTTGATCTTGCTAATTCCATCCCAAGAAATACTTTAAACTACCCAGATACTTTATTTCAAACTCCTTTGCCATACTCCTCTTCATAAGGCGATGCCTCCATGTCATCCTCTGTGAGGATGATATCATCCACATACACCAGTATCATTGTCGAGTTTACCATACATTGATTTCTTGGCGAAGAATGTGTGGTGATTGACCTTTATGCGAATCCATCCGCACCAGAACCACATGAACCTTCCAAACGAGGCCCTTGGACAATGATTGAGTCCATCTAATGACTTCAATCTCTGGACCTTTCCCCATTTTTCCCGAGATAAACTAGGAGGAAAAACCATATATACTTCTTCTATAGAATTCCATGCAAAAGGCATTCTTCACATCTAGTTGTTCAAGAGGACACTCCAAATTTACAGCCACTTTGTCGGGGATGGCCCTCCATGTGTTCAATTTGCCCTTGGTGAGAATGTCTCTGAGTAATCGAATCCATAAGTTTGGGTATACCTTTGGTATCTCTGCGAGGTCTCATTTGAGTTGTATTTAACTTGATAAAAATCCACTACACCCACTAGTGTCTTTTCTTGAGCAAGCTAACAACCTCCAGGTATCATTCTTTTCTAGGACAACAATTTCTTCATATTTGCCTTACATTGCTGGAGAGCTTAGGACTTATTGAATTTTTTTAGATTGATATAGTATAAAGGTTGGATAAGAAGGCTTGATCTTGAGGAGTGATATTTGTGTAGGATGTGTATTGCTTATAGGATAAAAGAGGTATTGGACATTCCTGTGTGGCTTTTTGATGGCAATGGGTACATATAAGAGGGATCATTTTGAGTGATTTTTTCCACATTAGACAAAGTTTCATTCGTAGTGGTGGTGGTGTTAGAAGGATCATGTATTTTACATGTCTCTAAAGCATCTTTAAGAATGTCATCTAGGGAAGGTGCATGTTTTGTGCCTGTTGTATGAGTGTTCTTATCATTCTTGAGGAGAATTCCACTTCCTTGAATAAATGCGCCTTGGAAATTTACGTATTCTAGTCCTAGGACTCGATTTTGAATCACTTACATGAGTACTCGATCACCGGATGATCGGAGGCGGAAAGATGAATCATTTGAAGCTATCGGACCTACTTTTCTCGTGTTGATAGGACACATCATCTATTGGTGGTGCTTCAGGGTCCCCACCCTCTAGCAGAAACTGAGAGATATCATCATGTTCATTACTAGTCTCCCCCTGAACATGATTACGGAAAAACATTGTGTTTTCATAGAAAGTGACATCACTTAGTGACATAAACTTTGTGTGTCAGCGGATCCAAACACTTGTACCACTTACAGAGTGGGTGAATAGTCAATGAACACACATTTCTGAACACAGGATCTAGTTTTCCCGGGTTGTAAATGTGTGTGATGGCAATGCACCCATACACTCTTAAAGGAAGGTCTTGAATTAGTCACGGTAGTGCGATAAAAGTTTTTAATTTCTCTAAAGGACTATAGAGTCTAGAACTTTAGTATTCTGGAGGGAAGCCTGTTAATCAGGTATATAGCTATCAACACAACTTCACCCTAGAGATAATGTTAGGAACTAGACACACTGGGCATTAAGCATGTATTTTCGGTGTTGGTGTGTAAATGCCTTGACTTTGTGTTGAGCGGCGGTAGAAGGGCTTGAGTGTGTTGTATGATTGCTCATCTTTGGTCATTAACATCATCTCTATTTTCTCACTTCCCGCTCCCTACTCACATGCCCAATTTCACTAACGAGAAAACAATAGTTAAGCTCAATGCTTAACATACAGTATCGAAGGTCACGATCCATGGCTGCCAAATCCATCGAAGATTTGAGATCTTCGCGATAGAAGATGAATGAATTTGATCCCGAGATTTAAGCGAGTTCAACGAGAATTAGAGGAGCACCAAGCTAAGTTTGATAAGAAGATGGAGAATCAATACGATTCCTATAATGAGATGATGCAAAGCTGTGTGGAAAAGGTTGATAAAAGCGAGGATACATCCTTGAAGCTCATGTTGTTGCTTTAGATGATGGATTCTTTGCCTACACCGCACGATCTGAAGAGGCGGAAGCGGGTTGAAGAGTGAGAGGTGCGATAATGTTTCTAAGGCTTAAGGTTGATTTCACATTGTTTCATGGTGATGCTCATATGGAATGGATCGGAAGGAGTGAATTGTACTTCCAAATACACGAGGCACCGAGATAATCATAAGGTCAGTTTAGGTGAGAAGTATTTGAGAGTGCAGCGGATGTATGGTTTGGTGGTTTGAGGATGAGTTGGGATGAATCCACCAAAAGTAGGTATTATCGGTCTAGTTTGGCTTGTTTAAGCGCTTTATTTAACAATTCCATGAGATAATATGCCTCTTTTGGACTAGATTATTGTTGTGGCTTTGGTTTTATGTGAGATATGTTGAATCCGAGCGGAAAAAAGTTGTTGAAAGGTCCAAAAGGTGTCAAGTTTCATGAAGTCAAGCAAAATTACGCCCAGGTATGACAGCAAATCACAGGTGTGACAAACTTATTAAGTTCAAGCAAGCCAAATGGAGCATTCTGATTGGTGGAGAGTCATTCTAGGCCTATGTTGATGATGATGCACGCATATTTTGGAGAGAGGCTTACACGCTTGTTTCTATTTCTTGGGAATTTGATATTTTCTTGAGTTAATTAGATTTTTAATTAAGAAACCTACATTATTATGTAATTATCCCTTTATTTATTCCTTGAAGAAGTGAAAAACAATCATTCACGCCTCTCATCTCCCATATAGTCGAACTGTCATTTTATTTCTTGATCATCACCTCCCATCCCATGAACAAGAGTTTTAGGTGCTAGAAATTCAAGAACAAAGCTTTTTCAAGGTTGGATTATTGTATGCAATACTTTGGACGGTTTATTTCTCTCTCTTTTATCCTTTTCTTCTTTTCTCTATTTATTTATTTTTCTTGTCAAAGTATGAATTCTATCATTTTGAATCTTGATATGCGTGAGTAGATATCGAGTTTCTAGGATGAGAAAAACGGGTATGAATGTATGATGTGAAAATCTTAATGTTTCCACTTATTTTATGAATTTGATGCTTATAAATCGACTTTTGTGTGCTATTGTAAAATTAATAGCTCAAGAGGGTGAATAATCGCAATTCTACGTAGAGATTCGATTGAATAGTGATAGAAAAAGTACCACTTAATCGATACTTAAAAGAAACATCTCACCGGGTCAATTTGTCTACTTGCTCAATCTGGAATATTCCTCAACAAAATTCAATGCACATTACTTATGGTTTATCAAATAGGATCAAACACATCATATCATGCATCTACCAAATCAAAGTAGACAAACAATTTTCATGCATTTTAAATCATACTCGAGATCAGTGTTCTAAAAATGCATGAAGGCGTCGCTAAGCGCCGCCTAGCCTGGGCGACTCCGGGCGTCCTCGACAACTCTGAAGCGATTTATCTGGGCTCAAGTGTGTGTTGGGGCGATTTTTAGGCGCTCCTGGACCGCCCTAGGCGCTCACAAGCCCTTCTAGGCTATTAGGGTTCCATCTGGGCGAACATCAAGTTTTCCCAAGTGTTTAGACAAGAAAGATGCATAAAACCCAAAACCCCCCTTAAAACCCTAACCCCTCTTCGTAAAAACCTAAAACCCCGTAAAAACCTTAAACCCCCTTAAAACCCTAAACTCCCCGTAAATACCTAAAACCCCTCTTAAAACCTTAAAACCCCTTAAAACCCTAAAATCGCCCTGGCGCCCTGTGGCGTGCCGACTTCGCCTAAGCGAGTTTTAGAACATTGCTCGAGATGACTCTGTATGATCCAAGCAAGGCAAGTAAAACAAGACATGACCATGGACCGACAATAACCTGAACTACATGAGACCTGAGACCAAAAGGACTCAGGAAAGAACCAAAAAATGCATAATGAGCACTCCCTCACACATACACTCTACATTGTCCCGATGTAAATAAATGAAAAGCAAGTGAGGGTAGGGGTGAAACTCACCGGATCAAGAGGCGGGAGGTCGAGGTGGACCCGAAAAGAGTGCATGAAGGATCAAAGCGGCCATCATGTCCTTGACTCATGAAGAATATGTAAGTGTTCACGGAGCTCGATGCTGCATAGATGCTTGGTTGGTCACATTTGTTGTATCGAGGATGTTGAAGCCAAATCTATGGGGCCTGTGAGGCTGTTGTGTAAATGGTGCGGCTATGGAAGGACCCACTGAGGAGCTAATGTGGAAGACTCAATGGTCTCTCGTCAAAGGTGTGGTCTCGCGAGACTCAACCGTAGTAGGAGCGGATGATCATCACCAAGGTGAAACTATACACACGTATTGGAGAGGTGTCTTGAAGTGATCCGGATCTTGGATGGAATAGGTGTCCAGGTATGATAGTGGGAAGATGTGTTGAGCATCATATTTAACTCCATAGCCATCATTAGTGAAATCAATTATGTTCGTGGCATTGCAACCGATAAATTGATGAAGTGGGCACTGATTCAACTTGTGAGATTATCCGTAGAATTCCAAAATGGTGGGCAATAGGTGTAATCAAACCACCAATGTGAATAGTGGATGAACCATGACGTTTCAAGCTGTTGAGCTAAAAACACAATGATATATGCGAGGTGGGCGTGATATGCACTCTATAAAGCAAATAGCTCATCTTTTCTAACAACCATATCCATATCACATCCGGCCAAAAATGGTGTTCACCGACACACGCATGACACACGCGTGACACACCTTAGACACAATGATGGATAATGGAGGTGGACCGTGATGTATATGAACTGTAGGAGAGTGCCTGAGGTTGAAAGGCCGGAGGTTATTGCGATCTTTCGCTTTTCACGGTTGTTTCTATATGAGAAGTTGGGTGATTTCTCCAACCATGGTCGTAGGTATTCAAGAAAAGATCAATGGAAGGCCTTTTGGTTGAGAGTGTTGTAAGCATTAACTTAAGCGACATTTGACGAGGGTGCCCGTGATTACGCTATGTCACAATATATATATAAACAAAATAAAAGTTGTTATTTTTATTATATTCGTCTCATCACATATTTTACCAAATATCAACCCCATCGTCCCTCTCGTCATCCAAATTCCGCCCCGCGGCTACCGTCTATTCCTTCTTTCCGGCGTCCATCGTCGCCAGGCCCCAAACCACCACCGTCATTCTGCCTCATCTTCCTCTCTCCTCCATCCTTCAACCATGAGATCCACACTTTCAAATCCTACCAAAAGAAGCCCCAATCCCGCCACTTCCATCTTAATAGTGCGCGGCGACCTTCCGACCCCATCTGAGTTCCTTCAAGCCACCACCACCGGAAATCAACCCGACTTAACTCCGCAAACAACAAGCATCAACTCCGCCCGCTTCTCTTCCCGATCCCGCCACCCATTCCGCCTTATGCGGAATCGGTCAGCTTTCTCTTTGGCGATTCGGCCAAACCGAGCTCTTTGCCACTCGTTTAGAAACGCCCAACCCACGCCAACCTCCTTCTACCACCACCCCGAAGAAACCCATCCCGAAACTCCACTAAAAAACCACCACCTGGACCTCCACGCCAACCCGTCCCGTTAGCGTAGGTAAAAAAGCGTAAAGCGGGTGAAGACGCCTTCCACATCTAAATCAAGCGGGAAGCAACCACGGATTGCCGCCCATCTCACGGGAAGAAGAAAAAGGCTCAACAATCCGCCACCACATCACTGCCACGGCTTTGATCGAATCACTTGTCATTGCTAATCGAAAGATTCGTCCACACACGGTATGTTGATCCCGCAATTTTAGCACCTTGGGTATGAAAGGAATTTAATTGGCTTAATAATCAATTGGGCAAGTCTAGCTTTATCAATCAATCATGGCCTACACTTACGTGCGAGTTGACCACTAGTTTTTTATCTACATTTAAGTGCGAGATACTTAGTGGCCTTAATTGTGAACAAGCGAGAATCACTTTCGATCTTTTGAGGAGCCTATTGTATTACCATTAGTGAATTTGTTGCCATCTGCCAAGCTTGCCTAATCTTGGCCCGCGCACTCACCGAATTCCATTATCACCTTTTTTGGAGTAGTTTAGCTAAGGCACTCCCTACAGTTCCACATACATCACGGTCCACCTCCTTATCCATCCTTATCTGCGGTATTTCATGCATATCTTTGGCGAACACCATTTTTGCTAGAGGTGATATAGATATGGTTGCTAGAAAAGATGAGCTATTTGTTTTATGGAGTGCATATCACGGCCCACTGCATGTATAGCTGCGTTTTTAGCTCTACAATTTCGGTGATTGAAACGTCGTGGTTCATCCACTATTCACATTGGTGGTTTGATTACACCTACTTCCCACCATTTTGGAATCCCTACGGATAATCTCACGGTTGCATCAGGGCCTACTTCTATCAATTTATCAACTTGCAAAGCCATAAACATAATTGATTTCACTAATGATGGCTATGAAGTTAAATTAGATGCTAACACATCTTCCCACTACCATACCCAGACAACTATTCCATCCAAGATCCGGCTCACCTCAAGACACCTATTCAATACGTGACGATTTCACCCCTGAGGATGATCATCCGGCTCCTACTATGGTTGTTCCTGCGATTGTTGCTCCAAATCTTATGACGTGACCCGTCTTATGAGACCATGAGTCTCCTACATTAGCTCCGTGTGGGTCATTCCATGCCTACACCATCTACGCGACCGGTCTTCACAAAGCCCCGATTTGGCCTCACATCCTCACGATACAACACCTAAGTGACCATCCAAGCATCTATGCAGATCAAACTCCGTGAACCATGCACATTCTTCTTGGAGTTGAAGGACATGATGGCCGTCTTGATCTCTCGTGCACCTTCTTCGGGTCCACTCGACCCTCCCGCCCTTGATCCAAAGTGAGTTTCAGGTCTACCCTCACTTGCTTTTCATTTATTTACATTGAGGACAATGTAGTGTTTACGTGTGGGGAGGGCTCGTTATGCGCTTTTGGTTCTTTC